>JAACYQ010025591.1:0-63224 GCA_011075105.1 Heteronetta atricapilla | reverse complement strand
AAAAGCACAAAGGGAAAAATTTAAAATAAAATAAATGGAAAAAAAAAAAAAAAAAAAAAAAAAAGATTCCAGTTAAACTCCTTTTGTCTTTTACTCCCCGTGGGAAGCAGGGTAGGAATCGAAGGAGATGCTCTGTTTCGCTGGCTGTGGCCGTTCTGACTGCTGCCTACAGAGATTTGAATGTACTGCTCCTTGAGTTAACTTCCATAGAACTAGAGGCACCTCGCGAGTAAGTTGCTACTGTTTTATGGTGCTAAAGAAAACTTTTATCCCCCCTCGAGCATTTAAGGAATATTAAATGGCCCTTTTTATGAATGTAACATATCCATTTCTGTTTAACATTTTACACTGCAATTTTAACATGTTTGGAAATTATTTGCCTTTTTCTTTTAGAATAAGCTTTATAAATATTCTGTAGAGTCAATTGAAGTATAATTCTTAAGGATCACTCTAAGACGCCTACAAAATCTTGTATATTTTTAAGTGTGCCAATTTGTAAAATATTTTGTAAGTGTATATTTTTCTTAGAAAAGTGCTGTGAAGTGTTTGTATGTGTGAGGTTTCCCTTTTTTTGCACCTTCGGGTGTTAATAAAAGGATGTATACTTAAAAGTTTCTGGTTTTAAAAACCAAAATACAAAGAAAAAAATTAAACTTTTGTTGGGAATTTTGTAATAAAAAGAAATGTTGTGAAAGAGTGTAGTGATATTGTGTAAAGGAAACTGGAAAATTTGTGAGCGCTTTGCTGTTTTATAGATCCTCTTGTAAATTATTCTTGTAATATTTTTGGTTTTGTTGTTCTTGTTGCAAAGGTTTTAAATATTTGTGACTGACTCTGTATGGTGAAAATGTCATATTGTTAACTTGCTGAGTTTTGTTATATTGTTTATGGAATAAATAAAAAAAATTAAAATCTCATTTTAAGATCATGTATGAAGAAGAAATTAAAACTGCCGTTTATTGAATATTAGAAATCGTTTCTTTAAACAAATTGCTGCCACCTGAAGCAAGTGACAGTCCTACCGCCCCTCACACACGCACTCCTGATTGCAGCCCTCCTGCTTAATTGGGCTCACATTAATTACTGTGAATTGCATTAGAGATGAGGGGTGTGAAGGTGGATGGGAAGAAGTGGGAAAAGCACCTGTGTGCCTTTTGCTTCTCTGTCTCCGGCCTCTTCCAGTGAGGAGTGGGCACTGGGGGCTCTGGCTTTTTGTCCCAGGGCAGCTGTTCTTGCAGGATGGGGATGCCACGGGCTTGGTCTTCGGGGCCTCATGGGGATTGGAGGTGACAAAACATCGTTGTCCCTTTCCTGAGTGATGGGAACAGCGGGGCGAGGGCTCCCCAAGCCCTCTGCCCGGAGAAAGCGGGGCACGGCGCCGTGGGGAGGGGAATCCTGGATCGGTGGTGCAAGGGCTGGAGAGCTGGCGTGAATGTCTTCCAAATCCTGGCCAACTTTGGGTCTGCACACCCCAGAGCCTGCTGCTGGGCTTCAGCTCCTGCTGTGGGTACAGAGAGGCCACCCGGTGAGTTGGGGACACAGCTGGGGACATGCCGAGATGCCGCTGAGCACAGCAGCGAGCACCCACAAAACGCTGGGCAGCCAAACCAACCACTCGCTGGAATGAAAAGGTTTTCTCCGTCTTCCCCAACGCAAGGCAGTGGAGTTGCTCTTTCAGTTTCCAACCCCTAAGTCCCAATGGGACGGGCATTTCTTGGGAAAAAGACAATTTCTCTGGTTTTCTCTTAGCAGCAGTTTCTCCTGCGTGGGGAGAGCAGCACTGGGGAAGCTCACTGCTCCCCTGTCGCTGTCTGGGGCTGAAGCTGACAGCACTTTGGCTGCTCCATGAAGTGACTGTGTTGCTTTAGGAGCTCCTTTGCTGCCTTCACAGGCTGCTTTGTAGAGACTTTAATTTGTTGATTTTTTTTATTAGCCTGTCGGAGGTGCGATGTGAGCAGAACAAATGCCCTAGTGAGCCCGCTGAGCGTCTCGGGAGCAAGCCGCGTTTGCGAAGCTGCATCTAACCGGGCTGAGGCACGGGGCGCTGCTCGAGGCAGGACTGCCAGGTAAGGGCTCTGGGGAGCCAGGAGCAATGCTGCAGAGCAACACCCAGCGCCTGCTGCCACGTCCCTGCTCTGGGGACCGCAGGGCTTGGTGTGGGGAGGGTGGCACAGCCGTACGGATGGGCCAGTGGGGCAGCTTGGGGCTCAGCCTGGACAGGAGGCTTGCTTCTGATATGCAGGGGGAGCTGGTTTTTTTTGTGTTTTTTTTTTTTTATTATTATTATTATTATTTTATTTTATTTTTCCATGCAGATCCCTCTGAAGTTAGAGCAGGGTGAGAGCAGAGGTGGGCACGGAGCGGATGGGGACGGGCAGCGAAACCTCAGCAGCACTGCGCTGAGCAGGAGACAAACTGCCCGGCTGCGAAGGGCAGATGAGGGTTAAAATTGCCACCGCTTGCGCTGCTCAGCCCCAGCTTCGCAGCCCTTTAAAGGCAAGGGTTTTGTCATGGCAGCGCTCCTTCCAGTGGAAGGCTTCCCGTAATTAAAAATATAGAAATAAAATATGGAGAAAGCTACCCTATAAAATAAGGCACCCACTAAATGCGCACACTCCAGATCTTTGACCCAAATAAAACAAATTTAATTATGCAGCAGAGTCTGAGCGATGCTACAGAAAGGGCCCTGTTAAAGCGCTTGTCTACTGCGTTTATTTCACGTGCACAGAGCTAGAACAAAAGTGCTGATAGCTGCGGGGCGAGCCAATTGCAAGAGGTAACTTTTGGCTAATATCAGCCTCAGCCCAGCTCTGCGGGGGTGCCAGGCAAAGCCCCTGAGCTTCGCTGGACCGAGCCCCAGCCCGATGGGTTTTTACACACCGTAAATTGCGGGTGGGAGCGGCCAGAAAGGGGCCGCGTGGGGTTGGTGTCAGTGAAGGGATGCGGGCAAATGGACGGGGTTTTGGGGGGGTTACGCCTACGGCAGCCTTGCCCAGGAACATACTTTGTGCTGCACCAGTTCAATAAAGCACTTAAACACACACTTTATCTTAAGCATGTTAGAGATTATATCCCTCTTTAGCAAAGCGTTTAAGTGTGTGCTTAATTTAAGGATTTAATTAAGGATTTTAATTGTAGACTTCAGTATGTGCTTACCTGCTTGGCTGAATATGGCGAGATTACTCCATGCTGCAGATTCCTACATACAGTAAATGACTAATTCCTCCAGAACGAGGACGCTGCATTGTTCTTGAACAATGCAGCTAAAATATAAATAGGAAAAAGGCGAGAGACAGTCAGCTTGATTCCTCCAGGTGAAAGCATTATCCATGACCAAAGCTGAGTTGATTAAAATATAATATAATTAGTTTTCACCTCTAAAGTGCCATTACAGATCAATAGAACAGGGTACCTTAAAAATGAGTCTCCAGCTCATAAGCTTTAATTACACGAAAGGAAGGATTCACACGAGAAAGGAGATGGAGACCTTGAAATGTAAATGGCCACCAAATAATAGGCTGTGAGGCCATTTCTCCAGTCATTAGTGGTTTAGGCTGATTTCCTGAGGAAAGAGAGCTTCTGCAAGTGCATCATCAGCCTGCCTTTGGGTCATTTCCACGGTGTTTGAATTCCGTGATAAATTTCACTTAATTAGGGGAGGGAAAAAAGGCTTTCCAACGATCCCGAGCTTCTGCAGGAGCATCGGCAACTGCTGGTACAGGGCCAGAGGCTAAGCGTGGACGCTGCCACATTGCCACGGAGCCGAAACTTGGCTTCTGCACCTCCTGCATCACTGCTGGCCTAGGATGCTCCGGGTCCCAGGAGCCTGAATTGTCTGCTGTGATGTTTATTTTATTGCTTGCATGGTCTGAATGTGTGGTAGCGATACCGGTCTGAACTGCAGGAGTCACTGTGCTTAACTGCAAAATGCAGCGAAATGTCCGCGTGTTGTTTCTTTGCCTTTTTCTATATTATTTCTTCAGGTTTTTGTCATTTTACGCTCCCTAGCTGAAGTTACACAGTCAGTGACGCGTGAAGACATGGCAGCTGCCTACAAGGGAGAGAGACGTGCTCGCAAATGGGAGCAAAGGAGCTGAGACTCAGAGTGGTTGGAGGAAATTCAGAAAAAGGCCTACCTCCCCGCAAGGCAAGGAATGCATTTTGCCAGTGTTTGGTGGTATTCTTCACCGTAATGTCTCCCAGACAGTACAAGTTGTTACGTCCCTCTGGTGCCACGGTCCTGGGCGTGAGGACATAATTGCAGTGGTCAGATTCTCCCTCTTCTCTTTTGGTTTAATTACCGGTCAAGCTGCAAAATCATTATTTTTCCCTTTTCATTATATTCCTCCCCCCAATTCTCACCACTTTCTTACCGCCTAAGTGCTTCTTTCTCAAACACTCCCCTCCTTCTGCCTGTGCTGCCATCTCTGCAGAGTGTCCTTCTGATTCCTTCCGAGAGAAAGGAGCGACACCTGCGACCTCCCTCGTGCCCTGGCTCCCCTTCAAACACCTCCCTGCAAACATCTCTGTCCCGCTGTCCTCTGCTAACCCTTCTCTTTGGGCTCCCCATGCCACCCCAAGTCCTCCTGCCCTTCCCACCCTTCTCCAGGAGCTGCTGGTCAGCAGTCACCATCCCAAGCCCTGGGTTGGCAGCCAAGACTCGGTGTCCCACCAAACCCACTGCTTTCTGGCACGTTATGATGTTTCTCCTCTCCAGCTCTGCTCAAGAGCATCTCCAGCCCAGCAGGACCTGCCGAGGACTGCCTGCTCTCCAACTCATTATCCTCAAGCAGGTCTTGCGTGAAATCCTGCAGCCACGCCGGTGCTGAGCTGGGCTCCCCCCTGGGCTGGGGCAGCAGGGCTTTGTGGTCTGCACGGTGACCATCAGCTGCAGGAACCTTCAGCCTCGTGGCTGAACGCAGCCCTTGGAAATGGCTCGAGAATGGAAGACCAGACACTGGGTAACAACTCATTTTATAATACCAGCAGGAAAGAGGAGTGCTTCCTGCTCCGCTAGGCTGTAAGGGTACCCTTGAGGAGAAGCCCACGTGTTCTCGAGAAAGGCTGAAATCCAGGCCGTGGTGCTTCGCGTGATTGCCATCGGAATTCGGTTCTAGGCTGTGGGATTGCGCAGGATCAGGCTCCTGCCTCTCAGCAGAGATAACAGCAGGGGTGTGTGGCTCTGCGGGCAGCAAAATCCAGTAGCAAGAAGTACCTGCGGGATGAGATCTCTGCAGCGCACAAAATGCTACAGCTAGGCCATGTGGCAGAAGTGGCTCAGGAGAGGTGGCCGCAGGCTGGCTGAGCGGGGATGCTGGTAGCAGGGAGCTGGCCAGACCGAGCACTGTGTCCTGCCGCCTGAAAACGCAGCCCAGGTTATTGCAGTGGCAGGCAGCAATCGTTGGAGCGAGCTGGCTTTGCCTGTCAAAGCACCTGCACTTTAGAGAGTCACTCGGCATCGCTGAACGTGCCTCTGGATGATGACCTAGAACATTATCTCTTCGCACCTTGCGCATCTCCCATCCCCTCTGAGAGGAGGGGAAAGAGAAACCTGTGGCGCTTAGGAGGTGGAAGTAGAAAAGACATCTTCAGATGTTGCAGCAAAGCGGTGATGACCAGGACCCCTCGTGCCTTACGCTGTGCGATGCGGTGTGAGCGGTGAAACCTTTCTGTGGTGTGCAGGGCCGCGACGGATGGGCTCCTGTCTCAGCACTCCGCCTGCACACACAGAAGAAAATCTGAGCAGTGTCAGGTGCTTGAGCTGCAGACCGGGAGATGACTCAATCTAATTTTATCCTGTAGTGAGCTCTGGTGCACCTGTACAATGAGCAGCACGTTATCACACCCTTTGCTCAGCCACCTCCATGTATTTGGTCTTCATAGCCTTCGGTACGTCATGTTATTTATCCTTTCACCTAATGTATTTGGAGCAACTTGCTAGCAACATGCAGCCCTATTTATCCTTCTGGGGACAACAATAGCAGGAATAAATGTTAAACCAAAGGAAGGAATTAAAAAAAAAAAAATAGCAGCTCTATTTGTGCTATGCCGAGATTCGTTTCTTGGCAGCCCTAGAGATTCAACAGTCTGGTATTTATCACGATGAAACGCAGAAATGTCTGATGATTGCACGAAGGGAAATAAAGAGACCAAGCGCACGCTGCAGGCTGAGAGATAAGGGTACGTGTTCGTGGCAGGCAGCTGCCGTATGTCGAGTCGGCTGTCGGGGGCAAGGATCAGCAGCGGTGATCGGCAGCTGTTGAAGATCAAGCCCCGTGGTGCGGACGTAGCCGCGGGGATTTCTGCCTCCCGGGGAGACCAAAGGGCAGCCTCGGCTGCAGCTGCTAGTGGAAAATCTCCCTGAGAGCTGGATCTTGGGGTTGTCCAGAGAAACTGCCACAGTGCCCTGAGAAGTGATGCAAGCCTGCAGTGAGGCATCAACCTTTATGCCTGAGTGTGCTTGTGCAAAAGGAATTTGCACGCGAAGCTGCCGTGACGCTCGGTGCCTGGGCCATGGCTGTGGACAACGTCCTCAGAGGTCCAGGCCAAGGAGATAACGTTCATTACTCTGTACAGAGGAAGGGAGATAAGCAGTCTTTGAGCAGTTGCATCCCAGTGATGGAAGTCCCTCGTCTCCCAGTGCTCCCAGTTATTTACCGGAGCACAAAGCTGAAGAAATGCACGATCCTTCTATTTTGGCTTCAGTTTGTCCTTTTACGCTACAGAGTGTTTGGCGCAAGATTCGAGGGCCTAACGAACTGCATCCTAGAGCTGGCATTTCCTGAAGACAACCCAATAAAACACGGACACGCTGCTTATCGTATGCATTTGTACGCTCACATAGGTGGCAGCGTGAGTCTTTGCCTGGCAAACTCCTCTGACAACTCCTTTCCCTGCCCTTTCTGGCCTGGGTAAAACCCGCAGCCTTTAGGACCAACGATCACCTCTCATGCAGCTGAGATCACGCAGTTACCCTGGTAGCAGGCCCTGTCACTCCACGGTGCCAAGGGCATCAGGAGCAATTAAAGAAAAATGAGAATCGATTAGAAGAATGTAATAATCATTCAACTAGCTGGGAAAAAAAAGTATCGTTGATATACCAGAAAGAATAACATTTACTCTCTGATAAGCATTATGGAACCCACAAAAGTAAGCCTGAAACCTCAAGGACTTACACCATAAATGATTTAATTCTGAAGAACAAGAAAACAATACATTGAAAAATCAATCCGAGAGGCTAAGAAAGTGAGAAGTGAGCAGGGGAAGGGTTTCTGTCTCCAGTCTCGGCCCAAGCTAAGAGCCAAGTATCCCTCTGGCCCCCACGCCTGCCTTTTCATAGCAGTTTTCCTTCCCAGCACATCATTCGCCTGCCCATGCCACGGCTCCATGGGCTTGTGTCCTGGTGAAGTGGAGCACCTCCATTTCCAGGTGGGTTTTCCCTACAGGTAGGACGCCTCTGAGATGTCAGAGCTCATAGCTTCTGGCTTCTCGTTGCCCTAAGAGGGGACAAGGAGGACAGGTTCATTGATCTTTGTAAAGCATTCAGTGATTGCCTCGCTCTTCTTTCAAGTTCAGGATGTCCCTGATGCACAACGCACACATCAAACCCTGCCCGCAACAGAGTAATTAAGCGGCTCTGCTAATAGGGTGTGAGAGAGTGTGCCTGACTGCAGCTCATCCAGGATCGTCTTCTGCAGTCCCAGGCCCTCTGACGTGGTTCTCCCACGTTTCTCTGAATTTCTTTCAGCATTAATTTCAGCTGGCCCTGGGATTATTTGTAATGTGGCCTTGGGGACTTGTTCAAAGGCACTGCCACCACAGGTGACTTTGCATTTCAAACCGAAGCATTTCACTCCTGTCTGTCTGGACACAGGAGCTGCTCAGCACTGCTTCATTAGGCAAGTTATTTTTAAATTCCCAGGAAGAGCAAAACATTGAGAGAGGAATTACCATTTGCTTTTGAAACAGCTGCAGAAGGGATGAGGCAAAAGCCCTCTGTGCGTCCCCCCGCTACTCGTGTGATTAACCAGATGGCAGAGCCGAGAGTCACCCACTCGCGCTCGCACGACACGTGGGATGTTAGAAATTGCACCTGAATT
The DNA here is from genome assembly GCA_011075105.1 of Heteronetta atricapilla. Lineage (NCBI taxonomy): Eukaryota > Metazoa > Chordata > Aves > Anseriformes > Anatidae > Heteronetta > Heteronetta atricapilla. Next base: position 55,125 of record JAACYQ010025591.1, on the reverse strand, counting down.
GAGTGAGGATGGGTGAGGGACCTCCAAAAGTGTGGTTTTGATGTGAATAAGAAGGGGACCATCAACACTGAATAGGAAAATGTCTGTGAAAGATTCCCCCCTCCCCCCCCGCTCCACCTCGTGTTTCCGCTTTTTTCTTTCTCTCATTTTTCCCTTAAGGACTTTGACAACGAGCACTAAAGAAAACCTCCCCTCTAGTTTATCAACACAAACAAATGAAAAGAGAAAATAAAACCTGCCCACGGCCCTCATTCCCCTAAACAACAGCAAAACCCAGCAGGCACCCACTGCTTTCGAATCGCCAAGGGACAGCAATAAGCTGATGTTACTTGGAGGAGCCCATAACACACTTCAGTTTCAGAAGGAAACTTAAGTGCATCATAACACACTTAAGTTTCTCTGTGGCTGATACTGCTCTTACAGCATGGCGTCAGAGCCAAAGGCCAGCAATAAAGCTGTTCTGATTTATTTATTTGTTTGTTTGTTTATTTATTTATTTATTTGTGCATGCTGATTGCCCCACAGCTTGTGCTGCTCAGAGCAGCTACTGCTCATGCTGAAAAAGTTACGCAGGTGGAAAAAAGTGTTGGAAAGCTGTAGCCAGTTACAGAGATGGCCGAAATCTAAAAAAAAAAAGGATGTGAGAGGACTGGAAATGACCTTCTCCTGTACCTGGGAGCACACACTTATCATGAAATATTTCCAGTGGTGGACACTGGCGTAGCAGGAAAATGGTGGGTGGGTTTTTTCAGTGGACAGCCTTCCCCGCTGCTGAAAATATTCCAGCATACAGCAACCTGGTGCTGCTGTCCAGCTAAGAACCCTTTAGTGTTACATCTGTCACGCAGATACCTACAGACTGCATTTAAAGTGTCCTTTAACCTTTGGTTTCTTAATGAACCGTGTTCCTTGGGTGTTTCTCAAAAAGATGTGCCGGCCAGCCCTCGGGGAAGCCTTCCTCCAGCCCTCTCTGTGAAGAGGTTGCAGGATCTCAGCAGCAGTGCCTGCAACAGAGGTAATAAAACCTCCTTTGTCTTCCTTGGTGTCCTCTCCTTTTGGCTTCCAGGGAAGTGTTAGCTCCTCTTGTCACAGCATCTCATTAGGAGCTCGTGCTCAGCTGATTATTTCTCTTCTGAATCACTGTTTTCTACGACTTTGCCTCCTGCCCTGCAGTCCAGCTGCCGCTCCATTCTTAGGCAGAGGACTTTACATCTGGTGGTGCTGAAAAACATGTTGTTGGCTTAGGCTCAGCTCATTAAGTGATTCAGATTAGGTTTTGTAGTGGCGACCTGCCCCTAACTTTGTACATCTGCAGATCGCCAGTAATGATTTTGTATTTTCTATTAGGTTACTGATCACACATTAAGTGGTGCGGGGTCAAGAACTGACAGAAGGGAACCGTGCCATGTTCAGCGATGAGTCTGCTTACAACCGCACTCCGAGACCCGTCAGTTAGCTTTCAGTCCAATTAATATTTGTAACATTGACTTTGATCATTCCTTTCTCAATCAAAATATTATGAAAGACAAGATCAGATGCCTTACCAACTGAAGGTTTATTGTACGTATCAGCAGCACTACCTGACAAGTAATGGTATTAAGAAAGGTAGCTGGTTAAATTGATGAAGCCGAGTTTCCATCACGTTACAGCAGTACCTTCTTGAAATGGTTTATTAGCGAGGCCTCTTATCAGCCCTACATTATTTTGCTTGGCATTGCTATCAGTATGACAGGGATACACCATATTTACTTAAATAAAGGCCAAACCTCCCCCCACAGGCCTCTGCCTCATTGCAAGGTGTGATATCCCCCCCCTTGTCTTTTGCAGAGCTGTTCTACCTGGCTGGGAATTAAGGAGCTGGGATGTGGCAGGGTGGTACCTGAGCTAATATTTAAACTCTCCTGAGAGCGTAGCACTGCCTGATAAAGAGGTCCCTGATCAGAATTTGTTTATGTCTAGCAAATTACTGAAAACTATTAAAAATGCCTCCCTAAGGTGCAAGGTTTTCTTCCTTCAGCACTTTCAATCTCTTTGATGCCAGATCTACTTCTTTAAACATGACCAGCTTGAATATCCTCTGAGATACGGTTTGAAAGGAAAATATTTTGTTGTATAAGACGTAAACCCAGGCTTCTCCCCCCACCAGAAGGTAACTTGTCCAACGAAGAAGATGGCCTGTTGTGAGCACTGTAAAGCAATGTAGGCAGTACTGAAGTGGAAAATAGAAAAGTTAGGCTGTTAAAAATTGTTATAACCTTAGGTTTCCTCCCAGGTTTGTTCTGGGCTGGTACGTTAGTGTAAAGTGGCTTCATTTGCCTGCTCAGTGCCTGGCTCTGCTAATACTTTGAGTATAGAAGGATTTGAGTGTGTCAGTTTGTCAGGTCTTTTTTTTCCTTTCCTTTTTATTTATTTAATTTTTTTTCTTCGGGTTTAGAAGCTCCCAAGAGATTCAGATTCTTCTCACCTCACTGCATTTGGATTATTACTTATCTGTATTGTGAATAAATTATTTTAGGGAAAAAAAAAGCAAACATTTTTCCTCATCTATCGCTGCATACTAAATAACCAGTTTTTAAGACCCAAGGGGATTTAAAGCAAATTTATTTACCCTCATTGAAGGAAACAACATTAAACTTACCATGGAAAGGTGTTGTAATTCTCCTTTGCTGAACATACATTACTAAACTGCAGACAGGCAGTTAAGGATGAATTACACCAAGCTTTTGCTATAGATTTGGAATTTCTTCCTCATACTGAAAAGTTCCCTATGCAAATATGTTTTCCCCTAAAATATCTGTGAAATACACTGCTTTGCTGATCCTAATTTCCTTCAAAGCTGCCAAAGAGATGTGTGCACAGGTCATTAATTGTTATTAATGCTAACTGGACAATGAAATCTACTAAGCAGTTTTCAAAAAATCAGAGCTTATTCTGCATCTGATCAACCCTGTAAGGGCATTCGCAAATCATCTCAGTGCAGTGGGTGGGGAGGTACTTGTCCCCATTTGTCTGCCCTGGACCTCAGCTTCAAGATTTTACTGCTGAAGTAAAGTGTACTTCAGCAGTACATCACTGGGTTTTCATCTGCAAGCAAACTGGCAAATATCTACTCTAAGAATGTGAACTCACCCACAGAAGTATGGCATGCTTCATTCCTCTGTTGCTTTCCATTTGATGATGTTCTAGACTTTCAGTAAGGTCATTCACTCAAAAATATTCTGTTGGGATAACGAGACAAACAAACAAAATTACTTGCCAGATGTCATAAAATACTCTGAGACTGCACCGGGAGCATAAACCATCATCGTTTGGTTCAATAAAAGAATATGCTCCACCTCCCATTTGCTCAATAATCCTAACATTTTCTGCTTTGGTTACTGGTGTATAACAAAGCCACTTTTATCCCGCTCTGACCTTGCCTGGTATTCAGAAAAGGCAGGGAAAAATACAGGATTCACTTTCACACATAAGTCTCTGTCACAGTTGCATCACCTTCTAGTTCTTCAGTTCTTTGAGGTCTCTCATCGGAGTACTCTGGTGGGCATCCTGCTGATTTACTGATTGCCAATACTCACACTCAGTGGCTGTCTTATCAGTTGTCAGCACAAGGCTTTCCGTGATAAAATGGATCAATTGTATGCTGATCATCTGTTCCTTGAATTATTGATGTTTTACAGCGGAAATATTTTTTTTTTTACCTATTTCAAATATGGCTGTCAGAAAAGAAAGCTTACATGCTCAGCCACGGGATCTTTCTTTCTTCAGGGGCTAGCTTCTCCAAGCACTGGAATCTATCTACATAAAATATTTGTTCATCATATGTCAGGAACAGCTTCAGGATGACTTTTCCCAATGGCAAATATTTCAGCCCATTAAAACTGCAAGACTGCTTTTTGATGTTAAATTTAATCTCCACTCCCCCTACTTTTTTTTTTTTACTTTACTTTTATTTTATTTACTTTTATTTTATTTCTAATTTTACTGATGTTGACCACTAAAAGCAGATTTGGTAGGTCATGGTTTGACCCTACAGCAAATCTAACTGTAATGAAGGATCCATAGTGGAGCAATGATGCAAAGCACTGACGTGATTTAACTCACTGTCCCAGCTCCCATTTGCTTTGAAAACAAACAAATAACAGCTTGACCTTCTGTAAGCAAGTTTTATTCTGGGTTAGGTATCACCTTTGTATTACAACTGTGTCTGGAATCATACCTCCACCTGCAGCTGGAACAAGCTTCCATGCTTTATGCTCCATGTAATTCAACAAAAATACAGTGGGGAACGTACATCTGATCCACATGGAAATGAGATTATTCCTGCTCTCCTTTAATTATGCTTTTGGCATCATGGTCTTAGTATCAACAAGTCTCTAATCCATTTCTATTCCTGGTCCCATCCTGTAGCAAGTGAAACTGATGAGAAAAAAAAAAAATGTAACCAAACGCTCCATTCTCTCTAGCACAAATGCTGTCATCGCCTTTTGAGTTCTCAAATCTGAAGGGGAAAATGTGAACTGTGATTATTTAAGAATGCTTCATTTACATCAATCGTTGGGCTTGTCTCTTTCGACACATTTAAGTTTCAATGCTACCCACCCCTCAACTGGACAGCAATCTCCCTACTGTTATCCATGAAGTACCAAAAGGAGAACCAAAGGTCTCCCGTGGTCTTTCTGAAACCACATAAATCCTCACAAAGTTGCTCATCCTCTGTGCTCTGATTCCTGTTCAGAAAATAAAGATGACTCTCATGGAAGTTTGTTTTACTGTTCCTAATGGCCTTTTCAAGAGATACTTTTGAGTCAGTAAAATGGGATCTTTCCAAACTTCCGAACAAATCTCATCTGCTCTCTGCAAAGCCTTAACCTCTCCCTCTTCTTAAACCAGTGCTAGTACTCAGTGTGGCACTCAAGCCCCCGTGGGTTCAGAAATGAGCTCATAGGTTTTTTTTAATCTCCTATTTCTTTTCAGCTGCAGTTTTCTTCCTGCTGTGTCTTATTGATTTCTGATTCTGCTGCTCCGCCAGCCTCTCACAAGGGAGACACGCTGGTCCTGGAGGTAACAGGTGGAATTCAGCTTCAGTGAGTGGAACTACAGAGATATTTAACCTATTAGCAGGCTTACAAAACATGGCAAGTGCAGAGTTTGATTAATTAGGTTTCACATCTAGCCCTTCTGTGGTGTGAGGAGCGTCTTTCACACATGACACCAGGTCAGCCTTTGCTTCACGTAGTGTAGCCTGAGTGACATGAGGGGAAACCCTACTATATCTACAGAGTGAGGAAGGTGAACATCTTTAACAACCTTGCTGCTATTTTTTTTCCTCAATAAAATAAGAACTAGCTTGGGGACGCTGGGTATTGCCCGCCTCAAGGGCTGGCACTTCTGCCCCTTGCACTGTGAGGTGATGTGAAATGGCCCCCGTGCCAACAGGCCTGGCTCTTGTGGGGACACTAAAACTGCCAGTCACGAACATTAACAGCACCACCCTTCGGCTCTAACAGAGCCCCGGGGGCGGTAGGGGGCGGCGGGCAGAGGGCGGACATCGCCTAGCTCCCCCCCCCACAGCCTTTGCCCCTCTTCAAAATGGCGGCGCCCCCCCCACCCCCCGCCTTGCACGGCCAGCGCCGAGGCCGCTCTACCCTCCCCGGCGGTCCTCCACGCTCCTCTCGTTGGTGAGCGGCCCCCCGCCCCGGCCCTGGAGGTGCCGTCGGCGCATGCGCAGGGAGGGGAGCGTTCGCCTTCACTTCCGCTGTCGGCGGCCGTTTCCGGTCCCCCCGTTCCTTGGTAACAATGGAGCACAAAATGGCCGCCTGAGGGGAGCGGCGGGCGGCGGGCGGGCGGCGCTGCGGCTCTTGGCGGACCCACGGAGCCGGAGCGGGGAGTAGCCGGGACCGAGCCCGGTTTGGGGGGGAGGGGGAGCCCGGGGAGAGCAGCGCACCGAGAGCCGGGCGAGCGGCGGGCGGTGAGTGCGGGAGGCCTGCGGGCGGCCGCTCAAAATGGCCCGCGGCGGGGAGGGGCGGGGGGGGGGGGGGGACCGGGAAGGAGAGGGGGGGAGCGGGGGGCGCCTCAGGGACCGCTCCGCTGCCCTCCCCCCCCCCCCCCCCCCCGGCTCCCCGGGGCGTCGCGGGAGGAGATGGCGGCGGGCGGGCGGCCCTGCCCCGGGTGGGCCAGGCCCCGTCCCCCGTCCCCCCTCGGGGCCTTTAACAGCGAAAATAATATCACGGAGGTGGAGAACGTGCTGCTCCCCGCGGGGAGGGCTTGTGCTTCTCCCCTCGGGGCAGGGCTGGGGGTGCTGCGCCCTCCGGGCGGGGAGGAATGAGGAGTTGGCCCCTTTTTGGTGGGGGGCGCGGTTGCAGGCGATGCCTGGGGCCTCGCCGCGCTGCTCAGTGCGTCCTTCAGCAGCCTCAGCCCTTCGCGACTTGTGTTCTCAGCTTGTGCTTCCCGTGGGTTGAAATGAGAAGGCCAGTTGCGGGAGACGGGGCAGAGGAGCTCTTCGTGGCGTGGTGCCTCTTGTGAGGGTCTCCATCGGCTTGGGACCTGCAGCAAAAATGTTGGCTGTTTGTGCCCCGTTGGCACGTTAACCACATCATCTTTGCTCTGTTACCTTCGTTTTCTGTGCAAGTTCTTCCTTCCTTTCCTTAATGCTGCTTGTTGACAGTCAGGGTTTCTGTTTACCACGTCCCCAAACTATTGGCAAGAGCAGTTGTGAATATATTTCTTCATCTTCGGTGGTTTGCTTTGATAGAGGAGCAATATCAAGCTGGTGTAACATGTAGATTTTAAGGATCGGTATTTGTTTTGATTTTAGCACGTAGTAGAAGGAGCCTGACAAAAGGGTTTACAGCAAAAATACTGATTTTTAAAAAAAATATTTTTGTTTGTTTCTCTATTTTTCACAAAGATAATCAGGAGGAGCTTATAAACAAGAATTCGGACTGGCCTGTGCCCAGTAGTGCAGTTGCACAGCTGAGGCATTTCCCTGTCCAGGTTGGCAGTAGTGGTGGATTTCAGATTGTAAGTTGTCACGAAGATGCTAAAGGAGTCCTGATGCCAATTACTCCCTGCGTGTTAATTGCAGTGACTTGACCACGTCTTTTATTAAAAATAGCTGGCTGCTTCTTAGGCAGCTAATTATCTTAAGAGTTTGATGCTTGGTTTTGTTGTAGTGGTCAACTGGCACTTAAAATGCCTGCGTTTCCTCTACAGATTTACCTTTTGGGTATTAAACAGATCATAGCTTGGAATTTTGTCTCCCCTGCTGCTAACAAGTGGACAAGCATACCACACGTCATAAAATTAAGGGCTTTTTGTTACGTTACACAACTGAAACGTGATGGTTAGCGTTTCCTTCATCAGCAGTTCTGACTACAGAAATGTTTCTCACTGAATAAGCCCAGCAGCGTTTGTTAAGCACGTAGTGGCTGGCATCTGTATCATATTTGTGTTCCGTGTTCCTGAATGCACAGACATACCCAGGTGTACTGGAAACACTGCTACGAGTGTCTGGTCTCCATTACGTGTCTCTTTTTTTTTTCTTCTGTTTAAGTATTTTTAGGGGGATGAGTAATGTGATCCCTAAATGGAAATATTTTCTTAAACACCCGTGTGTTAATGTACCTGGATAGTTTATCCCTTTATTCCTCATCCCTATGGAAATGTATCAAAATAAGTTCTTTGATCTTGGTAGAATGCTTCTAATTGCAGTGGAGGCGTTGTAATTTCTTTTTTTACTGCTGTACCTGAATGTTTTGACTTAATCTGCATGAGCCTAAAGGTTCCATTTGAGTCCAGCTTACCAAGTTACTAGGCTTTTCTAATTTTTTTGTAGAGATTTGTTTTCTGTGTCCTAAAACATCTCTGAATCCAAGCAAGGTTATTGGGTATTTATCAGAGTTCTTGAGCCATAATCTCAGTCTTGATGAGAGCTCATCAACTCTTTAGCTTGAAAAACTTGGTCTTGAAGGGATAAAACAAAACTCAAGGTATTTTTTATTATGGTCTTGTGTATCTCAAAACCAATACCTCTGAACAGAGCAGTAGCATAAGTACTTAAAGACAGTATCGTTGTGTGATGACTAGGGGCAGCCAGAAGTGTCACACAGACTCAGTTTTGCTTTTGTGCACGTTCCTGTCTACAGGTAAGGTCGTAAGAAACACACAAGGCTGTACCTCCCTCGTGTTGTCGTTAACGAGGGACTCGTTAATGTCGTGCTGCTGCGCCGCAGTGCTGAAGCCCAGCTTTTTCCTGAAGGATGTCTGCAGAGTTGTGCAGTCTCAGAAAACCATCCGAGGATAATTGAGTACGTAGGAAAAGGCAGGGCGCGCTCCCTTGCTCCTAATTTAGTAACTTAAAAGCCTTTCGCCCAGAGCAGCCTGAATTTCAATATGCAAGATGTATGTGCATGTAATCTTGTTCAAGTGCTTGAGCTGGCCTGCCTGACTTAGTTTGTCATCAGAAATGGAGTTCTGGTCTTACGGCTAGGTAGTGAGATTCACTTAGATTTCGCTTAAATGTATTTTCAACCTTAATATTTGGTGGGTACTAGACAACAACGCTAACAACAAGAAATCCTCGCATCAGAATCGCTGGCTGGGTTGCACCTGCAGCGAGTGGCGTTGTTTGATTGGCCTTTTGGGAACGGTTGGGTGGAAAAAGTGAGGGTAAACGTAGAGCTGGGCTTTTCTTTAAGTCAAATTCAGCAGGGTGCGATTGGCTTGGTGCTTCCACTGACCAGAAGTTCTCCTGCTGCTGAAATCAAAGCGCTGCGTGATGCCCTTCGGTTTTGTGGGTACAACTTCCTTACTTGTCAGTCCTGTTTATGCCGCTGGCTTTCCGTGGCAGCGCTGGGTACGGGCGTGCAACAGGCTTCTTCCTTCGAGCTTTCAGCGTGCTGAGCTAGCAGGAAGCTTGCTGCCGGGGGAGAAGAGCCCAGATTGACAACTGTCTTCTCCCAGTGCTGGGAAGCTGTGGTACCTTACGGACGTTATACTTTCTCTTCCATGGTATCCTCTGAATTTGAGCACAAGAGGAAGTGCTGTCTTAATTTTGTTTTCCACACCTGTGTGAAAAATGCGGTTCTGGTAAGCGCAGAAGATAAAAGGTGAAGCTCTTATTTTGGCGCTTGTTGCTGTGTTATACACGCTTAGTTCTGTCTTCATTCCTCGTGCTCAGTGTTCTGGAATTGCTAAGTCCCACCCTTTCATCCAGAAGGTGATGCTGGAAACCTGTAATGAATTGTTTCATTTTTGTGCCTAAATCTCTTTGAGGTGGGAATTGATACAGTAAGATGGCGAGTGTGTTTGCTTCTTCCTAGCACCTTGTTCTGTTGAAATGTTTTCATTGTTTGTTTTTTTTATTCTGTGGAATTTTCTGCGACTGTGCTGACCAAGTATTCATTTGCTTTCTCTTATTTAAAATGGATGTTCAGAGCGATGTCTGGCTGTATGGACTTTGCTTTGAAACCTTCTGGGGTAGCGAATTGGCCAAATCCATGTTTAACTCCCCGTATTCAGTTAGCGCCGAATTTTATAGCAGTTTACACGATATACTTCTCAGAAGACAAGTTTCTTCCAGCTTTCCACAAGTGGGGCACGCTCCACGGTAATTTTTGAGGCTGAAAAGACACAGAGTTCTTGTGTGTTTAGAATTTGTAGCGAGTTTAATCAGAAATGGAGAAACTGTGTAGCGCTGTTGTTCATCAGACTATCAGAAAGCATGAGGAGCAGAAAAAGGAGTAGATCCAAAATTCACGCTGCAGTTCTGAAAGGTAGACAAGTTCCTTGTTACCACTTCTGAGATGTAGATCAGTGAATTGTACCTACCCTGTCGAGTCTAACCTACCCTGCCTCCAGTCTAATCACCGAGGAAGGCTTCTGTAGCTACCAAAGAGCCAAAAAAACCCCAAAACTCGACGCAACGAAGCTCCATGTATAATGCAAATAGCTGTTTGATTTCACTGCTTTAGGGTATCTCCTTTCCTTAATGATAGGATTCACTGACAGATTTTGGCTTCTGCTTTTGAGCTTGCAGTCTCGAGAGATGAAATATTTAAGATGAAGATGCAGTTCCTGTTATGTCTCTTTCTGCTAGCTTTGCTTGTTGAGAAGTTGCGCGCTGACGAGCATGGAAACTATTTCTCCCCTCCTGATTCTTCTAGGAAAGCTTAGTGGTTGGATCGAACGCAGTCCGGGGGAGTCGATACTGCCCGTTAGGTTGGTTCTGCTTGTGCTTAAGGAGCCCGGAGTGACAGAAGTGCCCGCCGTAGCTGCTGTTCTGTGACATCTGAGAAACGGAATGGGAGGGACTTCTGCCTGGGGACGGTATGTTAGGGCTGCTGGAGCCAGGGCGCGTGGACAGAGCGTTGAGCAGACAGCTGCACGGCTCTTGGGCAGAGCTAAAATGTCTCTGAGGTGTGTTCAGGGAAAGCGGGGAGAAAATAGTTAACCTGAAATGAGCCCAAACCAGCGATGTAAAGCGTTCCAGCTCCCACTACTGAGTCGCTGCTTTTAGTCAAAGGGTTTGATAATTCCTGCAGACTAGGAGTAGGCAAGGTGCTCTACTGGTTGAAGTACCTAATTAAGATGAGGTTATGAATCATAATTGAGAAATTAGCCTTTTGCTGAGCACATCTATGAGACACTTACTCATATTGTCATCATCCTTTCTGTGTATACCAAGGTATTAATTACGTTGCTGGGACATGAGGTAATTCAGGAAATGTTCGAACATACAGGGCGCTACGACTTCGCACGTAACGTTGAAATACCTGGAGCGCCTAGATGGGGGGAATTTGAGAGACCTTTGCTGCACAGCTGGCTCGTAAGCATCTCGTTTGTTTCTGCACATCAGCTAAGTGCCTTTCTCTTCCTAAAATGTGAGGCTTGCCTCGTAAATCTGATGAAGATTATAACATTGAGATTTTGTGTTTTCAAGAATGCAGGCTGAGTCAGTGTTGTGGTGTTCAATACAGATAACTAATGTCAGGAAATACTAACCACTTTAGAAGGGGGAAGAGCTGGCGATTTAGCACTGTGGCTTCTGTGGCATCAGTACTTTTTGGAGAAGAATTCTCTAGCCTGTCAGTGCTAAGCACTATGGAGACGCCCAGTATTACAGGGGAAGATAAATGGACAACACGAGTGCTTTATTGCTGCCTGCTGTCCCACTAGTTTTCTTTTAATGACTGTAAATTCCTGACAGGCTTTTGTTTACACACTCATGACTTGGCATATGGGAGAAGGTAAGACATTTCTTGTGCCATAAGAATGGTAACTTAGCATTACCGATGGAACATCTAGCATTGGTAAATCACCCCTATCCAAAAAAGCATTTTACATCCTCTTGAATAAAATAATGTATCGATACCTGCTTGGGGCTTGCTGTTTTTGCTGCCGCAGTCTGTAGCAGCGGTGGAGAGACAGCTAGTCTGCCGTGCTCTGAAATCTCTGCGATTGTTGAAGCATAACTGCGGGGAAGATCCTTTGCTGACTCGTCAAAGGACGGGAGCACGGATTAAGAATTCACTGTAGTACTCACTGGAAAATATCTGGATATTCAGCTGCTGAAGAATATTTCCCTTCATTTATTTTTGTTTTTAAGAAAAAGTAGTTTATTTTAGCTGTGATTCAGTACAGTATCTTGTTTTGGGCAACCTGCAGGTGATTTTTTTTCCCCGTTTCCTGTAAAAAGATTTTTCATTACTGGATATCTCAGCTGAAGTTGGCAGTAATTGACAGGTCTGAACTTCCTACTCACAGATGTGACCTTCCCCACCCTTTGTCAACTCAGTGCTGACAAGGGAGAACACTAAATAAGGAAATTCTGAAGCTTTTCACTTAGGTAAGAACAAAGTCTTACTTTGAGTTGAGTGAAACCACCAGGAGAAAGAGAAACAGAGTTGAAGTGCACCTGCTTATTAGATAATCAAATGTGGGGTATTCTTTTGTAACTTAATAGTATACCTGTAGCTTTTCCCTCGTCAGGTTTCCCTGTGTTGCTGTAGTCAGCTTCCTTAAGCCAGTCATGATGTGCTGCAGTGTACCAGCTGAGAGCAGAAGCCTGAATCCCCTGAATGAGGGAAGGGTTTCCAAGTTATTTGCATGACCCTCCACCGCATCAAAAACAGAACAGCACTGCCACCGTGGGAACCCTGTAAGTGGGATTTGTAGCTGAGGTCCCAGATCTGAGGCTTTTTCTTAGCTGTGATGTCTTTTCAGTCTTGACCAACAGCTAACTTTACAGTTGAAAGCTGAAAAAGCAAGCCTGGAAATAAGTAAGACTGACTTCAGTGCAGTTTTAGCATTCCTGAAGAGTCAGCTCTTGAAGCATGCATCAGTCTGTTGGTAAAGAAGAGGTTATTTTCCTCAACTTCACTTGTTTTGCCTCTGCCTTTCTTCCCTGACCGAGAATAGTGTCTGCTTCATCTTTTGAGACAGAGTGGGCAAAAGTCTTTCTGTCAAGTAGATGTTAGGTAGCCAAGGTGCCCGCGAGCACTGGAGTTTGCAGTCAAAAGGAAAATTTCAAAGCATAAGCAGTAAACAAATGTCAGACTTTGTATACATAATGTACTCTTTTAAAACCTGTTGCTGAATTAGCCTAGTGCCTACAAATATGTTAATGCTGCAGTTTGTGAAGAACACGTGTTTTAAACTCAGTAAAAATCAAGGTAGCGACCATTTTGAGGAAAATATTTTACAAACAGCTTTTTGCTGCCGCTGCCCGTTAGTGTTATCGCGTTCCCTAATGTTCCTAATTGTACTGTCAACTTTGCTTCACTGTCGTCAGTCTCATGGAAAAAAAAAGAAAATGCTGGTTAGAGCATTTCCCCAAAGCTAATGCATCTTTCTGGGCTTTAGTTTGGAATCAAGTCTCATTCTACTTGGGATATTATTCGGGTGTATCTTGTGAAAAGCAACAGCTTTGTCTTTCTGGTATTTCCCTTTGATTGGATATGTCTTGAAGTTAGTTGGGGTCATAGGTCTGTTACAGAAAGCATGTAAAAAGCTGTCACGTTTCAATCAAGCTATGTTCTCGTTAGAAGTACGTGTCTGAGGTTTGAAGGGCATACGGATTTCATAACTGAACCCCGTCTGAGTGGAACGTACCTGCCGGAACGGTTGTGCAACTTCCCCTCTGAGTGAGTTTACTTGACAGCATGTCACATGCGAGTCTCCAGACTGGCCATGCAGTCTTCAGATTGCACCAGAGATGTAGCAATGCAGGGACAGCTGATGGCCTTCCATTTGGAACGGCAGTAACCCTACAGATTGCTGCTGCTTGCTGATGGGTTTTAAACAAACAAAAAGAAATTCATGGAAACATTCCAGTAGCCCCTTCCACACCTGTAATGCAGAGGGCCAACAGGTCGCTTGTGCTTTAACATGACTAACTGAAAACAAGTTTTACTGTGTCAGAATGAGGATTGGAGCAGCTATTTGTATAATCTGCAGGTCTGCATTAGTGGGATGTCCTAGCCTGTGGAACTCCCTGCTGCTACACAGAGGTTGTCAGTGCGCTTTAATTTTCACAATAGCAGCTGAAATAAACTACACTCAGAGATCATGCAGCATTGGTGTTAACTGGGGGCAGTCTTGACTTGACAGCTGTGCTGACAAGCCAAAAAAAGATGCTTTTTGCACTAGACAGATGTCTAAGTGTTGGAAACTTTCCAGCAAGAAGCAAAGAGCTTTATTCTTCCATGTCACATGCAACATGGTTTAAATGAAAGAAGCATTTTTTTGATGGGGAATATTATTGCAGAGCTTTTTAGCATGCAGAGGATTAGCTTGCTAATCACCTCTGAGTAACTAGATTCTACCAGTTAAACAGGAAAATTCTTGATGTTGTGAGTAGTGAGGCATGATGATTAAGGAAACTAGTTATTTTAACTTCATTTGATACATTTGCATGGCACAACTAGTGCCAGTTGTCTCCTGAGTTTGCATGTCTTTTGTTTTAATTTTGATCATATATAGACACCGTATTCATTAATTTTCTTTTTTTTGAGGTGCTGTGAGGGATCTCTTCCAAATGAAAAATAATGTGAGGAGAAGATTATATTTAAACAAAAAATGAAACCACATTATAGAAAATAGTTCTTCGAAGCAGAAGTTAATGGCAGGTATACATGGTGGAGTTTTGTCCTGGAAACGTATTAGTCATCAACATCAGTAATTCACTAATTACCGAAACTTGCAAGCAAATTCTTCTCTTGACATACAAATACAGAGCTGATTTTACAACCGTTTTTTCATTTTGGAGGATACTAATAGCCCTGTCTCTTTTCTTTTTTCATACATAGTGTTCTATAGCATCTTCAGACTCACTTATTTAAATCTCTTCATTCTGTTAAAATTCACTTGGCTGTTGAAGATGGTGTTTCTCTTAATTGGCAGTAAATTAGATTGATTTCTGCTTTCTTTACCAGGGAAGGAGGAAGTAATGAATGTTTAATCTCTTTCAGAGTACTCTAAAAGAGTTAGTATAATCATGTATGGTTTGTGCCTCACGCTATGCTGTTGTATGGCTCTGTAAGGCATGGTTTTGGGATTCACAAGGCAGTTGCAGTATTAGGAGTATTTTATGACAAAAAGATTGTTATGGGCACTTAGTAAATTGATATTATTCCATATGTTTATACTAGCTGAATTGAATATAAGTGGTGGTGGCTATAGACTTTGTAGTTCTGGAAGTCGCTCGTGCTTTGAGAATGGTTTTGTTGTCATCCATGTGGTTACACAGCCTGTTTTACTGAAAAGTCATCGTCTTTTTCTCCTCAACTTAATGAAGAATATACTACAGGTTAAACATCTAAGTATCATGCTGTGTTTCACTAAGTTGAATGAAGAGTTTCTTTTTTCTTTTCTAGATACTCTTCCATTTGTCAAGATGGAGAGCTCAGATTCTAGTGATAAAGGAAATATTGATCAATCCGAAGCACAACGTCAGAGTCAGCTAGATCGGTTAGTTCGAGAAGAAGCTTTCTATCAGTTTGTGAACAACCTGAGTGAAGAGGACTACAGGCTTATGAGAGATAACAATTTGCTAGGAACACCAGGTAGGTTATGCTTGCATATATACATCTTACTGGAGTTGCTTGTAGTTGATTTGTGTCGTTTTCTGTTCTCCTCAATCTCTTCCACTCATTTAGTTCATGTGCTGCAGTTGTGTTGCGTGGTAGGGAGTAGCTTTTTGCTAACTTGTACGTACTCAAAATTGAGGGCTCCACCATGGAGAGGTAGTTGGGACGATGTGGATTCATCAGGCACAAAAGTCTGCTGTTCGTACCACTTGATGGGAACATCCAGAGCTGACCCTATTATGGCCCTTTAGACTTCTGTGACAGAAAAGTAATCCCCCTTAAGCATGTGTGAAAACGTTATGCTGGTATTAAAAGTTTATAACTAGGATAATTAATCTGGTGCGAGATTCTGCATGGGTGTTTTTATGTCCATTTTTAATCAACTTATTACTTTAAATTGACTCTTTATAGGATGATGCCTAATTGAAACCAGTTATAATTTAAAACATGACTTCAGCTAATTCGAACTTCTTTTCGTGCTTGTGAACATACCATTTTTTTCCCCCACTCTGGACAGTCATTTAATTGGAATAGACTGAAGAAAACTGCTGATGAGTTCTAGAGGTTGCAGAACCAGAAAGCACATTGGTCTTTTTTGAGTAGGTTGAAACTGTTGGGTCCTTCAGCAAAACTTATTTGGAAGAGTGGTGCTGAAGTATCTGAACTTCCCCATAGCAACCTGCTTGGCAGTTTCATTATGGCAGGATTTAATTAGAGAAGGAAAAAAAAGACAAAACAGTGGCTTGTACCTTCTGTAGAAGCTTTTGATAATGCTTGCCATACATATGATTTGGAAATATTTTTGGAAAATTTTGCTTATTTTCTAAGGTGAAATTACTGAAGAAGAGTTGCTGAGAAGGCTACACCAAGTTAAAGAAGGTCCGCCACAGCAAAACAGTGATGAGAATAGAGGTATATACAGCATTTGTGAAAACTCTTAACTTTAGCACCCCATACGGACCTTAACTTGAGTGCAGGAGTGGAACAAGTTAAGCCTAGGCAGGTGCAAGGTGAGCTTTGTTTCAAAACTAAGTCAACGTTATGTGTGATACCTGCTGCAGAGATCAGTTTGGGACAGATTTCACCCATAACGTGTCTGTTACTTGCATCAAAATAAAGTACCGTTTAGGTTTCTTTTTCTTTGTTTTTAAGATTGTTTTCCTGTCTGCTCCCTTTTGGGATGCTTTTGGCAATTCTTTTTATTCATCATTCTTCCCTTCCAAAGGTGCTCTATGGGTTTTGTTATCACCCCTCTAAAGAGGTTGGAGCTTACTGCTGGGGTTCATTCTTTAGTGAGATGAGTTTGCTGTAAAGCTGATCTTCAAGTGAAGGGTCAGGACATAGGTCTCGATTCAGTGGTTGCTAGATCCCTTAATTGTTTGGAGAGGAAAACATAGAATAATGATGTGTTTTAACACATGAAATAAGACTTTCCATTTACAATAAATAATACGTGTAACTTAGGCTTGTTTGCTGTGTGATGGCTGCAGCCTGTCTGTGCATATTAGGAAAAAAAAGTCCACTCCTGCTCCCTTAACAGAGCTGTGGTAGATAAGAACTGTGATGCTACATGTGAAACCACAGTTGCGCTTGATGGGATTAAGCGCTTCTAAACTGTCACTTTTTTAAATTAAGCACTTACATTTTTGGAAAAGATCACTCCAAATTTAGCTAAGTACTCTAATTTTGGTAGTTCGCTGTCTTTTTCGCAGGTGCAGAGTCCGCAGAAGATGTTTCAAATGGAGATTCTATAATAGACTGGCTTAATTCAGTCCGACAGACTGGAAATACTACACGAAGTGGGCAACGAGGAAACCAATCTTGGAGAGCAGTGAGCCGGACTAACCCAAATAGTGGTGACTTCAGATTCAGTTTGGAAATAAATGTCAACCGTAATAATGGGAACACAAATCCGGAAACTGAGAACGAGCCATCTGCAGAGCCTTCCAGTGGGGAGGATTTGGAAAACAGCCAAAGTGACTCTGAAATTCCAAGGTCTGAATCACCGTCTGTAAGGCAGCCTGGATCAGAAAGGAGCACTTCAGAGGAGCTAACAGCTGAGGAAGCTTCTCCTCCTAGAGGGCAGAGGAGAGCAAGAAGTAGGAGCCCAGAACAGCGGAGAACACGGGCTAGGACTGATAGAAGTAGGTCACCTATTAATCCAGTGAGTGAAGCTCCTCGCAGGTCTCATCACAATACATCATCTCAAACGCTTGACCATTCCTCAGTGAATGAAGCTGAGGGAAGCTCTAGAACTAGGCAGCATGTGACGTTAAGGCAGAATACAGTGGGGACTGAGATGCCAAGTGAAAACGCAGTTCTGTTTTCAGCCCCTGAAACAAGACCTGTTCCTCAAGCAGCAGGTTCTTCAGAAACTAATGGTGCCAGTGAGTCTGCAACTCCTGGGCAGAGGCCTCCTACCATAGTGCTCGATCTTCAGGTGAGAAGAGTTCGTCCTGGAGAGTATCGGCAAAGGGACAGCATAGCCAACAGAACTCGGTCCCGGTCCCAGACCCCTAACAACACGGTCACTTACGAGAGCGAACGGGGAGGGTTTAGGCGCACGTTTTCACGTTCAGAACGGGCTGGAGTGAGAACTTACGTCAGTACCATTAGGATTCCTATTCGTAGGATCTTAAACACAGGCTTGAGCGAGACTACATCAGTTGCTATTCAGACTATGCTGAGGCAGATAATGACAGGCTTTGGAGAGCTGAGTTACTTTATGTATAGTGATAGTGATGCAGATCCTAGTGGCCCAACTCCAAATCAGAACGTGGATGCTTCCGAGCCGCAGAATGGAGGTGGTGGTAGTTCAAGCAATGAAAGTACAGATGTTAGCTCAGGGGAAGTGTATGAAGGTGGTAATGAAGGTGGTTCAACATCTGGTGCCAGACGAGAAGGTCGGAATACAAGAGGATCGGTCACGTTTGAAGAAAGTGGTTCTCTACCATTCCTTAGCCTAGCACAATTTTTCCTACTAAACGAAGATGATGATGACCAACCAAGAGGACTCACCAAAGAACAAATTGACAACCTAGCAATGAGGAATTTTGGTGAGAGCGATGCTCTGAAAACCTGTAGCGTGTGTATTACAGAGTACACCGAAGGCAACAAGCTTCGGAAACTGCCTTGTTCTCACGAGTATCATGTCCACTGCATCGATCGCTGGTTATCAGAAAATTCCACTTGTCCCATTTGTCGCAGAGCAGTCTTAGCATCTGGTAACAGAGAGAGCGTTGTCTAAATGAGATCTGAATTCATGGCTGAGCAGCTAGTGTAATAGTGATGGGCAAAGAAGTCACTTCCTTTATGGCCACTTTTTGAGTGGTACCTCATTGTATAGTAATGACTTGGAGTGAATCTTCCCTCATGAAAGCATTTTCTCTGAATTCAAGCTTTTAAAATTGTAAAATTTCTTTAATTAGGGGTTTCGAGATCTAGCCAGTTTGTGTGATTAAATTTCACTTGTCCAAAGACACCTACCCATTTAAAAATACTTTTTATGAAGAGTAAATTCTAGCCCCTTTCTTCCCCCAGTCCAATAAACATTTTGTCCTAAAGATTGTGCTTATGAGGAGTCTGAGAAGTCATCCCAGCTTAATGTACATGAGTCATAGATGATTTTTTACAAGAATTCCAACTGACTGAAAAAAAACAACACAAATTTAATTGCACACTTGAACATACTTTTAATTTTCATACTGGGTTAATATTGGACGTGTCTGTAAATAACACTAATGTTAGCCCTTTCCCCATCACTATGGCACGCTGTAGGATGAGCTGTTAGCTTAATTGGGATATTTATCTTGTTGTGGAAATATAAGAATTGCCTATGCTTGTTTAAATAAAAAAAAAATCTGTTTTAAAATTGTAAAGCTTTTTTGTAGAAGCTCAGTACTTTTCCAATGCACTGTTGTACTAACGCATTAAGAATTAAAATTGTACCATGCTTAGAAATCGAGAATGCTTTTCATACAAAACCCACCACACAGAGAGCAAACTAAATACAAGAGAGCTGCTTTTGTAACTGTGTGCCTGTCAAGAGCAGTGCATATCTGTACTATTTATGTGAAAAGCTACTGTAATATAAAAACAGTTGAATTAGACATCTTAATTGCATTTAAAAAATGGAAATTAAATGTTTATAATTGCAGTGTTTTGGCTCAGTAATGCCACCCAAAAAGATGATAAAAATTAGAAACTGTTCTAATGGCTGTTTCTTTCTTTATGCAGTTACTAATCTGTAATATAAACCGGTGTGTACCAGATTATTCTGTGAGGTTTATGCCCAATTTTTGCATTTTTTACTTTAAAGCTTGAGGTAACCCTATGTGATTCTTCAGCAGACAAATAGTGACTCCCCCTCTATCAGCTTCAGCAATATTAGTAATCTCTGCATCTGTTCAGTGAACATGATACATCCAGTGTTGGTTCGAGTGCTGCAGAAAAATAAGTATTAACTGGAAGAGAGATTAATTATTAGAGTGCTATGTTAAATTGGGAGATTATAATTGATTACTGGAATATATGTAATGTTATTCTTAAGATTGGCTACACATTCAAGAATACTCCTTATTACTCCCATTGGAATAACTGAAAAATTATCTTTAGAAGTGTGTTTGTGGTATGCTGAAATGGAGAGCCAAAAATGTGTTGCTGCCTCAGCTTGGTCCTGAGCAACCTGCTTGGGTGGCCCAGCTCGAGCAGGGCTTGGACCAGATGAACCCAGAGGTCCCTGCAGCCAGTCTGATCCTGTACCTCAACTCATCACTGTCGGGGAAAGCATCCCTGCACTTCAATGAGCTGTCTTTGTTTTATTCTCTAGTATTTTTTTCTTCTTTTCTTCCCCTAGCTCATGTCTGCAACAGGGAAGGCAGCATTTCTTTCACCTCCAGAGTGGTAGTTGCAAAGGGATATGAACTGCTCTTGCAGGCTGTAAGGGAAACGTTGCGTGCTCCTCAGATGATCAAACCAAAGCTAGCCTATCTTTTTTGCCTAATTAAAAAACATTTTTGATATTTTCTAGTGGTGGTTGCATAAAATACAGTCTCTGCTCGAAGCCATTTTTAATGTCTTATCAGTTAAGGATTCCACCATGTCCCAAAATTCCAAATTTTTAATGCGTGTGCATTTTGTGGTGTTTGGTTCAGTGGGAAACCCTGACTGGCTATTAAGCTTGCTTTCCTCCTGGTGGGACACACTCTCATGGCACAGGGAATACATGCTTTTTGGGGATTTTGTTTGTTTTTAACAGGAATAAATAAGCTCATGCTCTTAATTTTTTCCCTCTGTGACATGCATCACTCTAAAATTGGAAGTTAGCTGTTAATGTCAGGTGCTGGACTCTGGTGAATGTAGGTAATATCAAAACGTCTTCAACAAAATAACACTTCTGAATTTCTTCCAGTAGCATTCACACAGCAAATACCTGCTATCGGTTGCAGTTTCCAGTAGCTTTATTGACTTACTGGAGCGTAGACTCAGAAGGAAAAAAAAAAAAAAAACCTTCTCCACATGAATGCCATTTCAGATTTTGAAAACCTGACGTACATCTCTGAAGACTAAGCACGGTGACCAGAAAGAATGGAGCCCATTAGTGCTACTTAGCGCGAGGCAGGGCTGTGGTGCGTGTCATTCAACACAGCTTTCATCGTTCTGACTTTCCAATAACTGTACACTTGGGTAGGCTCAACTTGACGGTTTTGTTACAGCTTAGTAGTGGCATGCCTTAACATTTTATCTTTCTGTAATGATAGCAACTAATAAAACGTTGGAGGTTTCCCAAATGGTACCAAGAACAAATAATTTAACCTCAGCTGAGAAGCCCTTGAGTGTTTTCAGTGTTTTGCACATCTTGTCCGACGCTGAGTGTACTGAAGGTGCTGGGGGCTAGGTGCCCGATGTCTGGAAGAGTTGGCAGGAATTAAATTGCTGATACAACAAAGAGCTCCTTGTGTAGCCGAGTCATCTGTCGGCCTCTGCAGCAGTGCTGGGGGAGAGCAGTGTCCCGGCTGCCGGCTCGGTGGTGGCCACAAATGCCTTTGTGTCGTACCACGTCCACAAACCCTGCGCCTTCTGTGGGATGGCTGTAGGGCTGGGATCTGGCAAGAGGAATTCCCAGGTGCTGCTGCATTTTACCCTAATATCTTGAGGTAACTCCGTTTCTTCTAAAGTTATGTTGCAGTTAGGAAAAGTCAGTATTTCCACTTTGGTTGCTAACAAAACATGAACTGCACTGATTTTAAAGGCTCACCATTAGCCGATTTTGCAGTCTGTAAGTCATTATGGTATTGAGATTTCGC
Source organism: Heteronetta atricapilla (assembly GCA_011075105.1). Taxonomy (NCBI): domain Eukaryota; kingdom Metazoa; phylum Chordata; class Aves; order Anseriformes; family Anatidae; genus Heteronetta; species Heteronetta atricapilla. Next base: position 33,734 of record JAACYQ010025591.1, on the reverse strand, counting down.
ACGCATCGGTGCCCTCGGTGTACTCTTTGTTGGTATTACAGGTGGCAGGCAGCACCTTCACTCACGCTTAGAGGTTAAAACGGCCATGTTTGTGATTTTGAAATGCTTGCTCGTACAGAAAAGAGAAGTGTAGATGCAGAGGCAGCCTTGTTGAGCAGCTGCCTGGCTCGTAGTGCCACCTTGTGGGAGCCTCTCTCACCCTCCAGAGCCGGCACAAATCAGCCCGTCGCTTGGAGCAGCCTGGTTTCTTCTGGCGTGGAAGGCTTGTGCTTTGTTTTGGAAGGGGAATCCCTCTTACCGCCTGCCTCCCTAGTTATCGTGGCGTTTTTTCCAAACGACAAACCACCCAAGCTGCTGTTGTGAGTGCTTATCTGGTGGGTACCCGAGCTGAGTTCCTGTCTTACGGGACAGCTCTGTCTGCAGGACCTCCGCACACAGCTGTGACAGCAGTCGCGAGGCCAAAACCTAAAAGAACGAATAGTATTTTTTTAATTAAGAGTATGTTTGATAGTTTAACTCAAATTGCAAACTAATACAGAGTGGTGGGTGCTTACTTTTTTTTTTTTTTTTTAATTAGGGCTTTATCCTCTAAAAGACTGTGAAGACTTATTCCTGGGGTTGGTTAGATTTCCTTTTTATATGCACTTTTTTATCACTTACAAGAGGGTTTTTTTGTTTTGTTTTGTTTTTTTGCAAAGAACTTATAGGCAGTTAATTGACTCGTTTTAAAAATGATTTCATTAGCGTAGCTCCCGCATGCATAGAAATTACTCATTAAAAGTTTAAAGACTTTTGGTAGGAAGTATTAACGTGCGTGCCTAGCAGCTGCACTAAGGCGATACTGTACCAGTTTTGAAGGAGCCATAATTGTCCATTGTGTCAGCTTGCAAACTAATGTATTTCCCACTGATGTTGACACAATGGACCTTAATGACTGTCATCCCAGTTTCCTGTCAGTTAGCTGGATTATGCAAATACGTCCAAAGGGCTGTTTCCCTGCCTAATTGCAGGGGATGTTTATCTTGCAAGGGTTGCCTACACAATGGGCAGACTCCTCGCCGTGTCATGATAACGAGGGCTTGACTTGAAGACGAGGGAAGGGGCGGTGGCACGGCTGGCCGTGGGGCTGTGATTTTTGGCAGTGCCATGTGGCTTTTTCTGAATCTCCCAGCGCAATCTTTGCCACCCCGCTGCAAGGTTCACCTGGTTGGCATAAGCCGTGGCCTTATCTTTGACTTGAGATCCTTTTCATTACCGTAGCGTGTATAAGGGTCTGATAATTTGGTTTTCTCCCCATCATAACTGCAGGGACTCGTTGCTTGATGAGGATGTGTAATCAAGTGTTGGTGCGCGTTGGCTAAGAGCCATGTTAAGGGAATCTGTAACAAATTCAGAAATATTTCCTATCTTTGCATACGCTAGGCTGTTGGGTTTTGTTTGTTTCTTTCTTTCTTTCTTTTTTTGTCCTTGACTAGGAAGGGAAGGAGGAAGGTGAAGAGGCAGAACTGATGGTAACTTACCCAAAGTACATTAAGTCTGTGTTGTGTTAAACAAGAAAATCAATTTGCATCTGTTATACCAGGGCTTCCCAACCTCTTCTTGAGATGTCTTTTAACCATACTTTTGGGTTAGTTTTGATTATTTTATGTGGTTTTGGTCCCTTCAGCTAAAACACCCAACACCCCTTCATGAATCTCCCTCTCTGCCAGTACGGCTATTGGTTGGGAAGCCCTGAATTCAACTGAGAATGTAACAATTTTCTTTTTTTCTTTTTTTTCTTTTTATTTTTTTTTTTTTTTTTTTTTTTTTTTTTTTTTTTTTTTTTTGTACAGTGCTTTACATCTGTTTATGCTGGACTTGTTTAGTACAAAACGGTACTCTGAGGTCATCGGACAACAGTTTGACCAGATTTGATAGCTAATATTTAGGAGGAGTTTGTTCCCTATGTAAGATGTCATAATGCAAATTTAAATAGACTCAATAAAATGCATGAAGCGATCATTTTGTGCTTGATCATCACTCCTTGGTCTTATTCTTCTTAGGGTGGGGATGTGCTGGAGTAACTAACAATGGAGGTGGTAGGAATTTGTGTGTGCCTTTTGCCTTGAAGCTGGGCAGAAAGAAAAGACTCGGAATGGTGCGGAATTATTTCCCTGAAACATTTATTGCTCCTTAGTACATAAACCAGAAGCAATAAATCTTACGATGAGCCAGACATGTAAATCTGTCCTTGGATAATGTGGGATACCAAAGCAGTAAGTTAGCTCCTGAGTGCTAGCTGTTACTTTTATGGGAACCCATCAGCGACCGGGCGCTGGCGGTGCTGAGCCCCCCCCAGAAATGCACCAAACACTTTGCAGTCCTTGTGGCTTTTCATAACAAGCTCTCACATATGGCTAAAAGCTTCACCCTAAATTTAGTGGCTGATGTATGTGCAAATGCTTGCTTGGGCGGGAAGGAAATTTTGTAGGGTGGGGGGAGCTGGCTTTATTACCAGCGCTTCCCTCACTTCGTCTCCGCTCCTCGAGCAGGAAGTCGGGGCAGAGGCCTGATGGCATGGAAGGAGGAGAAGGGGCAGGACTGATGCACGGCTCGAAAAAGCTGCACCCGTCGTGTGGGTGCCATGGGCTGCTCCTACTGCTGGGTGGCTGTCTCAGCTGCTTGGCAGCACTGTGGCGAGGAGGAAGGTTTGTGGGCTTCCCCAGGGGTGCGTTGAGCAAGGATTCTGCTCCGGTTTCAGCCTCCCTAGGGAGACCTCTGGGAAGAGTTTTGTCCCAGCTGCCGGAGGCTTCATCTCGAGCTCTGAGGTGTCCCGCTCTGGAAGACTACCCGTTCAAACCAAAATTCAATCTTTACCGTAGGCCTGAATTTTCATTTCAGTGCCTTCACCCATGGAGCAGTTTCCAGTCCTTCCGTACCAGGAACCCCTCGCCAGCTCCCTGTCTTCAGCCCTGCATCTCCCTGCAGGAAATCCTTTGGGTTGTGTATCCCTGTGTTTGTTCCTTAAAAACTGCTGACTGCCGCCCCAAATTGCTTCAGAAGTCCAACCCAACCTCGGAGCACTTGTGCTCTCTGGAGAGACTTGGGAAGGGCTCCACAGACTGCTCCTCGTTCTCCACAGGAGCTGCTGGTTGTGCTGGGGAGGGAAGCAGAGGCTTTGCTGCCAGCTCATCTTCCCTGTCTGTTCCATGATGGGACCTCTTTTGAGGCTTTTAACATAATGAATCTAAGCTCAGCTGCATCATGGCTCCCTAAGCCCTTACAATAAATTTGTACGGGGAAAACTAAACCCACTTTTTAGCCTTAAAGGAGACGGCATTGTCTTTGACACTAATGAGAAGCTGACACTGCATGCTCCAACTGTTCCCCTGAATAAATCCCCTGCTGAGCCAAGCATGTGAAAAAGCAGGCGTCGAGCCTCCCCGACAGCGACCGCTTCATCGAACAGGGGTCGGTGCTGTCTGGGGAGGGTTTCTGGCATTTTGGCTGCCGTCAGGTCTGGGGTTTTCGAGGAAAAGGGTTGCTCAGAGCATGTTCCCTGAGGTAGCGTCACGGGGTTGGTGCATTGCAGCAGTGCTCAGCTGCAGGAACCTCGCGGAGTCCAACAAGAAGTGCGGAGTCCTGCAGATGGAGGGGAACAAGCCCAGGCACCTGGAAGCACAAGGGCTAAGGGTATCCTGTGCTGCACTGGGAAAAGGATTGGCAGCAGGCCGAGGGAGGTGACCCTTCCCCCCCCCACCCAGCACTGGTGTGGCCACAACTGGGGTGCTGGGTCCAGTTCTGGGCCCCCAGTACAAAGAGACATGGACATGCTGGAGATATCAAAGGGCCTGGAGCTCCTCTGCTGTGAGGAGAGGCCAGGAGAGGTGGGACTGCTCGGCCTGGAGAGGAGGAGGCTCGGGGAGGCCCTCACCAATGTCTATGAGCACCCAAAGGGAAGGTTTCCCAGCGGGATGGGAAAAAGGGTTTGGGCTCCTCCGAGCGGGGCTGGTGAAAGCATCAACACGGGTGGGAGAAGGCTGTGGGAACAACGGGCAGGCTGGGGGGGGCGATGAGGCACTGGCCACGTACGCCAGGGCTGAACAATGCGGCAGATGGGCCGATAACAGATTTACAACCCAGCGGCGCAGCGCCTTGGAGGAAGAGGTGCGAGCCACAACAATAGCAGGAGCCAGAGACCCGCTCACCCAGCCCACCGCCAAGCACCCACCCCGCAGTGAGGTTATGGCAGCTGATGTGCCAAAAACACAAGAAAAGCACAGCCCGAAGCCTCGCCACGATGAAGCAGGCAGCCTTTCTGCTCCACACACTTTGATTCTAGTCCTGCAGTGCCGGAGGCTCAGCCCCTCCAGCCTCGTGCACAGCATCGCTGCAGGGCAGCTGCCCCCAGCCATGCACAGCCTCTTTTTTTCCTCCTCCCCTGCGTTGTACTTGCTTTAGATCTGTGTATATATATGTGTGTGTATGTGTACATATTTTTTCCCCCTCCCATGTTTTGCCTCACTGCCAACATGACGTTGTTTCCAACATAGCCTCCTGCTGCTCTGCATTAAAGAAATCCCCCCCAGGCTGAAATAAAGCGAGCGTGCCCTAAACTGGCACACCGTGCTCACCCACCCAGCCACTCGCTGAGGTCCCTTCGCCTCCCTTTGGTGCTGGGGTGATCGAGGGGTGCTGGATCTCGGGTCCAGCACAGCACAGACTGTGTGCTACCAAAAGTGACTGAAGGTAAACATGCCACTCGCATGCGTGTCTAAAACATGTACGGATTTTGTAGCTCCTAGTAAACTAATATAAAACATTGACATGCTTAGTATTTAATACATAAAATAATTAATTTAAAACTTAATATATAAAAAAACTGGTTTTGAATTTTAGAAGTAATGGCTCCCAGCGGGCAGGCTCACAAGCACACCGATGGAGCTCTACGTGTGTGCGTGCTGCCTGCCCTGTCCCTGCACGCGTGGCACGCGGAGGAGCGCTGCTGCTCCCGCCTTTGAATCCCTGTTTACTGCCTCTTATCAGCTCCCGCTGGGGGTTTTTTGAGTATTATTTGCAGTAAATATCCCTGACTTGAAAAAGGGTTGAGATGCATATGGAAAGAAAAAATGAAAGCCTGAGCCATATCAAATTAACGTGTGTGTCAGCTTTCATCTGATGTCAATTAAGGCAGCTAGTGTAAACAAATTGTTAATTTAGAGTAATTTTTTTTTAATTTTACTTTAGGACCCTTGCTAAAAGCCATGTTTTTGGTTCCACTCAACCCCTTTCTTGCATACCCTCCCCAAAACTGCTCCTATTGCCAGCACAACTTAGCACTGCTAATCACTGCGCCTCATCACAGTGCTCATGTCCAGGAGGCCTCACCGTGCCCTGAGCCCCTGCCAAAAGGAAGAAATAATAATTAATAATAATAATAATAATAATAATAATAATAATACAACCCTGGTGCGCTGACACTGATGGGATGCATTTCTTTAGGAAACCACAACCCCCTTCCTTTTTAAACTGGTTTTATTCTACACAATTGTTTTGAACAACATTCATAAAACATTCATTACAAAAATGTGCTAATATGTTTTTTTTTTTTTTTTGTCGGGTTGTTTTTCTATACCAACAATCAGAAATTCACATTTTGAAAGGACAGCCATGCTTTTAAGACACACATTCAAATACTTTACTTCCAGATACAATATTTTTAGGGGAATATAAATCGCTTACAAGGAGGAGATGTCAAAAAAGAAGAAGAACAAAAAAAAAAGGAAAATTTCGGTTCTACCAGTTTCTTCACTTACATCTTAAAAGCTCATATGAGGCCAGTTCTGCAAGGTGCGGTTTCTCCACCCTTTCCAGCAGTGACTTTAAATACTCATTTTTAAACCCAAAATGGGACCCTAACCACCAACGGCTCCAGGCATGATTTCTGCACTGAATTAAGGGCCTTCTTTCAGCTGCAGACCCCCCGGTTCGTTAACTAAATGGAAATTCAAGCCTCCAGCCCAGCGCTCTCACGTGGAGTCAGCTCAGACATCCACCCATCCAAAAGCAAATATTTGGCTTTGTTTGGTTTTCGTGCAGCTGGATTTCAGGGAATTAGGAGGGATAATTGCCCCCAAAAGTCATCTCTCCTGCTGTGATTGGTGAAAGGCTGGGAAAGCCCAGGTCTGGAGAAGCGTTGTGTCCTGCTCTGAAACGTGGATGCCAAAAACCCAGCGCCACCCGTGTGGTGTGCTGGAAAACCCAAACGTCATCCTACCGACACCACCCAGAAACGTGCTCAGGTAAACAGATCATCTCACACGCCATGACTAAAAATGTACAAAAAAAAAAAAAAAAAAAGGAAAAAAAAAAAAAAAAAGAACAAGGAAAAAAACTTTGTTACTTACTAAAATGGACGCTCAGTCTAGCTGCTAACGATGCACCCAAGAGCCGCGCTCCTCTTGGCAGCCGGAGCTGGAAGGTGCAGTGAGGAGGAGATTTTGGGAAGGATGTTTGGGAAGGAGGAGGCACTCAGGAGAGGCATGGCCTCCCTTTTGGAGGCCTGGGTGCTACAGGCAGGACATTACCAGTACAAATCTCCTTCAAACACTGGGTTAGGAGGCGAGCTTGTTTTCTGAGCACTGATTCGGGTGCTGCAGGAAAAACTGGGAGCCACAGGGCCTCACCAGCGTTGGGTCAGACTCCAAGGCCATGTCCTGCGAGTCGCATTTGCCAAAATGTTCCCCCAGTGAAGGTGGTCACGGCAGCAGGGATGGGTTTTGCTCTCCTGGGGAGGGTGAGGATGGTGATGGGGGCACCCGAAGCCCAGCGAGTCCTTGAGGCGGTAAGGGCATTGCAACATTTTCAGGGAAAAAATAAAAAAAAAGGCAATAATAAACCACAAAGTAGGTTGTGCAGGGGGAGAATGTAAAAGCACAGCGATAACCCTGGCGTGGCCAGGAGCAAAGTCCACTGTGCTTCTCGGTCAGCAAACCCACGGGCAGTGCCTCTGCAGGAGGGAGCCTGGGAGGCTGGGCGCTGAGGGCCCCGTTGGGCACATGGTGCTCCCGGGGGTGAAGGGAGGCTGGGATTGAAAAGAAAATGCCCCATAGAGCTGCCCAAAAGGGGCAGGGGGTTGGCATGTGAGCCAGGGCTTTCTGGCACGTTCCCCATTTCCAACAGCCCGAAGTGAATGGTGCCAGTGTGAGACTTACCAAAGCCGAAATAATCAAGGTAACCCCCAGACAAAGATGCTGGGCATGGATGTGCATGAGAGCTGGGGCAGCAGAAGTGAGAAATTGGTGGTGCTGGATCTGTCCTCCCAGCTCTGCTTTGCCCTTGTGGCTCCTCTGTGACCACCCAGAGCCAGGCTGGAAGCCACCTGAAGCTTCCTGAGATGCCACGGAAACAACCGTTCCCAGCTGGAGCAAGAAGAGTTAAACCCAGCATCTCACCTGGCCATAAAAAAAAAAAAAAAAAAAAAAAGACAACAACTCTTTTTCGAACACCCTGAAGCTAAAGATTTAGGAAGGCAGCCCCAGCCAGCCCCTGCGCCGTGCTGCTGGGGCACGTCCCACGCTTGATGTGCGCTTACATAAGGTGCGTGGTAGCCCGCAGCGCTAAGCGTGCCGCCGCCTCTGTCGGCAAGAGAAACTTGGGTTTTTTCATTAGGAAAAAATGAGTACAAGGTCTTTTTTTTTTTTTTTTTTTTTTTTTCCTATGCCCACCTCCCAGTGACCGCTCCAACCTTCGCCCTTCCAGCCATGCACGCAGGCAGAGCATGGGGTGAGCCTTGCATCGCCTTTCCCGTGGCAGAGGCTAGCCTCCTGTTGGCCAAGGGCTTGTGTTGACCAAGAGCACGACCTTGGCCGGACAACAACAATGCCAGCAAGTTTGGGAGGCTGTTAACAGGCTTTGGTCTGTGATGTGGGCTGTACTCCTTCCACCGAACCCGGGCGGCCCACGAACGCACCTCTAAGTGCCCTCAGTGATAAGAGGCTCCTCCAGGGGGGAAAAAACATAAAAAAATTGGGGGGTGTCGAGTGAGGCAGAGCACCTCCGTCCCTCCTGGCTGTTGGCTGGTCCAGCAGTGCAGCACCCCGAGTGCAGGCTCCTCCCAGAGCAGAGACCTTCGTGGGCAGGCTGAGGGTTTAGGGCAGGTGGAAATCAGCAAAATGTGGGGATTTAAGCTGTTAAATCATTTTATGAGCTAGAGAGGTTTTACAGTCACAGAGCTGGCTGTGAAACCATTCACCCAGTGGGTGCAGTCACTGGGGGCTCTGTCTAGCAGCACAGGCATGGGCTGGGTTTGGGGCAGTGCTGCTTCTCTTATGGCTGGGCTGCAGAAGATATTTCTTTCATTTAATCCCCCCATAAGCCCTTCTCATAGGGCACTAAGGTCAAAAATACAATTTGAGGAGCTTCATCGGCTTCAGCTGTGACTGCAGACCCCCAGGCTTGCACAAGGAGCCACAAGGCAGTGGCTGCCTTCCTCCAGCTGCCTGTGGAGGAGCATCGGGGGACCCAGGGACCCAGGGCACCTTGGATCCCGCTGGCACACATATGTGGGCTTCCCTAAACATGGGCAGGACAGCAGAGATGTGGCAGGGATGCCCTATGGGAAAGAACAGGTAGGAGATGTGCCGGGAATGCATGCTGAAGAAAGGGCAGGTTGAACAGACACCTCACAACACACCAGTATATTCTCCAGCTCATACAGGGACAGAAGTAACAGAAGTACAGACCACGAGACCTTACAATGAATTAGCCAGCACAGATTTAAAAAACAGAAGGGTCAGAGGGGCATGCGGGGTGCAGAGCTACGTACAAGGCTCTCGTTTTTAATGGTGGGTGATGGGGAGGAAAATCTGACGCAGCCGGGATGGAAGCTGCCTTCGGTCCTTGCTCTCACCCGAGTTAATCCTGGCCCTGTGTGCTTCCTCCATCTCTCCATCTAGCCCGAAGGTTTTGCTGCTTGGAGCTGCCCAGATGGCCCAGACCTCAGGCACCAGATACAGGAGTGGAGGTGAGAGGTGCCCAAGGCACCGATGGGTCAAATCCTGTGATTTTAAGGCAGATTTTGCAGGATGCTCCTGTCCCCGTGAGCACACACAGCCACAGCTCTCGTGGAGGGCGGTGGAAAAGGAGGGGAGAAAAAGCTGAAAGCAGGACTCGCTGGCCATTAGTCTGGTTTTGTGTTCCTCCTAAGGAGCTGCTGGATCTGGCACAGCCTCTGGACCTGGCGCACCAAAGGGGGAGGGAGGGGATGGGTCTCTGGAAGGGGCAACAAGCTCCGGCTGTGGCCTGCTTTAAAAAGACATTTATTAGCTGTAAACCTCTGTTGTGATGTATAGAAAACTGGGAAAGGAGCGGGAGGTCGATCAAGTTTGAATCCTGGTGAGAGTTTTCCTTAGAAAAAACGGTTAGAGGAAAAAAAAATAAAATAAAGGCGGCTTTGAAATCAAAACTGTCCCAAGAAAAAGCGTTTCTGCTAGTTAAACGCCTTCAACTAGAAGAGCTTTTTCTTTTTCCTTTACAAATGTAGTGCATCTGCAATCACTGAGAATTACAGTCTGGCTAGAAAAGGGCCTGTGCTTGGGCTTGTGGAGGATGCTGGTGGCGATCGCTCGTGCCGGCGCGTCAGATGTGTGCTTCGGAGGCAGGGCAGCCCGGCAGCAGCTCGCCGTTCACCACCGCCTCGGGGGCCAGCATCTTGTCCTTGCCGGAATCCAGGCGCTGCTTCTGCAGCATCCTCTGGTGGACCAGCGGGACGACAGAGAGCACCAAGCCGCCGACGATGGGGGGCACTCCGGCAAAGTAAAAGGCTGCGTGATAATTCCCGAAATAATCATTGAAATATCCTGGGGGAGAAGCATAACAGCGGTTATCTGTCTTATTTTGGCAGGACAGGACAAAGTCAGATGCGTGCAAACAGTCTTGGACGCAAGCTGAGCAGGCACCCTCGGAGAATAACACATTGCCATTCATTGGCACCGGAAAAAATCCTTCCGATGCAGGATGCGGGATGCAGGATGCCCTGCACAGCCCACAATAGACTTTTTCCATGGCTTAAGAAATTCCCTGGATTATTTTCCCTACTCTCCTGGCCATGAGTCATTCCTGGCCAATTTTTATCTCAGATTCCGACAGTCATCAGTTACCGTGGTCGCTCTGCTCTTGCTGTCCCCTGCTTTCATCAGCACGGGGAAAGGCGCTGAGAGACCGCAGGCTGTAGCCAGGAAGTTCAAAAGCTCCTACACCAAAAAATCACCACGGGCAAAAGCAGCCACAAGCATCTGCTCCCTCCCAACAGCTGGGCCCAGGTCCGGCGGTGATACCAACCTGCTATCGGCGTGCCTGCGGTCATGGGCACGGCCATCAGCCCCATCAGGTACCCGATGGCCTGGGACGCCTGCATGGGCCCCACCAGCTCAAAGGCGATGGGGGCCATGATGGTGGTGAAGAAGCCGTCGCAGAGGCCGAGGAAGAGACAGATGATGATGACGCCCTCGAACCCTCGGCACTGCGGGACCATCATGCACATGATGCCGAACAGCACGAAGGATGCCACCTGGGGAGACAAAAGTGGTCACGGCACTGGGGGACGGGATGAGTGGGGTAGGGGGGCAGGAAGCCACTCTGCACCATCCCGATGGTCACTTGAGGCTGCTTCCTCTGGGCAGGAGGAGGGAAGGCTCCTGGGCACGTAGCACGAAGACTTCAGGAGGGGCAAGCCCTAACCCTTGTGTTTCTGAGATCCTCAGCTCTGCAGTCTTGAACAGGAGCAGCAAAACCAGAGCCATCTGATCACACGACAAGACCCAGGGAGAGAAGATCTACCCAATGCTTCACTAGGAGTGACAAGCCCATGGCACTGAAGACAAGGCCACCCAAGGGTAGACAAGCATCTTTGCCCAGTGCCAGCACTGGGACCATCTCCCTGCCCCATGCCAGGGTGGCTTCTGAAGGCTACTTCAGAAGTCTTCCCGTCCTCTGGGCTCCCAGTGAAGACGGCCAGACCCAGATTTTGTACTTCTTGTGCCAGGAACTGCAAGGGTGTTAGCTAATGGTATGTAAATGATGGGCGATCTGGGGCTGACAGTTCCTAGTGGTGTTAATGCTGATGTGGAGATGTTATTCTCAGCTGCAGCAGCCACAACGTACCTGCAGGTAAATCTTCTTCAGCCCCGGAATGCAGTCGCCAATGCGGCCTGAAACCAAGCGCCCCAGCCCGGACATGGCTCCGAGGCAAACGGGGAGAATCCAATCCTTTTTGGTTTCTTTAAATTCCTTCTCCACATATTTGACCTGGGATGGATGGAAGGACATAAGGACACGAATCCTCCGTTAATTCATCTCAGCAATGGGCAGGACTTTGCCTGCAGCAATTTCTTGCCTGTGAGGCCTTTGATGGCTTTGTCCCCGCTGCTTCCCTCCTCCTGCCCGTCTCCACCTTCCCACCACCTCCTCGCCTGTTCTAAAGAGCCAAGGCTCTCACCAGGTGCATGTAGGGGACAAAATACCCCAGGACGGCTGTGGCGATCCCAAAGGCCCAAATCCGATAGGTCTTTCTCCGGAAAACCCTCAAGTTGAAGTACTTGCGCATCTGGGACCAGCACTGCTGCCGCAGGCTCCGGCTGCCCGGCTTCTCCTGCCCATCGTGCTGAGAGTCACAAGAAGGTGGCAGGACGGGCCGGTACGTCATGGACAGGAAAATCTGGATGAGCATTAAGGCACTGAGGACTTGGAAAGTGTGCGCTAGCCCGATGGCCTTCCCCACCATCTTCAGGAAGAAGGGCAGCGGCACGGAGATGAGGCAGCTGCTGCCGGCCACGATGCCGTTGGCCAAGCCAAGGCGGCGCTTGAAGTAGTGGCCGAGGATGACCAGGGAGGGCTGGAAGGCAAAGGAGCTGCCACAGCCGAAGAGGATGCCATAGGTGAAGTAACGGACCTCCAGAGACCTGGTGGGAAGAAGACATCAAGGTGGTCACGGCACGGGGAGGGAAGGAAGCCTTGCCACCCCCTGCAAGCTCTTGAGTTGAGACCAAGGGCTTGCATGCCACTGGTGCTGCACAGACAGCCTTGCCTTGAGGAGCTTATTCCCCAGCCAAAGCGAGGATTATCCTCGTTGCACAGCTGGCACATTAAGACCTCCGGGAAAATAAAGTCTGGCTGGGGAGTGCTTTCTGCACAGAGGAGAAGGCAGCAGCCAACCTGCCTGCCTCGGGAAGCTGACCTGACTTGAATGTTTTTTTAAAGTACTGCGAGCAAGATTTTCTAAGGTAGGCAGGTTGGTTATTTTTAGCTACAAATCCTTTTTTTTTTTTTTTTTTTCCTTTCCACTGAAACAACTAATTGAAAACATTCTGCACCCAGCATTTCAAAGCAGAAGGCACCAACCCTGGTTATTAGGCACTTAGGGAGGGAACATCACATTTCTGCCCAGGCTCCAGGCTCCTTAATTATGTTCTTCTTCTTTAAGCTCCTCTGGGAGCTTCAATTAGGCAGTTAATAGATCTCATTTGTACCTTACAGAGGTGGCTGTGCTTGAGCAGGGAGCTACGTAGCTGCTCTGCAGAGCAGGTGGAAAGTCTGAGAGCCTTTGAAAGCAGCCGCTTCCCACGGGCCAGCCTGGTCTTCCCAAGAAAAGCAGCAAAGAAAGGAGCCCAAACGCAGGCAGTGGCTGCACCCTTGAGTTTCTCTCCAGACGAAGGATTTGCTTTCATCCCTCTGCAATACATTCAGCTGCAAAAGTCTACCATGGGAGGAGGGTGTGATGGAGAGGTTTGGGCAAGTGATGCTGCATGAAGGGGGTCTTCACTCTGACACCGAGAGCTGCTCATGTGAAATACCGAGTGCTGCTCACGGAGCAAGAGAAAAGACAGCAGCCCAGATCTAACAGAGCAGTTCAGAACTGAGCAAATGTTTACAAGCACATCATTTCTTCCATGACAAGCTCGTCTCTGTAGCTAGCCAAGCAGAACGGGGAACATGAAAGCTGTACCCAGAGGATCAAAGACAAATGGCTGTCATGAAAGGCAATTTCCAGCTACTCCAGGGCAAAGCCACATCAGAAAACCCATCCCCGGAGCCAGGCAGGCAGCTGGGCTGCCTCCGACCTCCCACGCACCAGCCCTGGCCACCTCAGCAGGGTCACCCCAGCTTTGGTGCTGCAAATAAGCTGATGTTTTGGATAAGTGGAGACAAATGCTGCCAGTCCCATCTGCTCGCCGTTGATGCTGAGACACCACTGCATGGCCGTGCCAAAGCTAGGTTCCTTCCAGCCTTGCTTCTCATCCTGGACGTCCCACCCTGCTTGCTGGGAATGTCCCTGGATGTCCCAGCAGCTCTCTGGTCCATCTCCCTCGGACAAGAAGGTCTCCCGTGGGTAACGAGGTCTCCTTGGAAGAGTTCTCCCATGGATAACCAGGTCTCCAGGGATGAGGTCTCCCATGGATAATGACGTTGCCTTGGAAGAGGAGGTCTCCCATGGGTAATGATGTCTTCTAGGATGAGGTCTCCCATGGGCAACAAGGTCCCCCCTGGGTAATGAGACCTCCTTCCAGCAGCTGCCCCTCACTGGCACTCACCAGGAAAGGTGAACCAACGAGATTTCTCCCCTCCCGAGGCGTGGCGGCTCTGGGGTGGCTAAAGATGGCCCTTCATCCCCAGCCCAATGGCAGATGTACCCGCAACACCCAGCCCCATGTCCCAGAGTCCACAGATTTACAGGGATGTGTCCCCATTGTCCTGCCCCTTCCCAGGGTGTCGGGGACCCCAGGCACCCCCAGTGCCTGGATTCAGGGCACAAAGGAGCCGGCGTCCCAGGGTGGGAGCAGAGAGCAGGCGGCACGCCCTCTGTGAAACTAGCATGTTTTTGCTTTGAAAACCACTTCTTGGAGCATTTTAATTAAAACAGCATTGATGTGAGCTGAATTCAAACCCACGGAAACATTTTTATTCGGACAAGCTGGGGTGAACAATGCTCTGGGAGATGCCTTGCGGTGCCTTTGAGGCTCCATGTAAAAAGCCACGTGTAAAGGACACCGGGGGTGACCTCGTTTTGCTCTCCTGAAGATGCAAATGTGTCGGGTCGGAAAGACTATCGCTTTGCTTCAGGTAGACCTGCCATCAAAATGCACATCGGGAGCGCCTGCCTGGGGACATTCATGGCGAGCCCCTCGATCGGGTAAAGCTCATTCTGTCTCGTGCCAGGAGAGCCTGAAACCACAAAATCTGCCCCAGATGGCAGCATCTAGGGGGGCTGGTGTGGAAAAGGAGCTGGGAAGGGGCTGCCTTACTTGGTGAAGGAGCTGGAGAGGAGTCCGATGAAGGCAATGGCAGCTCCCAAGGCAGCCGTGGTCCTACAGCCGATCCGGTCGGTGAAGATGCTCACGATGGGAGAGCAAAAGAAAATCATGCCCATGGCCAAGGAGCCGACCCATGCTAGGGAGAGAGAAGGAAGGTGAAGGCCGTGTGTTGAATGAGGAGGAGGAGGAAATAAATCAGGGCACGGAGCACATTGGTGCCCAGCTTGGACCATTTGGATGTGGGGTCCTGGGTCATGGCCAGGTGCTGTGGCTACCAGGCACCGCTCCCCAGCATTTCCCAACCTCCCCCCGAGTGTGCCGGGAGGCCTCCCACCTCCTTAGCGGGGTTTTCCCACCCCTCCCCGTCCCACCAGCAACAAGATGTTCCCAAACACAGCAGGCAAGGCATGTCAGTTAAAAGGCGGTTTTATACAGAGAGCAAACAAGCAGCTGGTGATGCTGGCGTTATGGGAACCGGGCGTCAACAAGAAATGAAAAGCAGAGACGTGGTGGAGGCTGGAGAAAGGAGCAGGGCAGAGCAGGCTGGCACGGGGGGGGACCACGTCTTCCAAAAGCTTCTGGAGGTGCGTGGGTCGTGCCAGGTTACGTCCCCTCCCTCCTCTGGTGAGACCCAGGAGATCCTTTCCAGGAGATCCCTACCCACCTCTGGGGAAAATCTCCGTCTGTCTGCTTTAAGAAGATCTTATTATTCGCAGATTATTTCAGCCCTGCCTTCCACCTTCTCTCTGTAACGGTTTCTGTGAGTGTTTTCAGGAGGAAAGGCAGGCTTTCAAGAAAAGCAATGTGGTGAGGAAAAAAATCTCAGCCTGCCCGCACCAAGGAGGAGCACGGGGAGCATCCCGCACCCGCGACGTGCTCCCTGCTGCTTTATGCCTTTTATTTTCCTTGCACCTCCACCGAGAGCTCTGCAAACCCTCTCAACACACAACAACAGCCACGAGATCTTTGGAAAATGGCTGGGTCCCTATTAAAAGGACCCCCCCCCCTCGCACAACGGGCCCCCCAAGCTCAGCCTTTCATGGGGACCACACAGAGAAGCCCTCTCCAGCCTGGGAAGAGCCGACCCTTCCAAACTAATTGCAGGGCTCTCCAGGACCCAATTTACTCAAAACGCACACAAAAAAATAAAAGCCGAGGCTGGGCAGAAGCCCTGCTGCAGCAGGGGAGAGGGGCGGGAGGGCGGCCAAGATGGGAAGGGCTCGTTAACGTGGATAATGCACTTCCCGAAATGTTCCTTCGGCTGCAGCCAAGGCAGTAAAACGCGAGATGGCCCCGTCATGTTTGAAGTTTGTTATTTTTGGAAATTGCTTTAAGAAACACGGAAATAAAAGCATAAAGCGAGTATTAAAATTTAAAGGGGCCAGATTCAGATCTTAATAACCCCTGAGATTTACATGCAAATAAGCAGGATCAATCTCTGGCCCAAAACACGCGCACTCACCTGCGGAGATCAAAGCGAGCCCGGGCGAGAGGCTCAGCACCGGGCGCGTAGCAGCCTCCACGGATTTGTGTTCGTGAAAGGAGATAGCACTCAATTACACCCGGTAAACAAAACAGATCCCCATGGCAAATTGCTCTACCTTTAGAGAAAGGGCTTACCACAAGCAATGAATAGAAATAGGTTTTGGTAATAACAGCGAGTTAAAATTAGCAAGAACAATGGCCCGGCTTCCAGAGGAGGCTGCAGCCGCCGCGGCACAGCCAGCCCGCGGCGAGGCCGTGGCTTCGGGACCTCAGCATGGGCAGGGGGGCTCGGTGGGCTCACCCCCGTGCTACCACACCGGGGTTTCTCGGTGGCACCAACCCCTTTTTGGCCCTGATCTGGAGGAAAGCTACGGCTACAGCAGATCCTGAAAGGAATTACGGAGTGAGTGCAGCTCGGGATGGGGCTGGGATCCCCGTGATGGGAACAGGAGCCCGATCAAGGCTTGGTGGAGGCTGGAGATGCTGTGGCACGGCCTCTGCCGGCCACCTGCTGAAGGGGATGGTTGGGATACACGAAGAGCCCTCCGTGGGCTCCGTGGGTGGCAAGGCCCGGTGCCCAGGCCTTGTCACCTCCCTTTGTTGGAGCAGAGGCATTCATGGCAGCAAGACGAGGGCAAGGACCCGAGACGTGGTTCCCAAATCCCCCCCCCGGTGCTGAGCTCATTGTTCCAGCCTTCACAAAAACACCATTAACAACGGTGCCGCGCGGCACTTTCGGCCGAGTCTATTTGTTCCTTTTAAAACGCCTCTCCAGGGAGATGAGAGGAAGGGACGTCGCTGGCGGCCGTGCTTCCCCGCTGACCCACATACCACAGGCTGGGGGGATCAAGGGCCAGGAGGTGACCTCAGATCCGGCACTGGAGGAAGTGTCTTCCCTCGCTTCCCGTGGCTTCTCCCGCTCGGCCGGAGATGGGGATAGGGATAGAGATGGGATGGGATGGGGATGGGTGCGGGATGGGGACAGGGGTGGGGATGGGGTGGGATGGGGCTGGGGATTGGGATGGGGACAGGGATGGAGATGGGGATGGGGATGGGGATGGGGATAGGGATGGGGACATGCTGCAGAGGGTCACCTTTCCCAGGTGCTTGGTGTTTCTTGCAGGACAGATGGGGCCACAAAGATAATTCTGCTACCTTTCCCCACCCGCTCCATGTCTCCAATAAGTAATTTATCCAGCCATACTGGGCAGAGATGCTTGCTGGGCACAGCAAGGCAAGTGCAGCTCAGCTGGCATGGCAAAGCTCATCACGAGTCCTGAAAGCCCTTCACAGCCCCACCTGGCTCGCATTTTGGGGCCTGGGAGCCGCAAGCCCTCGCTGCACAGCTGACAAGTGCTGCCCTGAGCATCTGCAGCTGTTTGATCCCACGGAGCCATCTGTGTCATCCTTGCATCCTCAAAGACGAGCCTGACACGCTCCCAGCGTCCAGCCCGGAGGGCTTGGATGAAGGCAGACACGAAGTGAGGGCTGAGGAGGCCACCACCATGCGTGGAAAGGAGAGATGCTGAGCTGAGGGGCAGCAAAGCAAAGCTGATGAACTGCTGGCCTACTCCGGGCACGAGGCAGTAGTGCACTGGTGGCCCCACGTGCAGATAAAGCCAGATAAACTCATTAACGGTATAGCAAGCCCTGCTTGGTACCATACCAAAAGCTCCAGAACAAGGTTCTCCTTCATCTTTTTTTTTTTTTTTTCTTTTTTTCCTGGCTTCTTCTCCTCCCTCCTTCTGTGTGCAGCTCGCAAACAAGCTGTAACTCAGGATGCAGGGAATTGTTCAGCCCCACAGCAATCCCTCGTGCGCGCCATGCCGCATGCAGGGGAGGTTTAAGCCAGGTCCCAGCCACCCCCTGTCCTTGTCCCGGTGGCTGCTTCGATCTCCTGCAACCACGAAGTGACAGCTAGCAGCCCATGCGAACAACAGCCCCGGCATTGTGGCCGTGTTAAGCGGGGATGGAGGCAGACCTGTGGTTTGGCTCGGCAAGAAGCGGGCGCAGAGCGTTGTGCGCCGGGGAGATCTCCTAGGAGCGCACCTCGCTCCCAGGGGCCATACCCCGTGCCTGCCCCGAGCCATAAAGCTGGCCCCGGCTGGTGCAAGGCACGGGGCGAGCCTTGCTGCCTCCTCCCCAGCTGAAGCAGCAGCAGGACCCCGCGCTCCCCCCGGCGCACGGATCCTTGTGAAAGCCACCCAAAACCAACAAACAGCATGTGCTGCTCAGATGGGAACTGCCGTGTGCTCCTCGCAGCAGGCTGGGAAGGATTTTCTGCTCTGCGTCTCCTCCTGGCTTACAATTTTTGCCAGATGATTCACCTACCACACACTGAAGTCACCAAAACCGTAGGAGCTGTGGTCGCGACAATTTTGTCCCGATGAGGGGAGAGGGATGCCTGCGACCCTGCGGGACCCCGCTGCCAGCAAAACCTCCCCCCCCCCATGCCTCTCCGGCCCCTTCTGCCCAGCACTTTTATGAAAACCAGACCGGCTCCATTTTAATGGGCCGAAAATGCCCTCCTCCCGCACGCGGAGCCAATCTGTAATTAGCCTTTCATGTAGGACGATGTTTATTCCTAGCGGGGTTTGTCTTGGCACGCTCGCTCCCTCTGAAAGGCGCACACATTTCAGGACTTGAGCCCTACATTTCGTTCTCTATCTGCCTGTTAATACTCATTGTTCCCAAGCCCCTTTTCAAAGCACACCCAAGAGGAGAAAAAAGATCCTATTTTTTTTTTTTTTCTGAAAAATACCCTCTCCAGCACCAGGCACACCAGCAGTGAGTGCAGCCACGCTCACACACACACTGCTGCTGATGCAACCCCTCACCAAGACCCAGGACGCCTTCCTCTCTGCTTTCCATCTTTGTATTTATGGATATAAATCTTTTTTCCTGGCCTTTGTGCCCCTTAGATGTCCCCCCAAACCGATGCAGTGCAGGGAAACGAGCCCCTGTGTTTATTTTGCAGCTCGTGCAGGGGGAAAGCGTGGTCCAGGGGAAGGGTTAGGGTTAGGGTCAGGATTTAGGGTTAGGGTCGGGGTTAGGGTCAGGGTTAGAGTCAGGGCCAGGCTGCTCAGCTCTCCCCAGCCCCCTGCACCCTGGCAGCCTGGGGGTTTCCTCCAGGCCCATGGCTCCTCACCACGTGTTTTTGGGGAAAAGGTCCGTGTTGCTGAGCTCAGACAAGTCCCGGAGCCAACAGCAATGATTAACTCCAGCCGGACGGTGCGGGTCAGCCGTGGCCCGGACACCAGCTGCTGCACGTCCAAAATTGTAAGCCTTTGGAAAAGCCATGACCTGACCAAACTTCACCGGGCTTTGGCTGTGATTAACCTCTTCCTGACCACGGCCAGCCCCAGCCCGTGCAGCTGGTGTGCGCTTGTAACTGGGGGGTTCAGGCTGCTGCCCGGCTCCTGGGGCACAAACTAGAGGAGGAAAGGGGTGGCGGAGCTGCAGGAATGTGCCCACTGCTTCGCCTCCTCCTGCAGACCTCTGGTGACAAGAGGGCATTCTGCGAGAGGTGGCCGCCGGTCCAAGTCCTTCAGGGCTTTGAAACGCCGTGCAGCCGTGCTTCGTCCCCGTGCACGTGACGTTTCCTTTGCACTGTTTGTTCCCTCAAAAATGGCAGGGCTGGGAGAGGCCGGAGAACCACGTAACGACCCAGCAGGCTCCCAGCAGGTGGGGGGGCAGAGGTCCCCGAGCCCCCGCCCCCGGTTTTACCCTGCGAGGGGTAAAACCAAGACAGGGACACCTGGGACACAACCAGCCCTCGGTGCCCTGGGGACCCCCCCCCGGATCACAGCCGGTGGCCCACGGCTGTTCCATCCCTGGGAAATCTCCGTGCCCTTCCCATGCCCCTGGCGAGCCCTGCCTGTGCCACGCTCGGGAATCCTCTGCCTCCCGCTGGGGGGACGGGCTGGCGGAAGGATGCTTTTTTCCAGGCTGGAAGAGACAGAAAAGCTCCCCTCCCTGCCAGATTTCTCCCAAGCAATCTTCTGTTTCCCATTAACAGTGAGAAGAAACCCTCGGCTTCGGCCCCGCGCTCCTCCCAGCGCAGCTCCCACGGGCGCTTGTCAACATCCCAGGAAAAAAGGCGAACTCAAAACAGCCGGGCAGAGAAAAACACCCTCCCTTTTTTCCAAGGGAAAACAAAGAGGCTGGGGAGAATAAATGGAGGCAAAACACTGGGCTTTGCACAGGCTCACAAAGACCTATTCCCCCCCCTGGTTGAGTGCTTGACAGCCTTCAACCCCCTGGAGAGCTGAGGGCAGTGATGGGGCAGGAGCAGCCCCAGCTTGGCATCAGCCCCCCTCCACGGAGGAAAACTCCAAAAATCTTCCCTCAAAATGCCCCCCAAATCTTCACAGATGGAAGGAGACACCTCTCCACGTGTGTCCCCCCCTGGGGTGGGGGGGCTGATCCATAATTAAATGCCCCTTGCCGCTCTCCTCCAGCAGCTCTTGCCAAACCTCACCCTGCCGGCGATGCGCCCGCACCCCTCAACTTGCCGCGGCGATTTTCAGCTCCTGTCCTGCCTCCCAGAAAAGTGGCAGCCCCTCGGCTCACCCTCTGTCCACGGCAATATCTGGTGCAGAAACACTGCTCCGGGTCCCCCAGGGGGCGAGGGTGGAGGGGGGCACCCAGGCGCTGGGTGCCTCCTCCCGGCACAGAGCCTCCCTCCAGAGGAGAGCACAGCTGAAATATTTCAGCTATGTTCCTCGTTTGCCTACACCCAGCGAGGCCCCGATTTGTCCGCCCAATAAACGACGATAGACGTGGCTGTAAATATGAAAGGGAAAGTCTAGGCGGCGGCAGCAGCTGCTGAGGGTGATTTCCAAAGGTCTCCCCCCCTCCTCCCCATGGCTTTTTGCTTGTTTCGCCCCTGAGCTTGGCTCCCGGTGAGATGAGGCTCGGGTAGCTCCCAGTGGCGTGGGGCGGCGCACGGTGTTGCTGGCCACATTGGGGATCCTCCACCAAGTCTCTGCTATGGGGCTAATAGGTTAAAAGGTAGAGAGGTGTCAAGGCGAGGTGTTTGGGAGCCATGGCCATGCTGCAAAACCACTGCCGGGTAGAAGATGTGGCCTTGAGGACACGGCTACCTCCGCCTGTGCCGGGGGGGTTCTGCCTTGTCCCCAGCGAGGTGATGCCAGCGCCTCTGGCTTGTGCTCCTACAGCCCACTCCTGGGGAAAAAAAATCCCACGAACAGCGCAAAGCTGGCGTGTTATTGCTAAACCACACATCCAGAGGCCAAGAGGGGTAAAACTTCCCCGCAGTTTTAATCTCCTGGGGTTTCCTGACATTAAAGCAGGCATTTGAGAACACCTGGGTATCTCGGCAAAATAAGGCTGGGCTGCGATTACGCAAATCCGATAGCTGAAGGAAACCGAAGAGCAGCAATACATGGGGATTTTATTATTATTATTATTATTATTTTCAGCAAGGAACAGGTCATACCCCTTTGCCAACGGTGTGTTACTTTTGGCTGACCTGCTCTCGTCTGAAAGTTCTCCAGACGTGGGGACACATGGACGCACATATCCCCACGGATCTGTCCCTGCCCAGAGCAGGAACGGGGCCAGGGGGATGTGGGGACAGCCCGGGCAAGTCCAAGTGCCTCGGCAGCAAAGTGCCTCCATCCGGGCGGAACACGGCGTGGCGTTTTGCTGCATCAAGGGCTTTTTTTTTTTTTTGGTGGGAATAAATAACCGAGCAGGTCAATGAAGGGTTCCGTCAGGCACTGGGGAGGTTTTGGTCCTCCTCCAATTCGGGTTCAAAAGCTGTATATCCTACCTCTGTGCAGGAAAATGTCAGTCTGGGGTAGGTGCAAGAATCAAAGAGCAAATTCTCGTATCCCAGCAGGTGCCAGACGTGGGGCCGGTAGTGGTGACCAGCCATTAAGTAGCCACCCAGCTTCTTTCCAGCCATTTATCTTCCATTTCTCCCATGAAAATCACCCCTGCCCAACCCCAACCAAAGGGAAGAGCAGAGCCCAGCGGCTTCAGCTGCGCAGAGCTGATGCTCTCCAGGATTTGGGGGCAAGGAGGGGTGAGGCAGGGCGCCGTGGGGCTTTCCCATCCTGCTGCTGGAAAGCCGGGAACGGGGAGAGGCTCTGCTCACCATGCCGAATCCACCCAGGCCACGGCGTGCCCAAGGAGAGGGCAATGGGATGGGTGATGGGGGAGCCGGTGCTCGGGAGCCCCCCCAGCTGCTGCCGGTCCCACCGGGATGAGGGCTCGGGACCGGTCGGAGCGGCTGGGAGATTACACGAGACATTTACAGAGCCGGGGAGAGCCTCCCCCTTCTGCCTGGATTGATGATGAGACCAATACCAGCAGCTTCTCGCTTAACCTGTTCGACCATCAGGGCCGAGCCAAAACTTTACTCATTCATAAGAAAATGTGCAAGGAGATTGACTCGTCACCAGCCCTGACGAACGAACGGGGAAAACCACCAGCAGTCCACAGCTCGCACACCGGTGCCTTTTAAGCCCTCTATCAAGTTCCTGAGTTGAAACGCTCCCAACAAAGCAGGGGAGGGAGCGATGTGTGGCTGGCACGCCTCTGGGAGCCGCCACCCCGGCACAGCCACCAGGAGGGAAAAGGATCCCCGAAATCCAGCCTGGGGCTAATCTTACCCAGGGTGCAGCCAGAGAGGGTTAATAGCCAACCGCAGGGTTCAGATCAGGACCCGAAGTGCCTCCACTCATGGCTGTTTGCTTTACGGTTTGCTTGATGAACTGAAGCAGGGCAGAGTTTAATAGCTTAAAAAAAAAAAAAAAAAAAAATCCACCGTGATTTTTTAGCTTTTGGCAATACGTGTAATTTTGTGCGATTCTCTCTTAATTAAGGCCCTCTCCCAAAACACAGCACGGAGCCAAGCAGCAGAGCTGGAAAACTGGGCTGCGAGAGGCAGGTCCCAAGGGATGGGCCGCGGCCCCGTCCCTTGTCCCAAGGTGTTCCTGAGTATCAGAACATTACTCACGGTGCAGAAGGCAGGACAAATGCTGCAGATCTTCTGCTCCTGGTACCCAACACAAGCCTCAAAGACAGAAAATCTGTGGGCTGGGCGATGCAGCAGGCGATGCCCATCCCGGTGCGGGGGCATCCCGAAGCGCCAGGCCCTGCTGAGTTAATTTTGAAGATTTTTTTTTTTTTTTTAATAAAAAATATAAAACACCCAACACAGATGATATTTACCCCTTGGCAGCACTGTATCCCGCTAGTGCTCCGCTATTACTACACGCTGCAATTAAATGATAAAGCTCTAATTGCCTTATCTGAGGGTGGCGAGGCAGTGCTGGCCGGTGCCGCGCGTGCGCGCAGCCGCGGCGCTGGTGGCATCCCTGGGGGGTGGCGTCGCACTGGGCACCTTAAGGCCAGACAAAAGCCTCTTCTGAGCAGGGGGGGGCACAGCAAGGAGGGGCTGTGGCACGTCTGGACACGGGGCTTGTAGCGTGGATTTTGGCACACTTGGCTGCTGCAGCCAAATGGTGCCACTTGGCTTAGAGGTGCCCAGCGCCAGCACCGCGGCACGCAGGAAGAAGCAGCAAAAGCAAACCTTGGTACTTCAACCCCATGTTCATCCCCTCTGAAAGAGCCCTGCTGAGCCGGCACCATCCTCTCCCTAAAGGTCAGCCCCCGTTTATTTAGGTTTCCAGGACTCGTGCCACCCGAATCCCAACTCTCTCCGTTTTTCACCCCTTTCCCCCCGGCGCACACCCAGACCCCACAAGCAGCCCCAGAAGCCGGTGGGGGCCCTGTGCCCACCTCGCGAGGCTGGGTGCCGCTGGGGCACAGCCACAAGAAAGGCCGATGCAAATCGCATCGTTAGCATTCTTTCCGTTTTAATAACCCAAGGTGTTACCAGCAACAGTGTTGCTGATTTTTATCTCCGCAGCGCCCTTTTAAGAGCTCCAATTTGTTTTTCTTGGAGATCTCGTTTTGTTTTATTAAAGCTGACACAGAGAGGGAAAGGAGACATTCTGGGCCCAGAACAAAAATATCCCATTTAAATACCACGTATTATTTTCTTGGAAACACTTCTCCTTTGACTGTAATTAAGCTCTCCCCGGGCTGGCGAGCTTGGCGTGCCTGGCTTTACAGCCAGCTTAATCCCCGGGCAGCCCCCCACCCCCTAGCGCTCCCTGCTTCCATTGTTTACATAAACCTCAAGAAATAAACGTGTTTTTGCTAAAATACACGGATTAATAGCTGGCTCGAGGTCAAGGACGCCTTGACATGGCCTCTTCGCCACCGGCCCACCCGTGGAGCAAACGCGCAGCCCTGGACGCCCCGCTGCCTCCTCACTCGCGGCTCTGCCATAGCCCAAAAAGCAGCTTTTGTGGCTTTGGAGGCTTTTTGGGGAGGTTTCTGGGAAGGGATGGGGAGAGCTCTGCCCGGTGCCAGGCCACGATAAAGGGCGGACGGTGCCCAGGCGCAACGTGCTGCTGCCGGGCTCATGCAAGCGCGCTGCGGCGACGGCAAAGCAAAAGCGCTCCCGAGTTGGGAAATCCCAGAAGGGAGCTTGTCCAGGCACCGTGGTGTGCGTGCCCGTTAGGTAATTACCGTCAATCTTTAATCACGGGTGGTTTTCTCTGCTGGACCCGAGGCTGAGGGTGCAGTGGGAGCTGCCGATGCGTTCGGTTTGCCCCAGCGTCGTTCAGCGAGCCCCAGCGCCCGCTTGCCGCAGCCCCACCAAGGGTTTATGGAAACCCGCCCACCCAAACACCCGGCAAGTACCGACATCCCCCCCGAGAGGGAAGGATTTCACCTCCCTGCCACGCGCAGGGGCTGCCGGCACGAAGATTAAGGCCAAGAGCCTGAAACAAAAGCTTTGTTTTGGTGCCCGACACGAGATGTCCAGAAAATTACTAAAAATAATATTAAAAAAAAACACGGGGGGGGATTTTGGGGACACTGCTTGCCAGGGGCCGTATGGCTCGTCCCCAAGGGACCATGGGGGTGCCCTTAATGAGGTCCCCCTGCAGCACTGCACTGGGCAAAACCCAGCACATTGGCCCACGCAAGGCTGCCGGCCCTGAGTGACGCAGTCCCCGTCAGGTACCTGGGAAAGGAGGAAATGACCCCTCTGGGCTGCTACATCCAAACCCAGAGCCAAAACAAAACAGAAAGATGGGATAAACGGGGTCCCGTGACAGCAAGGCGTGCTGCTGTCGTCCCTTGAGACCTGTTCCACTGTGGGTTTGCAGACCCAGTGTCCCAGGGCACCGTTTCCCAAAGCCCCAGAGGTCGTCAGAGCATCACGGCGCCATCCTTGGCTGGTCCCGTGCACGCCCGGGTGGCTGCTGCCCAGAACGAGCCACAGCGGGCTAAAACTCAGCCCCGACCTGATGGTGTCCTGCAAAGGGAGGGAGCACGGTGAGGCTTCACCCAGCTGCCGACCCTAAGCCACGTGTGGGGGATCTATGGGTTAAACCCCCAAAACCCAGCGCCCTGAAGACGAGCCAGCCTGCACCGTGGGGAGGATGGAGCAGGCTGCCCATGGTCCGTGCCCGGCAGCTGGCAGGACCAGTTGTGCGAGGCGCCGGGGGAAGAAGCGATCCTGAACCGCTCGCACATGAAAAGCATGTTGCAGCAATGCCGGGCGCACGTCACGGGCGTTTTGCAACCGCCCCGACTGCCTTTGGGGTGGATGCACGGAAATAGCCCGGCATGAACCGAGCTGCTGCTGTGGTGCCGGTGCCCGCCGGTGATGCCCAGCCCAGCGCATGCCCCACTGGGCAGGGCCGGGTGCCAGAAGCAGCATCGCCTTCCCTGGGAGCAGGGAGCGATCAATCCTTCGAGGAAGAGGAGGAGAAAAGAGCAGCAAGCAGCGAGTGCCACGGTGGGTGCAGCTCGGCTGCAGGTGTTGCAGCAGCACGTGGGTGCTGGAGCTCTCGGCTGGTTCGGAGAAGCCCCTCTGGGCACGCTGGTTCCCGGGGGACACCACTCTGGGAGCCCCCCGTGGGGCAGAGGTGAGACCCTGTACCCCCCTCGCCCCCCGGCGCCGCGCCGCCCCCCCCCGCCCGGGGCTGACACTCGAGCCGCTGACATTAGCCGAGCACCGCTTTGGCAGAGCTCCCGAGGAGTCACCCAGAGGAGAAAAAAAAAAAAAGCAAAAAAAAAAAAAGCAAAAGGTTACCGGGCGCCTGGTGCTGACGGATCCCAATCCCCTGAAACAAACAGCCCCGGGTGCTGCGGCTCCCTCTGGGATTAGCTCCCCGTTAGCACGGCGGGGGCAGTGCTGCCTGCTGCCCCCTGTGCCCCCGCAGGAATTTCCCCTCAGCAGGTCACAAAGCCAGCCTCCAGGCACTCCCCTGGCACAGCTGGTGGAAATCCGGGCTCGCCCTTCGTCCCGAGCACCCTGAGGTGCCCAGGAGGGGTCCGGCAGCCCCCGTTCCACCTCCACCAGCTCGAGTGGTCTCCTTCACACCAGGTTTGGGGGGCAGGAGCACCTCTTCTATCGGGGTGCTCGGCCTGGGGAAAAGGGAGGCTCAGTGGGATCTTATCATTGCCCACTAATTACAGAAGCACAGCGGAGTCTGGAGAACTCCCTCGGCTGGCTGCTGTAGGATGAGGGTGAGCTTCGGAGACCCGGCTGAGGTCTGGAGACTCGGGAAGCACCCAGCATGTTCTGGGTGTGTGGGGTGAGTGATGGCAGCCAAAAGTTAATAATAGAAGTGCCAAATCACGCAGATTTGGGTAAGGAGGTGACGGCCCAAGTGCCACCTTCAGGAGCCCTCCCAGGAGCCAGCACCCATCACGGGTCTCAGACGCATCTCCCGGTGTGTAAGCACAGGTAAGGGTGCCGGCCCCGACACCACAGCCCAGAGCAAACACCTGGGGAAGATGCCTTTTGCAGCAGCAGGCTAAATAAAGTGCACTTTGGTGGCGGCCGCTCCCATCCAGCCTCCTCCGGGCGGCGGAGCACTGCTAAAATTAATTGGGACCGCTTCCAAGAGCTACCTCCTGTGATTTACTCTCCCCGGGGTTTCCCTTGTGGAGGCGGCTCCAGCAGCGCTCACCGGCCCTGGGGCTCCTCAAGCCCTAGAGGAGGCCGTGCTGGTTCCTCCTCCCATTCCCTCCTCATTTCAGCTTTATTTTGTCACGAAAACAAGCTCACGCCTTCTCACCGAGCCTCCTCACTCCATTACAGCGCTTGGCTTCAAACCAGCACTTTCCAGCCTGGCTCGCCCCCCCCGGGGACAAAAAACGGGGCGTCCCCGAAGAAATTCCCCGTGAAACCGGTTGGGAAGCCGGGTACGAAGATGATACCCGGCCAAACCTGGCTGGCATCGGCGAGACCGAGGAGCCGAGGGCTCCGGCAGCCTCCACTCCCCGGCTGGGGCCGGGCTAAAGGGGGGAAAGCTGC
This sequence comes from Heteronetta atricapilla, assembly GCA_011075105.1. Taxonomy (NCBI): domain Eukaryota; kingdom Metazoa; phylum Chordata; class Aves; order Anseriformes; family Anatidae; genus Heteronetta; species Heteronetta atricapilla. The sequence continues at coordinate 6,584 of JAACYQ010025591.1, read as the reverse complement.
TCCCCCCATCCCCACGCACAGGCGGGAGGAGGAGGCCGCAGGACGCACAGCCGCACTCGCAGGGGCTGCGGCCGAGCCCGAGCAGCTCCCCCGAGCGCCTGCAGCTCCCATTTTGAGCAATCGCAGCATTAAAGGTTAAGCAAAAGGGGAGTTAATCTGTACCCGGGGTGCTGACGCGCCGCGGAGGAGGGGAGAAAATGGAGATCAATGAAAATATTACCGGGGAAAAAAAAATAAATAAATCAACAGGATCCTATCCCAGGTGCCCAACCCCAAAATTAGTGTGGGGGGGAAATAAATAAATCGATGTAATCCTCTCCAGACCCCAAAGCTGCCTCGGTGCCTTCAGTGTCCAGGCTGGGGCCGGCAAGCACCACACGGCAGCTGGCAAACGCCCTCAGACATCACCCAGCACCTCTCTGCAGAGGAGAATGGGCTTGTTCCTGGCTCGTGTGCAAGGTTGTTGTTGTGTTTTGTTTTCATCCCAGTGTCAGCGAGCCCTCTGCCTCCCCCCTAAAGGAAAACAAAGCCGAAAGCACAGAGTGTGCCTTGCAAAAGTCCCAGCTCGGGCTTCACGCTGCGAAGGGGCACGGCGGTGGTCGCGGCCGCCGCGTGTTTACAGACACCTCGCGGTTATATTCCTTCAAACAAAGCAGCGTATGCATTCAATGCATTGTTGGGAGAGGGTTTGTTTTCACAGCCTGACCCGAAATCTGAACTCCGTGGATCCTGCGTCTCTCAAGATCAAACACAAGAAAACGTGACCAATGCAAACAAGGAATAAACCTTGATAATTATAGCCGTGCGCTGGGGCGGCTATTGTTTGGTTCAGACCAGTACCCGCTTCAGCATAAACATAACCCTATTTTTAAAGGGATGCTGGCTGGCCTGCGGCGGGGCTCTCCGAGCTCCCCCTTGGGCACAAGCCCACCTGCTTGGGAGCAGAGAGGGGCTCTGGGGACACAGCCCCCGGGGGCTGAAGGACAAAGCGAGGTGCCTGGGGCCGTGCTGGATGTCGGGGCCGGATGGGGCCTGCAGGTCCCCAGCACATCCCCTGGTTCTGCAGGGGGCAAGGGGGACCCCGGAGCCCGGCCACCACTTCCAGCCGCTGGGAGCAGATGGATGCTGGGGAACAGACAGACAGACAGACAGACAGACAGCTCCGGTCTTTTCAGGAAGGCCGTATCACTTCAGTGCTTGGAAAGGAGCTACAACACTTTTCCTGATTATGTTTGCACGCAAACGACCGCCGCGGGGAAATTATGCAACCCTGCGCGGGGAGGGACAGCGGCAGAGGGAGGAAGGGCTGGGGGGGCCCTGCTCCGTGACCCACGGCCCCTGCGGACCCCTCAGCCCCACCGATTTACCCCAAAACCCACGGCCCGATGAGGTGGGACCCGCCGGCCCTGTATAGATCTCGCCGCACCGAGGTTATCAGCGGCCTCTTCGTTAGGTGCCCAGACCTCAATGCATATTCGTCACCCAGGCAATTTAATTACCGAGCCCGGGTTCACCTCGCACGCCCACACGCCTTTCTTTTTCGAGGCCTCCGTGCGGTCATAGCCATAAATAAATAGATCTCGGGAGCAGGAGGCAGATGCTGTCTCCTCCGAACCCCGTCTTGGGCATGCAGCCATGAAACCACCAGAACTCGCAGTATTTAATTCCTTTTGTTACAACTCCTGCAGCTCTCTGCCTCAGGCTCTCCAGACAGGATCATGGGGAGCAGGAAACAGCGCGCTGCGCGATGAGCTTCCCGGGGATGGCACGCACAGCGCGCAGGCACACACACACACGGACATCAATCACGGTAATTACAATCGTCCGCACGTTCCCAGCTCCCGGCCATGCCGCCGCTGCCTGTCGTCTCTCTGGTAACAGCACCACGGCGTTAATTCTGCATCCCCGGGGTTAATTTTGCATCCCTGGGCGCAGCCCGGCATTGCTTTCCTCCTTGCGCGCCCATGGCTATGGTCACCGGTGCGTGGGGCGGCTTGGGCAACGGTGGTCCCCTCAATTCAAGGGGTTTGAGCCCCTTGACATCCCCTGGATAGCCCTAGCCTCATCCCGAGTGATGGCAATACCACGAGCACTTGTCCCTACCCAGCAAGCTGGGCCACGGTGCCCACCATGGGGACGGAGGTGACCTGCTCCTGGAGGACGCCGAGCCCCGGGACACGGTAGGCATCCCTCGGGGACCCCTTGGCCTGCCGCCCTGCAGCTGGGGTCCCCCCGCCAACTCCACTCAAGCAGCAGAGACATCAAAAAGAGAAACATCCCCATGTCCAGGGTTAACACAACGCAGCCTTGAGCTGGTTTTTGGTCCCACCAAAAGGCACCGTTTGGGGACAAGGCCCCGTGGCACTGCTTCAGGACCCGTGCACGCCGGGCAGCCGTGGCTTTGAGGAAGCGTGGCTGCCAGGCAGATAGATGATCTCCCACCCCGATCCCGGAGATAGGGCAGGCAGGCAGCCCAGAAAGCCCACACCAAGAACCAAGAGGCAAACCCAACAAGTGGGTGGCCGGCACATGCTGCCTGCTCCTCACCCCAAAACGCGGCACGGGCGGGCGGGACGAGGTGCAGGCACGCTTTTCGGATGAATTACTTTTAATTGAGTACGTAGTAGCTTAGAAACACATGACAGTGCCGGAGATAAATATAGTAAGGAGGGCAGGGATGGCGGGGGCAGGGAGCAAGCACAGTTCAATGCCTCCAGCGGAGGCTCCGGTGGGGCTGGGATGGGAAAGGGGGTCGGGAAGGGGGTCCCCGTACCTGTTTTAAACTCCAGCGCGGGGTCGTTCTCGCCCTCGCCCAGGTCGCTCTGCAGCATGGTGTAGATGATCCCGAAGGAGTTGTGGATGCCGAAGATGGAGCCGTTGCACCAAGCGGCGGCGAATACCACAACCCAGCCGAAGCCGCCCTCGGGGGGGCTGGAAGGGCGCGGCGGCCCCGCTCCCGGCCCAGTTCCCGTTCCCGTTCCCATTCCCATTCCCATTCCCGGTCCCGTTCCCGGTCCCGGTCCCGTCCCCGTTCCCGTTCCCGTCCCCGGTGCCGGTGCCCGGCTCCCCCTCGCCGCCCGCCGCCCCTCGCTGCGCCATCGCGGCCGCGCTCCGGCCGCCGCCCGCCGCCCGCCTGCCCCGCAGCCGGTCCCAAATGCCCGCCGGCCCCCCCGGCCGGCCCCCCCGCCCGCCCCCTCCTGCCGCAGCCTCCCTCCCCGCCTCCCCTCCTCCGCCGCCTCCATCCTCCTCCTCCTCCTCCATCGCCCCAACCCCGGCCCCTACCTGCGCGCCCCCCCCCCTCCCCTCGCGCCCCCCCCGCCCGGCCCTTTCTCCCCCCCGGCCCACCCCAAGACCCCCCCGGCCCGCCCCGGCCGGGGTCCCCGAGGGGCTCAGGGGTGGCCCCGGGTCCCGCCGCCGCCCCGCATCGCCCAGCGCCGCCGCCACCGCATCCTGCGGCGGGCACAGCCCCGGGGCGGGCCCCCGCCAGCGCCGCCCCCAGCCCTCCCCTAAAGTGGGGCAGCCCCGGGAGGATGTTGTGGTGTGGGTTTTTTTTGGGGGTGGTGAGGGAGGAATAAAGGATCGGGGGGATCCCCTCGCCCGGCAGGTGAAGGCGGCTCAGGGGGCAGGGAGATACGGGGCGGCCTCGGAAAGGGGGTCCCCAAAAAGCCGGCGGCTCTTTGGCTGTGCGCTCCCCCTCCGCCCGTTTTTACGCAGGGGTTTTTATTTCTCATTTACATCCCCGATTTACTCCAGCGCGGCGGGATTGCGACCCTAACCAGCGCCACCCGGCCCCGCCGCCGGAGGAATTGCAGATTTATTCCCCTTCCTCCGCCGCAGTCTCCTCCCCGGATCCCCGGCTCGGCAGCTGCAGGATGGGAGCATCTTCCACTGCCCCCTGCCGACGCTCGCAGCCGCAGCTCCCAGCTCTCAGCCCCCGCGGGGGGCTCCGGGCTTGCCGCCCCCCCCCCGGTAGAGTGGAGCTGAAACCCAAGGGAAAAATGGGGGAGCCCTTCCACACCGCACACGGCACCCCGATGGGATTTTTCCCCCACCCGTGTTCTCAGCGGGCCCTCGTGGGGTCGCGTCCTGCCCACCTCGTGCTGAGCCCCAGCCGGCAGCATCGCGGGGTGGGAGCCAAACGGAGCCGGGGGGGGCGCAGGGGTCGGTGGCACCCATGAACAGCAGTAGGTGGTTCCAATAATAATAATAATAATAATAATAATAATAATAATAATAATAATAATAATAATAATAATAGTAAAAGCAGGAATGGGTGGCTGGGTGGGAATATCTTCCAAAAACACCCCGGGAATCGTAGCAGGGGGATGTGCCCTTGGAAAAGAACAGGGGTTAGCAGCAGGCTGTGACCTCCCTGGGCGCTGCACGGTGTCGGGGGGCTCCAGCCCCGCCGCAGGGCTGTCCTGAGCCAGCATCGAAGACAAAACATTGCTGGCAGCTTCTGGTGCCCGGACAAAAAGCCCAGCTCTGGCCAGGACGTTGTCATGCCTGGCACAGCCGCGGCCCCACACGCCCGTCATTAGCGAGGCTTTTCTTTTTAGCTTTCAGCCCTGGCTGCGACAGCCGTGACATCTGGCCTGACACAGGCAACACGCAGTCCTCCCGGGGGGAATGAACATTTTCGGGGCAACGTAAAGGCAGCAGTCCCCCCCTGGCAGGGAGGCTGGAGCACAGAGGCCGGAGGCTGAGGCTTGTTGCGGGGAGAAGCCAGCACCCCGAGGGCTTTCTGGGTGTCGAGCCCCACGCTGGGCTTCGTTCTGCCATTCCAAACTGCAGCGCTGTGTTCCCTCCAGCTGCCCACTCGCCTTCGCCAACCAGGTGAAGAGGTGTGAAGGGCGATTTCTGTGCACGCCTCATTTCTTTTGCGCCTCACCTCTCCAAAAGCAGCACCCAGCCGCCGGCTGTGCCGCGCCGTGCCGCCCCGCAGGGCGTCCCTGGGGCTGCCCGAGGTGCTCTGCCGACCGAGAGGTGTGTGGCCAGTGCACAAAGGAGGCGAGGATCCAGCTGGAAATTAATATTTTATAGAACACCAAGAAAAAAAATCAGAGAGGCTAATTACAGCGATAATCATCGCGGCCTCCAGGCATTTCCGTGGAAGTCAGGAGTTGCCCAGGATTACCTCACCCCTTGCAGCAACCTGTGCGGGAAGAGAGCGTGTGCGGTGGCAGTGTGGCACCTGGGATCTCCTCCGGGACCCAAAACTCTTGGCTTTTGGCTCTGGTTTGGCGTGGCTGCCATCACTGGGCCCAGCGGAGAGCTGAAGGTACGGGTGCTGTGGCTGGGTGCCCACCCCAACACCTCCTGTGCCACCAAAAGGAGCCAAAGCATCAGTGCAGGAGCTGCTGTTGAGTTAAATCCCAAGCAGGTTAAATCCCAAAGAGCCCAGGGCGTTGCTAGCAGGGAAATACGGGGATGTGCCCCCAGGGTAAGGCGTTCCCGTGGTAGTCTGGCAGTTGCACGTCGCTCTGGGCACGGCGAGTTCCCCGTGGATGGGGAGGTTGAGGGTCACATCCTTGCATGGCGTCAGGTTGGCCCCGTGCCCTGGCATACCCGAGGCACCTCCGTGAGCTGTGGGGCGGGGAGGGCTGCCCTGCCCCATGGTGCGGAGCGGGACTGCTGCACACACACCAGATGTGGGAGCAGAGAGAGGAGCATCCTCCCGACCACCCAGCCCCCTGGGTGCTCTGCAACCCAGCTCCCGGCACCGGCTGAGCACCCCCCCCAAAGCCCAGGAATGGCCTGGGAAGGGACGTGCCTAACCCACATGATGCATGAAAAAGGCAGAGCCGGTGTGCAAAAGCCTCCCTTGGCTGGACCCTCTGCCAAAACACACCACCAGGAGCACCGTGCTGCGTTCCTCCGCCCGTCCCCATGGTGTGGAGCAGATGGCCGAGCTGCGTGGGGTCCCAGGGCACGCAGCCCACAGCCTCCAAGCCTGGCCACGTGTCACCGAAAACCAGGGGACGGGACTGTTGCCGGCTGGTGGCAACCCTGTGCTGGGGGTGCAGCAGGATTTGGAAGCCCCACGGCTTCCAAAACACCAGAAGGAGAAGCTAGCCCTGCTTCCTGCACCCACGCCTCCAGCCCGATGGGTGACACAAAATCAGCCCCTCAACGAGGGCAGCTTCAGCGCGGGACATGGAGAGGACCGAGGCTCCACCACCTGGTGCCGAGGGTCTTCTCGCTGGGGGCATTGGGCCGATGGCAGCCCCACGGGGATGCCCAGGGCGTGGGGACGTTGCAGGGCAAGGAGGAAGCGTGAGAGGGAGGCGGCGGCCACACGGTGACCACAGGGAAGCCGGGAAGATGGTGCCCGAGCTGCTCCCCGTCCTCCTGGTGCATCCTTCCAGCATCCTTCGCCTGGCCTTCCGCAGGATTTCTGCCTGGGCAGTCTGAGCCCTCAGATCACCTTAGAAAAAAAATAAAGAAAGAAAAAAAAAAAAGAAAGGAAAAAAAAAAAAGGAAAAAAAGGGGAAAAAATAATAATAAATAATAATAATAATAATAAAGTCGAGATTGTCTTATTCATCCCGGGAAATAAATAAATAAATAAATTAAATTAAATT
>JAACYQ010025528.1:0-13798 GCA_011075105.1 Heteronetta atricapilla | reverse complement strand
TCCTTCCCTTCCCTTCCCTTCCCTTCCCTTCCCTTCCCTTCCCTTTTTCAGTGAGATACTTTTCTTTTTCAATGCCCTCTCCTTCCCTTGAATAAAATAAAAATCACCTCTCAGAGAGAAAAATACTGCTCCCCCCCTTTCTCTTCAATGCCTTCTTCCTCTCCAGGCAAAGAAAAATAAACTTTACTACAACCCCAAGGCTTTGTTCCCCGGATCCTTTGTTTTCTCTTTCCTTTTTCTCGCACAAGTGGCGCGCTTGGAGCAGCTCCCCCGGCGGGGTGATCTCACTCCCGCTGGAGCCATTTCGTTTCAAGATCTCAAAGCACTTTGAGGGCCCCGGATTGCAGCTGCAGAAGTGGCTAAGGGTTTTCTGCATTGATCGGAGTGGGAGCAAAACATCGTCATCAGCGAGGTCTGGAGGAATGTCGCTGACCCAGGGTTTTCCCTTGGGCTCAGCAGAGAGCATCGATGTGCTCGGGCACGTGGCAAAGCAGAAATGGGAAAATGAGTCTCCTCCTTCAGACTCCTTTCCAAATTTTCAAAGCTTTGAGGAGCAGAAAATGAAGGTCTCCAGGTTCTGGCACGTGCTTTCAGCTTGTGTCTTCAAGCCTTGGTGGGCAACGCCAAAGTCAAGTGGCTGTAGTGATGATGACAGCCCTGCTGTGGCTGTGGGGATGGGCTGGAGACCTCCCGAGCTTTCCAACCAGCATCACTGCAGCTTAAATCCAGCTTCCCACCTCAGCTGGCAACAAATTGCACCTGTAAAAGGTTGACATCCGACAGGTTGGACTCCAAAGGATGATCTTGTGCAGTAACTCCAGTCCCCAGGGTGAGTTACAGCAGGGCTGCAGCTTGTGTAGGGGTTTTATCAGGGCTCTGCAGCTTCCTTAGGGTGGACACCTCAATGTGCCTTGGTGTAAACCTTCTTTGAACTTGTGGCCTTGGTTTGCAGCTCTTCCCTGGTGTTTATTGCATGGATGTTGAACATCCAAGGACATCCCTTTGTTTCTGGAGAGATGCTGCTTCATCGGATTTTTGTGGGTGTCTTGCAGGGACCATGGGAATGGCAGCCAAGTAGGCAGTGTGTTACTGGCAGGGGAACATGGCTGTGCCACGCCAGAAAGTGCAGCCTTAATGGTAGAAAAACGATACGATCATCACTACTGCAACCTGCTCAACCTGGGGCAAGCCCTTGGGCTGAATTCCCAGCAAAACAATGTCCTGTGAACGCCCGGTATTTATTTGCACTAGAAGAGACCCGTCGGCTGTTTAACTGATGTAAAAGCCCCGTCTACACCTGCAAGTTCACCTGCCCCGGTACATACACAATGAGATGCCACCACTGCGCTGCTCGGACAGCTGAAACGCTGCAAGAGTTTGTTCCTGCTCATTCAGGTGAATAAATTGAGCCCGTGTGAGGCTCCCCGATACCCACACAGAGGTGTGGATGGGAGAGGGCCTTCTCCAGGCCACCGCCGAGGACCGGCGGGGTGTCACTGCAGAGCTGGGTGGATGCCATTTGTTACAAGGGGGACGCTTGCTATCTCCAACCCATGACAACATCTGCCCGCTCAGCTTGAGGCAACGCGAACAAGCCAAAAGACTCTGGTTCCTGTCATCCAGAGAGATGGTTTCCTATCCTACCTGAAGCAGCCCTGCTGGTATAAGCTGTCTCTTCCTGAGAGGGCTGTGCTGGATCAAAACAGAGCAGAAAAACCTTCTGCAGTGCTGGCATGCCCCAGCCTAGTACGTAGCTCGGGTTTTCCTGTAAATCAGAGGAGGCTCCTGCATCTCCAGCTGTGGGAGATGAAAGCTGTGATGCTCCGGCATGGTGGCTTGGCCACGCTATGTAGGTCAGGCCTGAGCCGCATGGGGGGAACATGTGATGCTCCACAAAAGCTTGTCCTGGCCATATGGCACCCCCATCCCATGCCTGTTCCTCGTAACTGCTCACAGGCAAGAAGAAATGCACATCAAATGGCCACCTTCCTTCCTGCAGCTCATGGCAGGAAAGATCGGAGGGGTTTTTGTTCACCAGCCCTTCAAAACACACATCCTCTGGCAGGGAAGAGAGAGCCTGATCCTCTCACAGGAGCTCAAACCACTTAAAAGCTGGCCAAGATCTTCATCTTAAACTTAAGAGCTGAAAAGAAGTGTGTAGGCAAGCAATGCTGTCCTTTCTCCTTGCTCTGCCTTCATGTCTCGGCTGAGCAACCACAACAGCCCAGGAGAGGCAATGGTGGCAAGGTCTCTGCCAGGCAGCAGCCAATATGCCTTGAGAAAATGGGGGTTTGTCAGGTTTCCCAGCTAATTTGGAGACCTGAGAAGCTTATTTAAGCAACCAACCTCTAGTGGTTATTCGGCACAAAGGAAGCAAACCTCCTAGAGACTGCTCATTCTCAGTCCCAAAGCAGCAAGTCAGGTCTGGTAAAAATTAATGGCAGTGAAATAAATTGCCGCCAGCAGGGCTAGATCTCCACTACCTAATGTCACTAATGTACCATTTCTGTCCACATTGGGATTCGGGGATTAGGTCCAGCCCCGCTGGCTCAGGGTGGAAGGCTTTTTTGGCCTCACAAAGGAGGAGATTAGGGCAAAATCATCATCAGGTACAAACTGTGTGTATGCATGGTGCCTGGCGCACCCACTCCATCCCCATCCTGGTCAGCTACTCTGGACACAAGTGGGGGGTTGATCGGTTTTGGCAGAAGAGAAGCAAGAGCTCCTGGTGCCCTGGTGAAAGGAGCTCCTGTCAGGGCCATGGGGCCGGGCCTGGACACCATGTCACCACACCAAGCCTCTCTCTGTACGCCCTGAGGCCTGCGCTCCCTCCCAGCCCCTGGGGACCCAGCCAGGGCCCACAGAGAGGGATAGGGCTGAGGGAGGACGAGTGGGAGCCGAAGTGCCATCTAAACCCAAGACTGATGGCCCTGGGCTCTGGCAGGAGTCAGTTTGTGGTTAATGAATGACAACAAACACCCCCTGCTATTGGCTTCCCTGTGGCAGGCTTCTTTGTCCTCAGAGCAACGTGGGCATTCCCTGCCCTACAGAAAAATTCCCCTGCAGTGGCTGGCACTGGACCGTGACTGGAAACAAGTTTCCCCAGTGGGGACCAGTGGTTTTGTCTCCCCTCCCTGCTCCAGCTGCCAGCTCTCACTTCTTCGTGGCCTGTTCCCCCGTCTGGGCTCCCTGTGCTCCGCCTTGGCTCTGTTTCTTGTCCCCAAAGGGGCTGGGGTGCCTGGTGTCCTGCCTCCAGGATGTTTAGCAACCTTTCCTCCAGAATATTTGCAGTCAAGGTGGGGTTTGCTGCTGTCTCAGGAGGCTGCTTCCCCTTTGAGGTGCGTTTACGGTGGAGGAAGGCTGTGTCATGGAGGCACCCATGTCCCTGCTGCCCAGCCACAGGAGAAAGGCGGTGGGATGGAGGCATTTTGAAGAAATAAAGCATGAAAAAAGCACGAAAGCACAGGCAAAAATCACTCTGGTCTGAAAGCATTTTTGGCTGGAGACCTGTGGTCACGCAGCACTTCTACCAGCCGAAGTGGCTTTGTGGGCCACCTGGAAGACCTTCAAGCAACCTTCGATCACAACCTTGGCATCCCTGTCCTCTCCTGGGGATCCTGGGGCTGGTGCCATCCTGGGGAGGCTCCCCACACTGGTGCTCCTCCACAGCACGCTGGTGGAGCAGATGGCAGCCCTCTGTCTGCTGACGTCCAAGCCACGGGAGATGCCAGGGCCAGGGGAGACCAGGCTTTGACGTGAGCCCTTCCAGGCGGGCAGGTGGTCGGGGAGCTTTTCCCAGCCCCAGTGAAGCCAGCACGGCCGGCACGGAGCCATCAGCTCCTTCTGCTCCTCTGACGGGCGCGTGGGGACACCAGGAGCCGGCTTTCTACCAAAATGCCATTCTTTTCACTTACTGCTTGCCCTATTGACCTCACCCCTAGCCTTCTGAATAATCCACAGGGACTTTAAGATGAAAAAAAAAAAAAAAGAAGGTGTTGAGGAGAAAGCAGGGGATGGGCCAGAGAGGGAAGATTTCCATAACTGCATAATAACAGCAGATTACATAAGGGCATCTTGCGTCATCTGTGGTTGGCATCTCCGGAGAAGTAATTACATCTGCACCACATGTCTAAAGAAAATATTATCACATTAGCTTCCAAATCCTATAATTAGCTCGCACAAGTTATGTGCCAGGGGTTTTATCACTTCATATACATTGGCTGTAGAGCTAGACACAGCTATATGGGTTCTTCTTATGGATTCTTTTTTTTTTTTTTTTAACCATCTGGGAAAGAATTTGGAGTTTAGTCTGGCACCTGACCTGAGTCCCCATGAAAAGGGAGGCTCTGAGGCTTTGAAGCACTGCGTGGAGAGTGTCATCCTTGTGAACAGGGTGGTGAAATGTTTTATCCACCTCCCTCGGTGCCTGCTGAGGCTGGTGGGGACCTGGTGGGATGGGAGGCAAAGCCAGGGCCCGGTTTTCAATCCTTCAAATGCTCTTTGATTTCCACCTCTGTGCTGCAGACCTCGGGAAGCCATTTTTCGCTCGCTAAGTAAATGACCTGATTTGCAGGGAGGTGTTGCTCTCGTGGGTTTCTGAGCTCTGTGTCTCATTAAACAAACCCTTTTGCTTGCCCAGCTTTGGACTTCAGAACTGGCTTTGGGCTTTGAACACTTCTCCCTTCCCTCCACATCCTCTGCAAAAGGAAAACGGGGCTTTGAAATAGCTACAGAGGTTGCAAATGACTTGGTTTCATGGAGGCCTTTTGATTTGCTTTTTCTTGCTCGTGCAACAATTGGGTGCAAAGCAGCCAGAAACGGCACGGGACAGGGCTACCCTTGGCTGGGTCCGGCAGCACGAAAGACACGGCAGCAAGTTTTGGGGCAAGGAAGGTGGAACAAGTGAGGCCCAGTCCCACTGCAGCTCTGCTTTCTTCCCCGTTTTTCATTTGCTCAGAAATGGGCTGAGAGTATTGGAAAGTACCAGCAGGTCGGCTGCAAACACAACCGATTTACCCAAATCACCCTGGGGAGGCTCCTCGAGCATATCACGGTGCATTCCTCTAACCCAGGGTTGTTCGCGATACCATCCTCAGATGGAGAAAAATCCACCCTGGGCTCCTAGGCTGGGGCTGCTCCATTTCCAATTCTGCAATTTTCCACCTGGAAGACGCAGAGACCTGGGCGACGGAGGATGAGGAGGGCTACAAGGCTCAACAGAGCTGTAATTTCGGCCAGAATCTAACGGGGACATGAAGCCCTGCAAGCTGCCCTGTGATCCCTAAACGAACAACCCGGTGTGCAAGGAGACGTGCCCAGAAGGCAGAGCGTTTTGCTCCTGATTGCAGTCAACACGGAGATGACCATCACCTGTCAAAGACTGGTGGAAAATGGCCCTGCTGTTCCTGGATTTTTTTTCCTCCTTCCCCTTAAAGGCTTCCCTCCCTTTTATTGTCGTCACCTGAGCTTTGCGATCCAGCCTGGTGGTGTCTGGGGCACCTCACATGGTGCTGCTGTATGGAGCTTTTGTTCCTGCACCTACAGGGAGAAAAAACCAGCCCGCCTCGCCCTCGTGCCCTGTCCCTGCTTACGTTTGTTTTTCGTTCTGCTCGCGGCCAGCGCAGCATTTAGTTACGGCCGTGAGAAAATGCTTCGGATGGCTTTACGAGAGCAGGGGTAAATTAACCGGGCAGATAACCCTTTAAACAAACAGTCCTTGGGACGCTCCACCACGGGCTGCCGGCGCTGCTGGGGCTACCGAGGGCGACGTGGCACTGGGCTGCTGGGGCACTGCCTCCAACCCCTGCCCCTGGGGGATCCAGGCCATACACCGCCCTCCTCCCGAGGCATTTATGCCTCAGCTTTTATTACGATGCCTCAGACGTGAATATAAGACGGGAAGCTCCTGCGAAACATGCTCCAGAGGAGTCTGGCACGTGTCGCGAGCTCGCACATCCTATATTCGGGGCGGAATTCATCCCGGCGCAACATCCCTATTAATTTGTCTGGGCTGCGAGCAGACGACAGCAGTCCCACGCCGCTCGCCTCACCTGTGCTGCTGACAGCGGCTGCCGTGGGAGCTGCCGGCGCCAACACCAGCTGTACTTTCAGCAGCTTTTTTCTCTGTAGGTTTTTAACTGAATCCTGGCTGACAAATCACTCAGGGAGGCTTTACAAGAGCGCCGGTGGCTTTGGGGCACCGCTTCAGACAGCTCGCAGTTGGGAGAGGACAGGCAGAAGTCCTTCCCTGACTCCTTTTTGGGGTGGGAAGAAGAATCGTGCAGCCAAAAGCCACCAGGAGCCAGGTAAAGGAAGAAATTGGGAGGAAAAAAAAAAAAAAAAGGAAGAAAACCCTTCTCATGCTGTGGTAGCTGGACTGGGGAACTCCCTGCCGTGGGATGCAGCTGATGCTCAGCAAGTACCAGGGTCTAGGGGATGCTTGACAAGTTCATGGGACAGAAATCCCTTGAGAGCTGGTGCAAAATGCCCAGAGATCACATCTGGGAGAGCACTGGGGGGATATCTCACAGGCTGTCAGACAGGCCTTGTTCTTGTATCCCCCCACTTATTCTTTGCACTGATTCTCCCTGCTGTTCGTCCCTAGAACACCAAGTGCCCGTGCCACATCTCAGGAAGGTGAAAAGGGTGGAGGAGGATCTGAGAAAACCCAAATGATGATCACGATCCAGAGGTTCACCCGTGCGCAATATTAGAATTAAAATAATAATATTATGAACGATTTTGCTGAAGTAAAATTTAATATTGTGCCAAAGCAAAATAAACCACCACATTTTCCAGACCGAGGCCAGGCTATACGGCAAGAGTACACAGACTGAAAACCCAGCGTGGGTTTTTCAGTAGGACCACCCCACACGAAAACACATCTCTCTGTTGGGAAGATCTTGGTTTTTTTTGGGTTCAGTCCAGGGCAACCAGAAGCTCGTCCCTAGCAGGATGGCAGGGCGGTGGGGAAGGGAGGACGGTGGCTGCCATCTGGGGCACAGTGCGGAAAGGAAGAGCACCCCTGTGAAAGGTAAGGAGGACAGGACCCAAATCCCCTGGTAAGCAGATGCCATGCAGCCACCACCCTCTGGAGAACTTGGTGGCTCCTGGGGGTGTCTGCAGGGAAGATTTTGGCCAGGACAAAGCTTTGGGGTGTCCTGGCGCAGGGTGACTCAGCCGGACACGTGCCGCGGTGCCACGCCGAGGTGGCAGCGGGATGTGTTGACTCCCGGGGAGGGGCTGCCAAGAAACGCAGGACCTGGCGGCTCACCAGCACAAAAACCTGGCGCTGACACCCTGCACAGCACCACGGGTCGGGCAGGTACACGGGACACCAGGGAAGGACACGTGAATGCTGTGCCACAGTGCCACTGGCCCCTCGTCCTAGGGCACTGAAAGCCCTGGAGAAGCTCTCCGTGACTTGCCGGGTCGGAAGGGCCGGCCCAAACAGCCTCTGTCCCGCTGGCCAGAGGTGGTGGCCTTGGGAGAAGAGGTAGAGGAAGGGCCCCGCATTGTGTTTCACCGTATTTAAGAGGCAAACAGCCCCGTGAGCATGGGCACCAGCTCTCACTGCAGGAGCTGATCCCGTCCGCGCCAGCTCCCATTTTGGGAGCCACTTCCTTCCCCTCCCCTCCTCCACAACAGCCTTTTGTCTCTGCCTTTATTCTCCCCCTTGCATTAGAAAGGCTTAATGGGGTTTGAATGGATTCAAACGTGCCATTGAATGTCTCTTGGGATGAGGTTCTTGCAGGGGAAAGGAGGGAATTTCATTCTGCCCTACCTTTCAAGCCAAGCCCTCAGAGAGGAGGGATTGTGTTACAATCCTAGCCAACAATCTGGGGTTTTGGCAGCACGGGCAGGGTCAGAGGATCTCAAAGACCCCACATTCACTCGGGGTGTCTTTTCACCACCCAAAAACCACTGAGCCAACATCAGCTTCTGGGACAAGATGGTGGTTGCGTGCCGGATGAAGGAAGTTAGGGCACTGACCCCACAAATTCACTTTGCAGCAAATCCCCTTCCCAAACGCTGCCCGTCTCAGATCTCACTCCGAGGTTCACGGACGACGGGGAGGAAGCCTCCTTCGCTTTGATTCCCCCAAAAGGAAGAGCAGCAAAGCAAGCGATCCACAGCAGCGTTCCCAGGACTCGACCAGAGATCAGAAAATCGCCGGTGGCAGCGGAGCGCAGGCAGAAACGCTCGGTGGTTTCGCTCCTGGCTTTGCAGAAAGCCGGCTGATGTGCCCGTGTTGTGCGGGGGTGACGGACTGATTTCCAGCCCATTAGTAACCCAGGAACACACTAAATGCCACGGCCTGGGGACAAACATTTTTCAACAGCGGCCTCTCAGTAATTTGCTCCCCAGGGTCCCGTGGAAGCAGGGCGAGGAGTGCTGCGGCCAGCTGCTGATCCTGTACCGGAGAAGTCCTGGGATCTCTCTGTGGTCCCAGAAGGCTGGAGGGATGCTAACTGCAGGGCAATATTCGAGAAAGGGAGAAAGAAGAGCTGGAGGGATGCGACTCGGCCTGGCGAACCTGACGCAGGACTGGGGGGATGAAGCAGGTTACCCTCAGACCCCCAAAAAATAGCCAAGGTGGCCCCGAAGCAGAAGCCCGAGGCCAGCGGCCACCGTGCAGCCCTCCCAGGAGGGGCAAGCACCTGGGGAATTTATGCCGATTGCTGCGATCAGTTAATTAGCCCGCGAGATCGATTGGAATGAAGTTAGGTGTCAAGAGCCATTAGGAAAACTTCCCGTGGCAGGAGAAAGCTGCGAAAGCCGGGGAAAAGCAGTCCTGGAAGTGAAAGGGGAAGAGCCAGAGGGTGCTGGGCGCAGAGACGCGGTGCCGGGGGGGATGCACAAGGTGCTGGGGTTGTCTTTCGTGTGCTCCCCCTCTGAGCAGAGGGATGGGAGACAAAGCCCTGGCTGGCCCTGGGGAGCGTCGGCAGGCGTTGGCCACGGGTGAGATGAGTTTGCCCTGGCTCTGCTGGAAGACAGAAGAGCTCCTTGGCCGCGGGACGTTGCCGGCCCCAAACACGCGCAGCTCACAAATTCGCAGCCTTATCCACGAGATCAGGCGTTAAAATATCTCCTCGTATCACACGGGGTGGCGTTTATGTCCTGGCTGATATGGGGTGGGGCCGTGGCTGCTCCTGGAGGCGTTTTGACAAATGTGTTTGCCAAAGGAGGGAGGGATTGGAGCCAGGAGCAGGTCCTGGTTCCTTCCCAGCCCTCCCAGGCAGGGGAAGCAGGACCACGGTGCAGGGAGAGCAGGGTGCTGATCTCCACCAGCATCCCTGATGGTTTTAGGGATGGTTTTGTTCTCTTCCTTCCCATTCTGTCCCCTCTGAGCCACCCCAGGGAGCCAGGAGCCAGCCCAGCTGCTGGAACGGGGGGCAGAGCTGCCCCTGTGCCTACTTTTGGGGCCGTTCCCATCACACGGTGCCCCGTGCCCTCAACTTTATGGGGTATTCCTGCTCCTCCCTGCCCTGCTGATGGCAAACCTCATCAGGATCCAGCTCGATCCCCGTTGGGCTGCTGGCAGACAGGAGGAGCTGGACCCCACCACTTGCTGGGCAGCCCTGGACACGTCCCTGTCCCCGTCCCCTTGCAATTCCTTGCACCACGGGAATCAAATGTCCCCTGTGCCCCGAGCAGGAGGGACAGGGAAGCACCTGGCAGGACGGCCGGTCCCCAAATCTCGGGTGGGATGGCTGGGTTCTTCCTCCAAGCACTTGTGAAGGGCAGGGCTGGGGATATAATTACGGCACGGCCCACGGGGAGCAGAAAGAGCTTGTACTAGATCACCGGATATAATTAGGAAGCGGGGACAAGGGGACGAGCTCCTGTGCCCACGGCTCCAGCATCTGGGCTAATAAAAGCTCCCACCTCCCCGTGCACGTCGGCTCCTTCACAGGGTGCTGAGAGCCCGGAGAGGAGGGTGCAGGCACCCAGGACGAAGCTGTTCCCAAGCTGGGCGAGCCCAGGGTGCCTCCAGCAGCTGGGGACAACCCCATCGCACCCAGTCAGCCATCCCCTTGCCCTGGGCACGCCAAGGGCGGGCAGTGTGGGTTCTCCCTGAAAAGACACATCTGGGGGTGCTCACCCCCGCTGGCTCTGCCCGGTTTCTTGCCCAGGGACCCCTCTTTGTGCTTCATTTCAGGCAAAGACCCTGAAGTGACCTCAAAGTGACAGCCTTAGGGCCACACAAGTGCCTCCAGCTCTCCGGTGACGGCGGGGAGGTGTTTCTGGACTCGAGCATCCCCACCAAATCCCACCCCGCAAGCCAGGAACGTAGGATAGACTTGCAAAGTGGCTGCACAGCAAGGAATTAATAGGATTTTAGCAACAGGAGAAGAGGGACAGAGCCCTGGAAAACCACCCTGCTGGATTGATCGATACAGAGGAGCCCTGGGCTGCTTCATGGATGCTCACAGCCAAAGGGAACGGAGAACCAGCGAGCCAGACAGGACCCACAATGGGGTATAGTGCAAATCCGAGACTGCCCTATAGGGAGCAGCCCTTGGGGTCTGCAGGAGGAGATCCAGCCCACGGCACCGGGCTTGGTCTCCCTCGCCGGCAGACACGGGCACGGCCCCGACTCCCCCTGCATTTCCCTTGCTGGTGGGCACACGCACAAAGCGCTTATCGCGCGTTTTTCCTGGCTCAGCTCGTCCTTACTGCTGCCGGTGCTGTGCTTCCAGAGGAAAACACGGCTTTTGGGCCACATACCAGCGGATTTGGTTAATTCGTCACCCGCAGACGCACGTATATTTATTTAAAAGCGCCTCTTGTTATGTTACTTGGCAACTCCCGAGCCCGTGGATTGCTCCAGCTGATAAATATTTGTGAGAGCGTGCGTGTGTGTGTGTGTGTGTGTGTGCGCGAGGAGCAGCGCGTGGTAATAATGCCATCGGCTTCCGAGCTGCCTGCGAAGCAAACGGGCTCCCGGGACCTGGAAAGGGGCAAGGACCGGCCGGGGTGCTAAAGGGCACCAGAAAACACGGGTCAGAAAGCTGTCAGGGAAATTCGTGGAGGGAAAAAGTCCGGCTCAGCTCATTAAATAAATCCCCGGGCTACCAAATGATGGAGGATGGGAGAGCTTCTCCCTTAGCCCAGCTTGGAGGTGTGATTTCCACCTGGATCCTCTGGCACAAAGTGCCCCAGCGAGGCTCCAGCTGCTGTCCCCTAATCCCCCAAAAAACGCTTTCTTCCAAAGGAGAACCCAAAACATTTCCAGCCCTCGTGCACGTGTGTGAGAAGGATGGAAAGGGACGCTAAAAAGAGGCATTTTGCCCCCAGATTTGTGACTTGGAGCCGGAATGGCCACGGTCCCACCTGGTTTCCCGCGTCCTTCTGCCTCAGGAGGCTGACCCGGGCAGCAAACCTAAAATCCCCAGGATCGGTGTATTCATTGCAAAGACGAGTTGGGAAGGTAGAAACCCGGGTAGGAGAGGGCCCGGTGACGAGCCTTGCAGCAGCTTGGTGGCTTCTGCAGCTCCTGCGCGGGACCTGGGGGGGGATTCCTGCTCCCTCAGCCAGGATTGCTCTTGGGTTCAGCCAGACCTCGGTCACAAGGCACAGGACATCGCCTGAGTGATGGAGAAATGAGTCTGGGGGGGCTCTTTGCTCCCTATTTAGAAGGATAGAGGCTGGGGCAGGGTGTCCAAGCCCTCAGACCACCGATTTCATGGCAGAGCACCACTTCTGGCTGCTTTTTCTGCACCCACCTGGCCTCAAAACCGAGCTCTCGGTCCATGCCCGGACCCTCTCCCACTTCCCCAGCCCCAGAGGGACCCAGAGGGACCGGAGCAGCCCCCGGGGCCGGGACACCTCGGTTCCTGGGCGCGTGCCTCCATTTCACTTTCAGATCCCTCAAATAATAACCGTGTTTGCCAGCTCCTGTGACAAGAATGACTAATGGGGAAAGATCTGCCGAGAAGGGAAAAAAGAAATCTCCTCTTCTCACCCTTTGTTTGCCGGATCTCTCCGAGAGCCCCGGGCACGGCTGGGATTTCCCTGGCGCGATCCCACGGGTTTTGAGCCTCACGGCAGCTCCAGCAACAGCCCCTTCACCCCGAAGCTTCCCCATCGGGACAGAAACTTTCTGCAACCCAGTTGATCTGGATTCCTGCGTGCATTTTGGAAACCACCCCCTTCCCGCCTGCCCTTCGGCAAGGCAGGAGGCCGGCAGGAGATGCCCGCACCGTGCGCCATGCCCGTGCCACCGCGGTGATGCTGCAGCCCCCGTGGAGGTCGGGGACGTTGGGGACATCGGGATCTCCAACACTTTTCTACCTTCCCCCTTTTGGATCTGGGGTCGTGGGGTTGTTCCTTAGGCCATCGGCCCGGTGACCCAGCAAATATTAGCTCGAGGATGGAGGGGGGGTCCCTGCACACGGAGCACGTGTGGCCGTGCGTGCCCTTGTGCCACTTTTTAAAGCCCCGTGGAGCCGGGAGGGGGAATTTTGATCCCCTCCACGAATTCCTCCTCGACCTTGCCGTCCCCAGCACATGGGGCACCGGGAGGGGGGGATGGCAGCTCGGCGTCCCCACGCCTGCTCCCAGCCTGGTCGCCTCCCGAGCTCGTAAGAGGAATAAATTCCCCAGCCGGGCTGAACTCGGCTGACAGCACGGCGTGCTATATATAGCGGCGGCAGATCGGCCGCTCTAGCCTGCACACAAACAAACCACGCGGGGCCGTCGCCTCCGCGGGGAGGGCACCGGAGAGGGGGTGAACGGAGGAGCCCCCAAACCCTGGCCGGGGTTTTAATGCCGGTGTCACCCCGGAGGACCCCGGGGAATCCGGGTTTTGTCCACGAAGGATGCTGAAAGCAGGGGATGGAGGAGCTAAGGGAGGCACCAGAGGTTATCCCGCGGGGCAGTGGCACCCCCAGGAGGGGTGCGCTCGCTCCCAGCGTGGATTCAAGAAGCTGTTGCCAGTGTCCCTCAACACGTGTGGGGCAGAAAGTGGCAGCTCCTGCACGGCCCCGCAGGACCCTGCTCCTCTCCCTGCCCGTCCTCAGCCTCATGGGGGGGCAGAGGGAAGGCAGAGGGGGACGGGGGGCTGCTGGCCTTGCCCTCCTTCCCCTTGCAGGCAAGGGATGCTCAGCGGGCTCCCGAGCATCCCGACCCCACAGCAGGATGCTCCCTCTGGACCAGCCATCCTGGGGGGGCCTGCTGGCAGCCACAGGTCCCCATATTTGCACCCAGCAGCGGAGGGAGTGACAGGGGGTGGCAGAGGGGTCTCTGCGCCCCCCCATTGCTGCACACCCCCCCCCCCAAATGGGGCTCGGTGCTGCAGTGCCGCAGAGCCCTGGCCCCACGGCAATGCCCCACGGGGCCGCAAGCAGGGCTGTGGGGCAGGGATACAACCCACGGGGGGGGGGACAAGAGGACGAGGGGGGGTCAGCAATCACCCCCAGCCCCGCCGGCGGAAGAACCGGAGCGATGCTCCCATCCTCACGTCGCCTTCGGTGGCGAGGTCCCGCGCGGGTGCCCCCGGCCTCGTGTGTCCCCCCCCTTCCCGTCGCTGCTGGGCGAAGGCCACCCAGCTCCGAGGCCGATGACATAATTCCCAGCAACTGCACGCTGAGCGCCCGCTCGGCTGCCAGCACCGCCGCTCGCTCCATCCGAGCCCCCCCCCGGCATCAAAGCCCCCCCTCCCCAGCCCCCCTTCCCCTCCGTCACCCCAAAACGAAGCCCCCAAGAAAGGATCCGGGGGTGTCTCGGAGCAAGGGGAGGGGGATGGTGGGGGCACACACCCACCCAACACACGCCCGACCCGATGCTGCCGGGC
>JAACYQ010025527.1:0-32396 GCA_011075105.1 Heteronetta atricapilla | reverse complement strand
TCTTTTTCTTTTTCTTTTTCTTTTTCTTTTTCTTTTTCTTTTCCTTTTTCTTTTCCTTTTTCTTTTCCTTTTTCTTTTTCTTTTCCTTTTTCTCTTTCTCTTTTTCTTTTTCTCTTTTCCTTTTCCCTTTTCCTTTTTTCTTTCATCTTTCTTTCATCTTCTTTTTCGTCTTCATTTTCTTTTTCATCTTGTCTTCTTTTCCTTCTTCTTTTCCTTCTTCTTTTCCTTCTTCTTTTCCTTCTTCTTCCTCTTCTTCTTCCTCTTCTTCTTCTTCATCTTCTTTGTCTTCCTTCATCTTTGTCTTCTTCTTTGTCTTCATCTTCTTCATCTTATCTTCGTCTTCTTCCTCATCTTCTTATTCTTCTTTGTCTTTGTCTACTTCTTCATCTTCGTCTTTGTTTTCTTCTTTTTTTCTCTGCTTTTCCAGAGGTCTGTTGAGCCCCTTTGCCTGTAGAAAGAGAAGAGGAGAGGTTACAGGTAATACAGGGCATGGGGAGGAAGAAATAATGGTGCCTGCGTTCGGTGAAACTGCCTCACAAGCAGTTTGTGATCTTATTTCCCTCCAAACACGTAGATCTGACCTGAAAACCCCGGGCTTAAAGCACAGATGTTTGGTGTGACACAGACAGGGAACTCCCTTGCAAGGAGAGGGCCTTTGTGCTGGTGAGCTCCTAGGGGCTCGTGGCTCCGGGGCAGGCTCCGCGTCGTGCCCCTGCGTGGTTTTGGCCGGGTCCCTTCTCGGCATCTGGAGAAATTGTGTTATAAAACTGCGTGGCGCTCGGACCTCGCACGGTACCTGCAGAGCTGCTGGGGAGAGGAGATTCTGGTGGAGCCTCGCAGCCGGAAAACCAAACCCGTGCGCTCAGCGTCCTTCATCCGCCCGGATTTGGCTCAGACCACGAGGAGGAGGAGGGCAATCTGAGCCAGGTTTGCCCCCGCTCGTCGGCAGGGCGGATTTCAGGCGAGCAAAACGAGACGAATTTATTCAGCTCGGCCACCGCAGAGAAAAATACGAGGTCGGGCTCCGGCAACAGGGTTTGCCTTGTGTTGGCGCAGCAACAAGAGGCGACAGAGCCCGTCCTGTGCCATCTCTCGCCTGGCTTGGGGAGTCTCGGATTTAGGGGCGAGACTGAAGAGCCTTCTGTGCATTGTGCTGCCAGCCGGGGGGGTGGTGCTGGGGACGGGAGCTTTTGTGGGATTGCCGCTTTGCAGAGCCTTTTCACAAGGCTGGGACAGCGGGGACGTGCCGAGATGGCGACGTCTCTGGTGCTGTCCGACACGGGGCCGTTGTGTCGAAATAAAAATAACCTGGGTGCCGCTCTCCGTCGTCCCGGAGAGGTCTGAAACGAGGCGAATTTGGCGTCGTTGGGATGAACTCCTCCCAAATCTGTAAGCGAGCTTCGCCTGCTCACGGTTTCCCTTTGATAATTTAACGAGCTGCGGCCCTCGCAGAGCACCTACGTCCCCAAATCCCACCGAATTCGTGTGTTTACAAGGGGAATATTTCCGATTTTTCTGTAAGGACGGGGTCCTACGGGTTTGTCCTCGGCGCCTGGTGCAGGGAGCGCGAGCTGCTGTAGCGTTTACATGGGCACCGCTGAAACAGGAGCGACACCAGGTGATATTCAGTGCCTGCCCAGGGAGCTGCTGTTCCTCACCAAAGGGGAAGGGGCCCTAAAAGCTGCCTTGCCTTTGAGCTCAAAACTCCCTCTTGGTGCTTTTGGCACGCCCGACGGCCGAGCCGCGCCGCTTCCGTGGAGGCGGAAACGTTCCCGGGTTAAATCTCCAAAAATTTCAGAGAAATCATTTCCCACAGCCGCTGCACCCCCTTGGACATGGCTGCAGCCGCCGCTCCGGTGTCGGAGCATCTTTTGGGGCTGGGAAATGCCCAGCGAAGAGGGGGAAGGGATTTGTCCTCGGGTGCAATGTGGCAGGAGGGAATAATGGGTCTGACGGGTACTTTTCGCACCAGTTCGTCGGCGGGGAGCTCTTTGGGGACGACAGGATGCGCCCGCCTTGGCTTTGGGAAGGGACCTCAGGCTTCTCCTGGAGCTCCATCTAGAGGGGAAGAGGCTGGGCTGGTCCCGGTGGCCTCCCCGGGGTGTCCTCGGGATGAACCCCACAGCTCCGGCTCGCCCAGGCTGGTTTTCTTCTCTTTTGGGGTGTTGCTGTTAGGCCGTGCCTGTTCCCTGCGGGTCGCCGTCCTGACCCGTGCCCTTAGCGTGTTGAAGGCAGGCGGTGACCGCCCCCGCTGCCGGTACCCCGCTCCCCTCCAGCCTTCTGGTGGTGAGATTAAAACGCAGAATGAGTCGTGAATAACGAGGCAGGGCTCGAAGGGAATCATCCCGGCCACTCCAAGGACAGAAAAGTGCGCTTCTCTTCCAGGACCAGCGAGCGTTAAGTGTTGCTCCGCTGCTGCTGCACCGCCGAGCCATCGTGCCCCGTTCTGCACCCGATGGGTTGGCCGACAACTTGAAAATCCCCTTTTTCTTCCCATTCTCCGCTCTGATCTGAGCATCGTTCGGGCTGGCGGGCGAAATAAGGCGCTGTTAGTGCCGAGCATCTTCTGCCAGAGGAGGAGGCTGCGTGGCAGTAACCACGGCAATGCGCCGAGGCTTTCTTCCCGCACTGCCTCCTCACATCGGCCCCGCTCCTTCCCAGCCTCTCTCTCAGCTGCCTTGTCCAAGGGCCCGGCTCGGTGAGAGCGATTTGAGATGCCCAACGTGCTGGCGGGGCTCCGAGCATCGCTTTGCCCTCTTCGAGGACGCCCAGCTGGGGCGTGAAGGATGGCAAGGAAAATAGCGGCGTGGAAATTGAGCCACGGGCGGGGGGCAAAACGAGGGTTTGGTGGGTTTTGGGGAGCACGGGCTGATGACAGGAAATATTGAGGAGATGGATCTGGTTTTACAGATGTAGCTTCTGTACATATAGTTTTTGTGAACCTCTTTTCAGTCTTTTCAGACCTTATTTTAGCAAGACCAAAACCTCCCCACAACCCCCTGCTGGCCCCGTGATGCCTCGACGTGCCCAAGTCGCCGTGGGTCCATCGCATCCCGCTCCCACCCTGGTCTGTGGGCCTGGCTCCTCCTCTGCCGTGCTCGTGGTTTCCTAATCTGTGGGATCCGTTCTCTTTTTAAGCATTGCCTGCACACAGATTATTCCTGTTTACTCTAGGCTGCGAGAATAAAACTCTCCCCGAATATCTGCCCGTGCTGATGTGCTCGTCCAGGTGCTGGAATTGCGTTGGGACACTTCCAAAGGCCATACAAAAATGTTTATGGCAGGAGAAAGGCGTCGGAGTGAGCGTCGGGACCCCTCTCAAATCCCCCGTGTCAGCGCCAGGGGGGCACAGAGCTCCAGCCCGGAGCCGCTGCGGCACGGCTGGCTCGGAGCAGGGGGCTCGGCAGGCTCGGGGCTGGGCAAATTTCAGCTGCACAGCACCAAAACCCCGGCGTTTGGTTGGGCTGACGGGGTAAAGCGGCATCTCTCCGGTTTTCCAGCTCTGGAAATGCCCGTCGAGCCATTTTTCATGGGTTTTGCCATGCGCTCTGCTAACCTGCTCGCTTGTAGGGTGAGCCGGACGCGCGTGCACGTAAAGGCTGCTCCGCTGAGTCTCGGCCATTTACAAGGCGACCAAACGAGCTGAATTTGCAGGGGGGGGATGCAAAAAGGTGCAAAACTGCCCCAAAAGCTCTTATTAGGGGCAAGCTGCCCCCCGGTGCCGACCAACTCCCCGCGCTCGGCGGCGTCGCGGGGTTCGCGCGGAGCCAGCTGGGCGCCGGGGCGCACCCTAATTAGCAGCCTCTGATTTTTCTAGTTTCATAATCAGCGATCTCGGCTGCACCAGGAGGGTTACTGTGGCAACAGGGCCGAACCGCTCCGCGCGTGCCGCATCCCCGCAGGTAAAATTCCTCTTTTGCACCTTTCCTCCGCACTTTTCTTAGCCTGGGGGGGGGCAGGGGGCGGGGGCTGCTCCCCAGCTTCCCCGCACCGCGCTGCTGTCCCGGGACGGGGTAAGCACCATCGGGCCGGAGCTGCGTGACCGAGCGCGTGCCTTTGAAGCCTTTCAATCAGGGCTCAGCCTCCCTAACGGGATTTCAAGGCAGCGATCCCCTCCCACACCTTTGTTTCAAGGGGGATGCTCCGTGGCTGGGGTCACCGGGAGCATCCCGCAGCCGGGATGCTCTCCCGGCCCCGCACAACGGGGCTGTGCCCGAAGCGCGGCTTGGTTTATTCGATTTTGGCTTTGGTTCCTTTTATTTTGGCTTCCTCTTTTCGCCCATACTTGCCCTGCCCACGGGCCGTTCTCTCGCTCTCCAGGCCGCTCGGTGTTGGGTAGGGACGTCGGTGGGCTAAATGCTGGCCGGGCTTCGTCCTGAAGCCACTGGTCCTTCAACCAGGAGCTGCCGGGCTGAGCGCTCCCGCTTCGTGAGCTACAAGTGGAACAAAGAAGGGGAAACCCTAAAAGATGCACTCGAAAAAAAAAATAGATGTATTCCTCTACCACCTTTTTTTTAATGTTTAATTTTTGGGGGGTAATTAAGCTGGGATCGCCCAGCCCCACTCCCGTCCCCTAGGCGCTGGCTCTCTGCTTTTTCGGGGGCTTAAACCCTCCCGGTTTGTCCTGGCGAGGTCCATCCTCAGCCAGCCGGCTGCCAGCAGCGGGCAAATTAATTAAGCCCAGCCTCGTTAGGAGCATTATTAGGAAAATTATTAAGAGGAAAATAATCGGTTGTCTTCGTAGCTCCGTCCCTCCGAGGGGCTCGGGCAGCTCCCAGCGATGCCTGCGCTCGGAGGGTGGCGGAGCGCCGCGGTGCTGGGATGCTCCAGGCTCCTTTGGAGGCGTCTCTCCCGGCTTCCTTTCCCCTCAGGAGCTTAATTCCTGTTTGCTCTCTGCTCCTAGGAGGTGAGATTCACCTTGTACACACCACGAGGGCTCTTGCAGTGGTTTTTTCCCCGAGCTGGCGGCACGCAGCTCGCCATGAGCAGATGGCGCCGGCGGCACCCGTGGTGCTGCTCGGTGCTGGGGTCTCCTTCCCAGCCCTGAGGGTGTCCCGGCGCTCAACCCCCTGCAGGTTTCCCTCCCGAAACGGTCGCAGGTTTGGCCTCCGAGGTCCTCGTGGGTATCTGTGAATGAATTAAACGTGCGTCGTTCATCCGGGGAGTAAAAAACCCAATTTGGGAGCCTGTGTGATAGGAGATGAGGCTGAGCCGCGGGGATTTCCACCTGGCAGCAGCAGAGGTGGGAAGGGACCTCAGGGAACAACCTGCTCCCAGCTCGGGCCAGGGAACACCCCATCCTCTTCTCTTCACCCACCCGTGACGGTTTCACGCTGCTGTCCCAAGTTCCCTGCTTGCGTGCCTCGATATTGCCCCGTCTGTGTTAGCAGCTCTTCGAAAGAGGGCTCGGAATTGCCTTGGGCCGAGTAAACAGAGAGAATTTGGAGGGATGGAGCCTGGGGACAGGTCGGGCAGGTGCTGGGGGGGGGAGAAAGCCAAGCCCCGAGCTCGTCCTTCCTCCTCGTGGGGCGTTCGTCGGCGTGGAAGTGGAAGTGGAAGGCGCCTGTTTGTTTAAAAAGGGGGGGAAAAAAGAGAATTGTGAGTTTTAAGGGAGGGCGAGCGGTCGCCGTGATTCATCTTTTCTGTTGAGGAGTGGAAAAGCAGAGGGCGGGGTGGGGGAATGATGCTCAGCCACACATCAAAGCCCTGGGTTTAGCCTGGGAGACGCACGGGGGGGATTAGTCACCGCGGGTCAGCGCAGCAAAACGCTTTTCCCCCCCAAAAGCGGCGTCTCCTCCTCTGGGCGACGGCAGCGAAACGCCTGGTCCTTGTGATCCCGGTCCTGTGCCCCACCAGGAGCTGCTGGAATGGCCTCATCTGGGCCAAAACCCCAAAGCAGAGGGCTTTGGCTTGGCCTTTTGGGGCGTCCCGTGTGCCTGATCCTGGGCAGGAGTTCCGGACAAGCCCTGTTCCCAGCGGGACCCCCTCTCCTCTCGCCTCGCCGCAGCTCCCCTCCTCTCCACGGCCTCTCAGGGTCGGGATCGATGCCGGGCAGTTCGAAACCACGCTGCCCCGGCCGCTTAAACACCCCGGGAGCACACCCGGGTGGAGGGGATGGGGAGCGAGGGAAGGGCAGGTTTGTATTCCAGGACGGCGGCGCCGTGCTCGTAGCCTGCTGCCACCAAACAAAGCCGGCTTTCCCCTTCTCTTTTTCCTCGCCTTTGCTCTCGTCGAGCCCTGCTGTGAGCTGCCTCCAAGGGCTCGGCAGCCAAAACCTTGCTCCTGGTTGTGCCCTGCCAAAAATAAAAATAAAAAGGGGGGAGAAGGGAATAAGTTTTGATTTTTCGCTGAGGGTGGAGCCAGCGCGGGGCAGTCGGGTGCTCGTCGCCGAGCGTTTCGGCACCCTCCAGACAGCAGTAAAATGGTTTTGGGGGTCCCGGAGAGCCGGGCAGCGTTGGGGTCACGTCTCCTGCTTGACACAGACCCGGATCGCCTCATTTCACAGGAATTAGGAGGATGGCAGAGGCGGGGATAAGGGGCTAAATCCCAGCAGTGCTCGGTGAGCGCCCGGCTCCGGCTGCCTCTGCTCTGCGGGAACACGGGGAGGTGCTCCTGCGGCCGGATCCCCCCTCCTGGCAGCACTCTGACACCGTTTTTAAGCCACTCTTTACTTCGTCAAGCAGTTATTTCCTCCCCCACGCCAGTGCCAACCCTCCCCACGGGATCTGCAGCTTTCTACGACCCCGACCCCGAAGCTCAGAGCGCGGCGGAGGGGCAGGCGGCTCCGGGGGCACCCTCCTCGGCGCGGTCCCGGGAGCGCGGCCAGCGGAGAGCTTCGTGTTTGGGATCGTTCCCGAGATCCCCCCCGGCTGAACCCGAGGGCTGAGGCCGGCTCCTTGCCCCTTGGCAGAGCCGGAGACGTGACGTCAGGGTGTTTTTGTGCGGCGCTCACAGGATGCTGCAGGCAGCCAAGGGCTGTGCTGAGGCCGATAACATGACAAGTATTTCC
Source organism: Heteronetta atricapilla (assembly GCA_011075105.1). Lineage (NCBI taxonomy): Eukaryota > Metazoa > Chordata > Aves > Anseriformes > Anatidae > Heteronetta > Heteronetta atricapilla. The sequence goes on along the minus strand of JAACYQ010025527.1, from coordinate 25,387 downwards.
TCCCCGGCTTCCGAACCAAGCGGGGAGAGAGACGAGGGGGAAGGGAGCCTCGGGTCGCTCCGGCTTTTTGGGGTAAAACCCGGGAGGATTTTTATGGTAGGGACCCGGCACGGGGCAGCTTCGTCCGCGCTGCCTTTGGGGATAAGGAGGATTTTTAAAGAGCTGGGGCTGGGAGCGAGCCCCCCTCTGGGATGGAGCCTGGCGTGACGCAACGATTTGGCACTTGCCGGCTCCTCCAGATCCGTTTTTAGGGGATGAAGCTGGTGGCCGGGAACAGAAGCAGCTCCCAGGGTGTTTTGTTCCATGATCTGGTGACGCTCTCAGGGTTGCCTGGGATCCTTTTGCTCTCGATGCTCACAGCCTTTTCCTTAAAGCCCTAAAAAATGCTGGAGCTCCCCCAGGTTGTGCACGGCCCACCTGCACCCCTCTTTCTTCCTGCAAACGGGGCAAAGCTCAGGAAAACGCAGCCATGCGCTGCTCGGAGACCTTTCTTTCCACAGCCCAAACGGTCCCGTTAGCAGGTGGCACCGAATTTACCAGGCGCCGAGTGCCAGCCAAACCCTGCAGCTCCCCCAGGTAGCCCTGCCCATCCTTAGAGCATCCCATGCTGGAGCAGGACCTCGGGGAGGCTTTGCCAGGCCAGCCCTGCTCTGGCCAACACCTGGAGGCCCAAAAGGGTTCAAGGTGACCCAGGCAGGCACCGTGACCCGCGGCTAAACCTGCCTCAGGGGTGGCTGCTCCCATCCTCGGGACCCCTCGGAGCCAGCCCTGGTAGATGCGGGGCCGGCCGCGCAAGGGGCTGAAGGCGAGCTCTTACCTCTGGGGCTTGGCTCCCTTCTGCTTCCCGTCCTTGGGGCCAAAAGGGGTCTGTCCGACCTCCTGATCCCTGAGCTCAGTGAAATCTTCGGCCAGCTGGTCATCGAGGGGGAGGCAGAAAATGTAGGAGGGTGGAGGGGGTGGTGGGAGGATGCAGCGGGGCCGGCTGGGGCTGGGAGGACCCCGCGTTTCTGCTGTTTCCAGCGTCTTCATGACTTCAGCCTTGTCCTTCTGCCCAGATTTTGGGATGGGTCTCGACCGAAGCATCTTCAAATAAACAGGACGAGAGCAGACAAGGCGAGATGAGCTGAAGGGGAGGAGGATTTAGGCCGAATCGTGGGGGTAAAACCCGTGCTGGCGGCACGAAGCACGGAGGAGGGTGCCAGTGGGTGCCAGGTGGAGCCCACGCTGAGCTCCCGGCCTTGGGACACTTGGGGCAGGGTTTGGGCAGGGTTTTGGGCGTCTCACCTCCTGCTTCCCTTCGTCCGAGCCTCTGATGCTTATCTGGTCGGGAGGAGGCAACCGTACCTGGGCTTTTTTGGAGGGGGAAAAACCCCATGAAATTTGGAGCAAGTGTTTGAAGGGCTGGGGTGGAAAGCCTGGGGGTTGTTCTGGGACGAGCGTCGTTACTGATGGCATCGCCCTGTGATTTTGCAGGGCACTTCCTGCAGGGCACGGCTCCGTCGTGAGCTCCTCCGTGCGGGTCTCCATCGCCTCCCAGGGTTTGCCCATTCCCTGCTCGACACGTACAGGAGGCACAGCAGCATCCCCCCCTCGGACCTGGTTTGGGATACAGCCGGTAACGGTTTCAAGAGCTCTGCTCCTCTCTTCCCTGTTTCAGGTCAACATGGATTTGTGGTTCTTCGTCCTTTTGCTGGGAAGCGGCCTGGTCAGCGTAGGTGCTCACAATGGTACAACAGGTAAACCGTGCTCCTTGTCTCCTCTCCGTTCCCCTGCACCATTTTTTAGGGTGAAAGTAGGGCTCGCGTGCTTGGTGTCTCGCCTCTCCTGCCCCTGGGTTGGCCAAGATACAGCAAAAGCACCTGAGAAAAGAGCGGTGCTCGTAGGTGGGACCCGCAGATTTCTCTCCTAGCAAATACCGAAGCTCTCTTACAGGGCTTCGTGCCTCCCCCGTATCGTATTAGGTACTCGAGTGAGCTGCTTTGATAGGATTCACGGCTCCACGACGTGCAGAGCTCTCTCTGCCCCGCACGTGGGATTGGTTTTTTTGCTAGCTTTTCCCCTCGTGTTTTACACCCCAGCAGCACCGACCAGCCCCTACATCCCGCGGTGCCACAGAAGGGTATCTCAGGCTGCTCCTTTCCGCCTCCCCTGCTTTCAGAGCCCCCCACCTCAGCGCCCACCTCCTCCAGGAGCCCCAGCAGAGCTCCCACGGCCACTCCCGAGGACGGCAGGACGACGAGCGCCCGCGGCCTCAATGCCAGCTCTCCGGCGGCTGCTTCCACCCCGCCGTCGGAGCCAGCTACCACCACAGCCCCCAGCGGCTCCCCCAACACCACCGCCGTCGTCTCCAACGCCTCCACCCCGGGGATGTCGGTGTCCACCCCGGTGCCTTCGGACACCCCGCTGCTGCCCAGCGCCACGCCGCCTGCCCCCAGCACCGCGGCCCCCAGCACCGAAGCGGAGGTGATCGAGGTGAACGTCAGCGCCACGGTGCCAAGCCAGGAGACCTCTTCTGCTTCCCACAACGGTAAGGCGCCTTCCTCACCTCTCCTTCTCCAGGCTGCCCCGCTCCTGGCTTTGCTTCTCTCCTCTTGTCTTGTTCTGATGAGAAGTGGGAACGAGAAGGCGCCTTGGGGCGAATTCGGTAGGGAAATACGAAATGCGCAGCTCGCTGAAGTCACCAGGTCCAAACGGATTTATCCTGCTCTGCTCTCTGCAGTTCAGACAGGGAACAACAAAACAGACCAGCAGCCGAGACTCTGGGCGTGCCAGGAGTCCCAGGATCTCGTCCTGCTCCTGTCCCAGATGAAATCCATCTTTTATGGATGAAATCCATCCTTTTTATTTATCCCAATCACCCCAAACCAGCCGAGCTGGGGATGTAGGATGACACGGGAATTTTTCTCATCTGAGAAAGACTGATGAGAGTGATGCAGGCGAAAGCCTTGAGCCCAGCCAAAGCTGGGCTTCTAGAGCACGCCGCCTGCTCGCGGCGGGCTGGATTTGTATATATATATATATATTTTTTGTCTTTGCTGTGTTTTTGTGAGTTGTGTTGCTGTCTGTGGGGAGCTCCTCGCCCTGCGCTGTCACACGGTGGCCGTGGCAAGGCTGGAGGTGGCTTCCCACTTGGGGCCAGTCCCCTGAGCGAACGGGCGAGCTGATTCTCCCTCTATTTCCAGAAATTTGGCAAGGAGCAGAATTAATTTTGGGGCTGCCTTCTCCATTCATCTGCACGCATCGGGGTGGAAGAGCCGTAGGAATTACACGCAGCTCCTGCTTCTCCCAACCTACATATCTCTAACTTCTCTATAAGCAGCAACGCTACCGATGTGCTTTTTGTTCCTCTTCCCTTGCTGCTGAGCGAAAGCTGAAGTTTATTTCCTCGTGCCTTCAGTAGCTGGCGTTTTAAAAGCAAGGCGTGCAGGCAGACGATGACAGTTGCTAAACGTGTTGCTATTTCAGGCTTTGATCTTCTTAAAACGCCTGTTCCTTTGTTGCTAAGAGACTTCTGTTTTATTTTTCCGCAGGTAACTCCGACAGAAGAGGTAAGAGACGTAACCTTCATTGCTCTTTATTCAAGCCCCGTGTTCTGCTGGCAGAGGGCTCTCCTCACACGCTTTCAAAACTGCTTTTACCAAACGGATCCCGAGCTCTTTCCAAGAGCTGCTGACGTGTCGGCGTCTCAGCAAGCGTTGGGCTCTTGGTTTTAAAAACACACAGTTTGGGGTTGTGCACACCCTGTGGGGTACGAGGAGCTCCTGCCACACTCACGGAGTCCAGCAGCATCGCTTCCTGCGCAGTGACCAAGCCCTGAGCAGCTGCTCGAGAAATTGCCTCCTCTTTAGCTTCTGAATTGCCTCCATTGACTGCGACCTCCCCTGTTTGACCAGGATCCGTTCTGCAAACGACGTGACCAATGATTACTCCCATTAGTAGTGCTGGCAAGGGGTAGCAGGAGTGCATTTCTGGTAAGGTGACAGCACTTACACCCGTTTCTCCGTCTCCGATTCCGTGACTTTGTCCCGAGAACCGGCATCACCGGCAGAATATTTCCAGTTTCTCATGGCTTTAGCAGCACAGGAGCAAACAGACCAGAGGTAGGATTTGCGGATGCTGTTCCGCCTCTTGGACACCCCGTGGCAATCAAACTGATTTCCTCTGCTCGGTGCTGTTAGTATTTTGGAAATCCCCTGTCTTGGAGCGTTATTCTGAGTGATCACAGTTCCTGCTTCCCTGGCCACTAAGCCCTAAACCCTTTCAAAGTCAGACAGGCCCGGGGAACTTGCAGCTTCCACGGAGGTGTGTTGGCTGGGGGACTGAGCTCAGGATAAGCCCTGCCGCGAGATGGACACCTTGGAGCTTGTGCTGGAGTTTTCCTTCCAGTCTCAGGAGTGTTTAGAGCAAGTACTGGCGACAGCTCGCAGGGAGGCGAGCCACGGGAACAAGGATCTCGTCTCCTTTCGGATGCGTGTCCCCTGGGAATCGCTCCAACGTTGGGAAGGGGAGAAACAGGCGGTTTCCTTGTCAGGAACGTTACAGGAGCGATATTCTGAAATTAAAGGCTTCCCTACCAATTTGTTGATTGAGGGTTGTTTTGAAGATGAGGAGCAGAAAAGCGGTTGTAGTTCATGCTTGCTGGGGTGTTTCCTTGTTTTCCTTTACAACCTGTCCTACCCAGGCGTGAGGAGGTGCCTGTAGCTCACCCCGAGGCCATGAAGGCTCGGTGAGAGCAGCCGGGTGGGCGTCGAGGCTCCAGCTTCAGCGCAGAGCCCAGCGGTGTGGAAGCACCTTGGGGGGTTTTGGCTGGCTCTGCTCATCCCGGACTTCCCATCTGGGCTCACAAAGGGATTTTTCCTGAGGTCGGATGGAAATCAGTGCTTTGCCGTTGCCTTTCCCAGCAGCACCAAACTCTGGCAGTGTCTGCAAGTCCTTCCCCATCTCCTTTTAGCAATCTGGCCTTGCACCAGCCACTGGTGGATGGGATTATGGAGATAAAGGTAGATTTTGCCTCTCAGAAGCACCAGCCTTGGCTCTTTTGTCCCAAAAAATCATCTCTGCCAGCTGCTGGTAACGCAGGGGTATCCCCTGGTTGGATCCCTCGTGTAACACGTTCCCGTCCTTGGAATTTCAGATGGAACTGGGGTTTGGGTGCAAATGCTTCGATCCAAATGAAGCATTCTGTGCTGGCCGTGGTGGAGACAGGACCAGCCTAGGGCTTAATGCTGCTCAGGACCTGGGGATAGGGCCAGGAGCTTCCTTCTGCTCCCCCTCGTGACCGTGGGCCAGCCTTGTGGGGTTTTCTTCCCCAGCATCTCACGTGCTGTTCCTTTTCAGAAACACTGACCCTGCGTCTTCGCTTCCGTTTCTTTTAACCTCATGATTCTGCTTGTGGTCCCGGTTTTGGCCTCTCAACAAACTGTTTTCTTCAAGTCTTGTGGGCAGCCGGTGGCAGCGATGAGCACGAGGGGCTGCTCAGCACTATCCCGCACGGCGTGATAAAGAGATGACGGCCTGCAGACACGAGCCTGGTGTGAATCGTGCAGACACGAATCAGAGACGTGGCCCTGCCAGGATGAGATTTTAAACATCTCGATGTTTTTCACACTGGACCCACACGTTTGCTTTGGCATTTCAAGTCCCTGAAAGCAAAGGCTGGAAGCCCTTGTTATTGTGCAGGTGATGCCACCCCAGCTGTAACTCCCCGGGGCTGAGCTGGGAGCGAGGAGCGAGCGGAGCAGGAGCTGCAGGAGCGTTGGCACCGCTCACCGCATCTCCAGGGGAGGAGGAAGCTGCTGGGGCCCTCGGGCTCGTTTCCTGCCGGGGCCGGGCAGCGAGGCGCTGGTGAACGGCTGCGGCGGAGAAGCTCTAACTCCTCGAGCCAGATGTGGCGAAAGAAAACGCTGCAACCCCCCCGGCATCCTGCTGCCAGATGCCGAAACCCCTGCCCGTAAATCACGGCGGCTGCCAGCAGACGCCGCGGCGGCTGGAGCGATGCCGGGGATGGCACCAGGAGCTACGGCTGCACACCTCGTGTCCTGGAGGATGGGATGCTCCCAGCGTGTACCTGCCCTCATCCAAGCAATGGTTTGTCTGGGAAGCCTGGCAGGCACCGAGAAGGGTTTTAAAGCAAGCGGGCTCGATAAATTCCCCCCTCCGGTCCCTGCTTAGAAGCTGGCTTCTGCTTCAGCAGAGCTTCCAGGCACGTAGGGAAGGGGTTCAGGTCTTGTGTTGCTCTTCTGCAGGGCTTTCCCCACCAGTGAGGATGGCGATCTGTGTTCAAAGGTGTCGTGGAAGCATCAGAGAATCATTTAGGTTGGAAAAGACCTCCCAGATCATCGAGTCCAACTGAATGTGGGCTGTGGTAGGGGAGAGGTGAGGGCTGGAACTGTACAGAGCATGCAGGAGACGGAAATGTGTCCCGATAAATTCCCTGTTGGCTGCTGGGCTGAGGGAGATGCAGACACAGGGACCTGAGGGCTGTAGGTGGAAGAACTAAGAACTGCAAGACTGGGGAAGTTTTGGTTTTTTACTCTGTCTGCAACGCTGGGTCATCGCCTACAAATCATTACCCCAAAATCACGCATCTGTTGTTCAGAATAACACTTTGAGGCCTCATGGCTGCGGAAAGGGGAAGATGCAGAAATAACCAGCGTGTGCCTTGGTAGCTCTGTAGTCAGAGGATTAAATCCTGCTGGGAAGATGTGCTGCCTGGAATCACGGAGAGGCAGAGCGGGAACGCTGGCCCAGCAGCACAGAGGATGCTCAGAAGGTGGAAATGGGAGCCCCGGGGGGCCGAGGCATGGAGACACAGCCCGGTGGCCCGTGCAGATTGACCGAGCTGCTGGAAAATTAAAATCCCCCCTGCTGGCCTCGCTGCGATTTATCTGGAATATGCCCTTTAGGGCCGTTTTCCTCTCTGGATAGCGTTGCTTGTCTTCCAGCTGCATCTGGGTAATTTGCTTGCTTTGACCAGTGTTTCTCTGACCTCCGGGGCAGGTAACAAGCAGCTTGTTGTTACCGATCCCTGGTGGGTCCCGGAGGATGGGAACATCTCATCCTTGCCAGCCCAAGTGTGCTTGCAAGGGAACTGTGCGGTGCGTGCCCCTGAGAAGTGTCTGCGAGGAGCGAGCGATGAAGTCTGTATGGATTTACAAAGGTCACAGTTGTCACCTATTTTTATTATAAGGATCCTTACCATTTTTCCAGAGCTCATGGGCATATTTAGAAACTTCACACAAGGATCTTCACGACACGGGCAGAAGATGCTACAGGTCTGCAGGCAGCAGAGCAAAAACTTCAGCCCTGCAGCCCGTGGACCACTACAGGCACTTGGAATTGTGCAGAAGGAACCCCTAGTGTGGGCCACGTCTCCCCTCTTGCAGCTTTCTCAACAGCAGTTTTCATCTCCAAGGTCACAGTTCCCAGCTCTTAGAGAAAACTGAGGTGCTGCGAGTGGTGTTGGCAGGTTTTAATCTGACCCTGGTGTATCAGTACTCCTTGAGTATCGGGTCACGGACCTGTCTTCGCTGCCAGCCTTGACAAATGCAACCCGAATGAGTAACTGTGATGTTTGAAAGCAGAAATTGTAGAGCTCTGCCTTGTTAAATTGTGGCTCTGGATGTTTTCAGATAGCAGCTGGTAACTGCACCTTTCTTTTCCTGTTGCAGATGAGACTCCAATTATTGCTGTGATGGTGGCCCTGTCTTCCCTCCTAGTCATAGTATTTATTATTATTGTGCTGTACATGTTAAGGTAAGAAATGCTTTAATGCTGGCTTCTCTTAGTTGACAGAAATGAATTACTGAATGAACAGGAATAAGCAAACCATGGGCTGCTTCCTATCGTGAGCCTTTTGTTCTGTTTCCTAAGCTATGCAAAACCGACACAGCCAGCGTTAGAAAAAGAAATCTTTAAGGATAATGAAAATTATGTTTGGGGTTATTCAATAAATGCTGCTTATTCCTTTCACTGTAAAGCTATTCCTTAATGTGGGGTAATGCCTGTTCAGTTAGTGAAAATGTGATATTTAGGACAGGCTAAACTAAAGTCCTGTTTGTGCACTTTCAGAGCAGGTAGGGTTTCCTTGCAAGGCTCAGGGTGATGGTTTGAGTAACCTGGGGAAGCTGAACGCATCTCTTGAGCCAGAAAGGCCTTTGTGTGTGAAGGTGCATTATTTCTTCATTCCCATCTTGATACTGAACATGATCCACCGTCCGTGGAAGCCAAGCTGTGCCATGTACGTCATGGAAGCAGCTCTTCCACTGCATGGTGGTGGGCGCTGGAGCTTGCCGGGGGCACCGGGTGATGCTGCAGCTGGAGCTGGAGCCTAACAAAGCCTTTTTATATCCATTTAGAAAAAATCCAAGCATTTGGGCTGCTCAAAGCCATACCCTTAATGAACCCAGCTCCTGAGTGCACGTCTGTTCAGCTAGAAGAGAGTGTTTATTCACCTGCAGTAAACATTTTAATTTACTCGACGTTCTGGTGATTAAATAATTAAAAGAAAAAAAAAAAAGGCAATTTCCTTAGTGGTAGAAAAATTCCCTCCGTCTCTTGGCTCGGGGCCTGCTCTCGCAGCAGTGAACCTGAGGAAAGTTTTGCCTCGGGAGATCGGCAGCAGCAAAATTTTGAGTCCTCCCCACCTGGCACCGCAGCCGGCTCCAGGCCTGGAAGAAAAGGTTTCTGTTCGCCTCGTTCCCCCTGCGCCCGCCCGGTGATTCAGCAAAACACTTAACTTCAGGCAAATGGAGAGCGAGCATATGCTTCAAGTTAAAAGCACATGGAGAAGCGCTTTGCTGAATAAGGATGGATTAACTTTTTTTTTAACGGGCTTTGCTGAATCAGCCTGCGGCGCAGGAACTCCTTGGGGTGCCCTCTGCAAAAACCATCCTTAAAGGCCGTCCTCCTGGCCTGCACCTTGTGCCTGCAGCCTTTCTGATCGCAGTTGGCTAGAAGCTGTGTCCGTGGGCAGGATTTTACAGGTCCCCTTAGCGCAGTTTGCTTGTTCGCCTCTTGGATCCAACTGCGAATTGATAAAGACGTGAGGAAGGGAAGTGCAGCGTCACTGCAAGCCAGCTGGGCTCAGCCTCCACAATGACAGAGCCACAGAACAGTTTGGGTTGGAAGGGGCCCTAAAACCCATCTATTTCCAGCCCCTGCCATGAGCAGGACCCCCTGCCCCCAGCCCAGGCTGCCCCCAGCCCCATCCAGCCTGGCCTTGGGCACGGCCAGGGATGGGGCAGCCACAGCTCCTCAGGGCGGCCTGGAACAGGGCTTCAGCACCCTCAGAGTGACAATTTCTCCCTAATGTCTAACCAAAATCTGCCCTTTTTCAGTTTAAAGCTGTTACTCCTTGTCCTATCACTGCACCCCCTGACAAAATGTCCCTCCCCAGCCTTCCTGCAGCCCCCTTTAGGTACTGGAAGGCCGCTGGGAGGTCTCGCAGGCCTGTTTCAGCAGAAGCAGGCTTCCAGCCACAAATCCTGGAAATTTCCCAAAGTATCCCAGTTCTCCCCAAATCTGATACAGGTGGGGTGGTCCAATTAGGAAGCCAGGACCGCTCACAGGCTGTGATTTGGGAAATAGGTTTGGAGAGAGGGAAAAGAAGCGCCTGGATTAGGCAAAGGGCTCGGCTGCTCCTCAGCTGCGAAGGCACACCACGAGGCTTAGAGCTGTGGGTGGGCACCACTCATCCAGACTGTAACCCGGCGTCTCGGTGGCTGACTCGTGATTTTCTCAACTCCCTTTTCTTCCTTAGGTTCAAGAAGTACAAGCAGGCAGGGAGTCACTCCAACTCCTTCCGCTTGCCCAACGGACGGACAGACGATGCAGGTGAGGCTCGTGTTGCCACGACTGGGGGGCAGGGGGCAGAGGCTTACAAAGCAGGTCAATTCCTTCTTCAAAATACAAATGGATTGTTTTATGTGCTTTTTTTATTTATTTATGTGTAAAACAGAGCCCTGTAGAAGTCCAGCAAGCCCATGTGTTTGGCTCTGTAGCAGTCTGAGCCCAGTGCAACTTCAGCAGGCAGGGCCCGCTGCAGCCAGAAGGCTGGGTGCCCTGGCTTTGTTTCCCCTAATGTTTTTGCAGGAAGATGTTTTTTTAATCTGTGTTTTCCTTTCTTTCTTGTTCGGAACTTTCTGTTTTCCATGATTCTGACATGCTTTTATAAAATGAGAATTCTCTTCCCTACTTTAATTCCAGTGACAAATGTTTTCCCTCAAGTGTTTAGTAATGTGACCACTTCCAAAACAATTCCTCTTGAATATCCACAATATCTGTTCGACACAAATAAGCACGTTATCTGAAAAAACACACCTTTGTGAAATAATTCAACATCCTTCTCGCCTTTTAAATTAGGGTGACAAACCCTCTCGTGGAGGTCTTGACTGTAGGCACCAAGTTAACATTTCAGAGAGTAAGCAGGGAATGCATTGGTTTTTCGTTATAAAATCCTTTTCAAACTTCTGAAAGAGGCACAAAAATTGCAAATGCAATTTAAAAGTCTTGTGACAACCTGCTGTGACGTTGAGTGACATCAGTCAGAGCTGAAGAGGATCCTCCACCTCTCAGACTCAGTTCCCAACCTTTATTTGAGCTCCCCCCATATGAACCAGCCACCTTATGAGTGAGTGCTAACTGAAAATCAGCACTTTTTTTTTCATGTTGGCAGCTAAGACCTTCCCTGCTTGAGTTTTATATTGCTGTAAGCTAAGGTGTGAACTTCATAAACCGTCAGTCGTGTTGATATAACCCTCACGTGGCCTTTCTTGGCTTCGCTTGCGTTGCGCGGTAAAACCACACGCGAGAGCAGCCCTCACTGTGCTCACCTGGGAGTTACGTCACGGTCCTCCTGCCAAACTTTCGGGGTTAATGAGGGTAAGGGATGACTTCAAATGAGTTAGTCTTCAAAAAGGTACAGAATGGTTGGGGTTGGAATGGAGCTCAAAGTCCCCCAGAGCAAAATCCAGGAGCAGGGACAGCAAGGTGGCCCCAAACGTGGACAGCCCAGGGTGGGGGGATCCCCCCTCTGCCCACCTGGGTGAGGATGGGTGCCAGGCATGGAGGAGCATCTGGGGGACACCTCTGATGCCTGGGTGTCATTGCAGAGCCTCAGAGCATGCCGCTGCTCGCCAGGTCCCCCAGCACCAACAGGAAATACCCGCCTCTGCCCGTCGACAAGCTGGAAGAGGAGATCAACCGCCGGATGGCAGATGACAACAAGCTCTTCCGAGAAGAGTTCAACGTGAGTGCCTTTGCCTCTCCCTCTCTCCCGCAGCACGAGGGATGGATGGGAGCGGGACAGATGAATAAAGGGGTTTGTTTGCTCCATCACAGTGTATTTTTCCAGTGGACACAACCAAGCCATTACGGGGTGGGGGGCATCTTTCAGACCAGTCCAAAAGGCTTCTCTGTTTCTCTGCAAAGCGATGGGTGTTTATTGCAAGGGGGACAGGGATTATCTGCAGCCACAGAGCAATTTCGCAGCTGATGAGATGAAGAGCGTGATGGAGAGAGAATTCAAATCTCTGTCTTCTTTCCCTTAAATCCCGCAGCTCGGGCAGGCTGCAAACAGTGTAGGGTGTATGACACACAGCATAAAAATCCCAGTCTCATTTTGCAGAACAGCGGAGACAAAACAGCTGGTACATCAAAGTGGAAGCTACTCGGAGACTTTTACATATTTATTGCAAAACACACAAAGAGGTTTTTACCCTCGTAACTGGTTTGTAGGATCTCTCTCTCTCTCTGCCTGAGTATGCCTGTCTGCCCACCCACCTGCTCTCATTTTGTGGGCTTTTCTTGGCATCTTCCATCCCATTGTCTAGGTTCATCTTGTGTTTAAAGTAGGTTACTGAGGAGCCGTGGGGATTTGCAGGTATGCTGAAGGCTTCCATCTCCTTGCCCACACCCGTGAGGCTCTTGTCCCACCTGCAGCCATGTGCAGGGATGCCAGCTTGGGGATGTCACACGAGCAAAGGGGATAATTGAGATGACAAATAACGAGCAGGGCTACCCCTCACATTCACTGCAAAATGCAGAGAGCTTTTCTAGCAGGCTGCCCTTTGGGTTACGGTTTTCTGGGCCCAGGACATGCCATGAATGTCTTGAGGTGGAGGAGCTCTGGAGGAGCGTCCCAGCCTGGTTTCCTCCCCGGTGCTGCCTTCCCTCCTCCCAATCCTCATGGCTGTGACAGAAACACCGCCAGCATGAACTGCTTCTAAAGTTGTACCGTGGTGTTGTCTCAAATCCACAAACAGACAAAACAAGAGCTCTGACAGAGGAATGGAAACAACCCAGTCTGTTCGAGTAAGCTGTTAACCCTTAAACTGAGCGATGACGATTTATAGAACAACAGCTGGCCTTCGGCACTGATTGATTTTGGCAATAAGTCAGGTATCAGACTCTGATCATCTCCCCTGAGATGTCTAAAGCCTCTCCCTGGTATTGCTGAACTCAACAGCCACTTGAGATGATGAACCTCGTACAGTTTCATCTCGCCAGGCAGTAACAGGCAATTCTGAGAGACGTGATGAGGTAGGGGACAAAGTTAATAACTGTCTGGAGCGTTACACCAGGGCTGCTGGACTAGCTGCATTCCCCACTGGCCTAATTAATGAAAGAAAACCCACTGCTGGCCTGATAGTGCTGCAGGTGTGGTCTGCAAATTCATAAAACCTTAGGCCCAAGGTGTGTTATGTTGGTATTAGGGCTGTGACAAGATAAAAACCACGCTCGACTTTCCCCAGCTGTCACACAGCTCAGCACCCCTCGTGACAGAGGGGGCTGCGATTCGCTGAAACTAAATTCTTGCTGAATAACCAGGGAGGGGGATCGCCTGGGTTGGAAGTACTGGATTGCACAGAAAGCTTTCTGGTGGGGACAGGATGGTGCAGGGCAGCTCCATCCTACCCCTGCGGGTACTCAGGCTGTGGGGTTTTTGAAGCAGGGGCTTCAGTCGGGTCACGTTTGGCCTCGCTGTTAATGGAGGAAATCTCAGCAGGAGCCTCCCTGCGTAGAAATGAGCTCCTGAAACCCTGTGCTGGTGGGTTTGGTGTTGGAGGCTTTACTGCCACCTCGTGTTTGTGGGTCTGGAGACGGCAGACAGCGCCTCAGGGAAGGGATTTGCTCTCTCTGGTACAGCCCAGGCTGTCTGATCACCTTGAGCTGGGTGGGGGCAAGGGGCACTGCAGGGGTGAAGGTGAGGGACGTGGGCTGGGGGGACTCATCCAGAGGGGCAGGCGTACAGGGAAATCCCACACCTTAACAGGCTTAGCAGAGCTGTGACGGGCTGTTGGTGTGGCTTACCCATGGATTTCGGAGAGCTGAGCACCCAAGAGTGATGGTGCTGCCCGGAGAGCTGTACGTCCCGCAGAGAGCCCGTCTATCGGCAAGTGTAAGCAAGGGGGAGCCGCTCTGTGCTCCAAGTTTCTTTCCCTGGACAGGAGCTTTTACTCACCTATCTCCTAAAGGCCAGCATAGGGCAAAAGTTAATATTTGCCCCTCCTTTTTGCCCCTCAGATGGGATGCTCAGAAATGGCGTGCCTCACCTGTGCCAGAGCGCCGCTTGCTTCGTGTTTAGCAGTGCCACGAGCCCCCTGGTGCGGGACAGTATCACCCCAAACCCCGTTTTGTGCCATTGCAGGCTCTCCCAGCGTGTCCCATTCAGGCCACGTGTGAAGCTGCTTCCAAGGAGGAGAACAAGGAGAAGAACCGATACGTGAATATTTTGCCCTGTAGGTATCAGGGCGGCCGGTGGGGCTTGGGGGCGTGGGTGGGGGAGGACACCACCGGGGTGGTCTCGACTCCCGGAGGGGCTGCTGCAGCTGCCGTGGCTTTAGACACACACCATACATCCTTGGGTAAGGTCCAGCACCTCCCCAAGCTTGTTCACGGAAGAATTTGGGGGCATAAAGTCATTTATGTGTGCAGCAAATCCGGGCTGGGGACCCACCGAGCCCAGGCTCTCCTCCAAAAACCATCTTCCTTTTCTCAGCCCCATGGGGCTTTTGTGTTTAATGCTGAATCCTCATTTTTCCCCAGATGATCATTCCAGGGTTCACCTGACTCCCGTCGAAGGGGTTCCTGACTCTGACTACATTAATGCCTCCTTCATTAATGTAAGTGCTTGTTTTCCCCTAAAAAAGGGAAAAAAAGCAGCCGCTTTCCCCCAAAAGCACGGCCCAGCCACGTGTGTGGCTTTTATGGGGTGCGACTTTTGTCTGGAAGAGGACCCTTAAGGACTGAGATGAACGTGTTCCAGCCATGGGAGCACGAGGCAGGGAGCTGGGACTCGTAAATTCCTCCTGTAGCTCTGCCATTGCTCAGTCCCATCTCTTTACACCTCGCTTTTCTCCCGCTTCTGAAATAACGAAAAGCTCCTCGGGGCGCTGCAAAGCCCAAGCCGGATGGTTTGGGAGGGATCTGGGAGCCGTTCCCAATGAGCAGAGGATTTCTGATTAACAGCTGATGACTCCTGGGGCTGATTAATCACAGGTACTTCCCAGCTTGCAGGGCTGGACATGAAAAAGACATCAGGCAATCCGGCTAAAATATATTTAGAAATAATTTTGCCCTACTCGGCTCCTAGGGGGCAGCAGGACTTGTGCCTTTTGGTAGTGAATTGATGATTTCGGAGAGGGGGGAGAATAAAAACCTCACTTTATAGTGCTCATATGAATACAGAATCCTGCTTGTTATTAATTGGATGTCCTACTTGCCTTGGTCTTTCATCTTCCCTTTTTCCCCTTTTCTCCGTAGGGGTACCAAGAGAAAAACAAGTTCATCGCTGCACAAGGTAAACACCTGGCTGTTCTGCTCGCTGTGCCTCGAGGGATTTGGGCTGGGTCCTTCTGCCCTGTGAAGCTGTGCGGGTATCTGCAGGGCAGGGCCTCGTGGTGGACCCTGCTCGGCGTGAGAGGAGGCTGGGCTGGCCCACGGTTTGTCCCCAAAAGGATTTTATTCCTGCGGGTGCTGGGGAAGGAAGAGAAGCCCTGCCTGTGAAATACCAGGTGCCGGAGGGTGTCAATGGGTTTAGTCCCCATGGTCCGAGCCCCAGAGCCTTGTCCTCCCACCCTGAGCTAGGGCTACAAGTGGCTGGGATCTCCCAAAATACTGCTAGTTAGCCACTCAATTAAACGCCCCTTAATAAAGCTGAGAAACCATTTATCATGGAGGGAGCGCCGAGAGGTCTCTTCACTTCTGCTCCTTTTTAAACCTTAGCAGAGAGGAAAGTGGGCTCGTGTCCTCGGAGAGAAATTCAGCTGTATTCTTCGCAGGGGAGGCAGGGCTTGAGGGCTACAAGTGCCACAACTCCTCCCAAGCTCGGGTGCCTCCCGGCAGAGCCTCTCAGCACCTCTCCTGTGGGTCTGGTAGCACCCAGCCGGGGCAAAGCTTCGGCTCTTTTTTTCTCCTGGCTCGCCTTTAGCCTCGGGCTTGGCAGAGGATGTGGAGGCTGAGTCAGCTCCTTGGCTGGCAGGCAGCAGACAGCTATTCCCGTGCCATACTGAAATAGGATCCCGTGGTTAAAGCACAAGGCTTGGGGGGGGGGCAGGACTCGGGTGTGCTATTTGTGACGGCCACGCTTTCCCCGTGTGACCTTGGGCAAGTTGTTTCCACGCTCCGTTTGTCTGATTTCCCCTTCTGGGGCTAAAAATGGAATTCCTGGTCATAAAAAATATCCAGTCCCTTAAAAAAAAAAAAAAAAAAAAAGCCCCGCTATTGTGTGTGTGATCTGATTGTTGTTTGGGTTAGCCGAGCTACCCGGGGACTCATCCCGTGCTGACATCTGCCGGCAAAAACCATCTCGCTGCAGCCACGGCTTCACGCCGCCGCGGGTTTTGGTCCCAGTGTGGCTGATTCCTCTCCCCTAACCACGACGCCATCTGTTCACCTCGCCCTTAGGACCAAAGGAAGAAACGGTGAATGACTTCTGGAGGATGATCTGGGAGCAAAACACAGCGACCATCGTGATGGTGACCAACCTGAAGGAGAGGAAGGAGGTGGGTGCCGCCGTTTCGCCTCTCGCCTCGCTCTGCTCCGGGGCTCTGCTCCCGAGCTGAGCCGCCCGCCTCTCGTCTCTCCCCGCAGTGTAAATGCGCTCAGTACTGGCCGGATCAGGGCTGCTGGACCTACGGGAACATCCGGGTGTCCGTGGAGGACGTGACGGTGCTGGTGGACTACACCGTGCGCAAGTTCTGCATCCAGCAGGTGCCGCGCCTCGCCTCGCCTGCCCCATCCCTCCCCGCATCCCTCCTCGCAGCCGGTGCCCTCCGCAGTCTCACCCGACTACCCGCAGCGTCCCCGCCTCCCTTTTGAACCAGAATTACTAAAAACGTACTCACCTCAAATACCTGGCACCCCTTTTTCCCGCTGAAGGCAGGCAGCAGCCAGGTCTGACATCCAGCCCCGTAATCCTCCAGCAGCTGCTGTTAGCAGCGTCTCGCCCACAGCCCCTTTCACTGCCTCCGCGGGAGTCAGATCTGTCTCATGAGCCGAGACAAAACCCAGTGCCGTGCGCGTTGGTTCTCATTGCTTTCCCATCTGTCGCTACCCCGTCACGCCCTCCGTTTTAGTCACTGTTTGTTTTCCCCGTGCTCCCAGAGGTAGGCAACAAAGCTGACGCGGGGCAAAAACCAAATGCCTCGATGGAAACCCGTCCAGACCCTGAGCTGGGCTCTCTGAACCTCGCCCTTTGCTCTGACAGCACAGAGGTCTGCGCGCCGAGCTTGTTTCCTCCCCTGCTTTTAACACGAGGATGCTGTCGGCAGAGGCGTGGGGAATGGGAGAGTCACGGCTGCTGTTTGAGCCGGGAATGAAATTTGGCAGCTTTCTGCTCGGCTGGAGCGTGCAGGTGGCATCACCTGGGTGGCGGTAGGAGCTGGCTCTGCAGGGAGAGCAGGGGGGCTCTTGATATGAGACAGAGCAATTAAAATAACCTGCTTTTAGAGCCTAATCCGGCCCTGGAGCCTGAGTCCAGTGCTTCCTAAGCCTGCCAGTTCAGCCTGGGGGCCGTAGCTCCCCTCTCTGCCCTTGCTTTTGGGAAAAGAAAGTCAATCGAAGTGTTTGTGATGAATCTGAGCCGGCGTTTCCCCTGCAGGTGGGCGACGTCACGAACAAGAAGCCTCAGCGCCTCGTGACGCAGTTCCACTTCACCAGCTGGCCCGACTTCGGGGTGCCCTTCACTCCCATCGGGATGCTGAAGTTCTTGAAGAAGGTGAAGACCTGTAATCCCCAGTACGCGGGAGCCATAGTGGTGCACTGCAGGTGAGCCCCAGTGACAGCTAAGCTCTGCCTCTCCTCGCTTGCCTGGAAAGCAATTTTAATCCCAAAGGGATGTTTTAATCCCAAAAGGGTGTTTTTTTTCTTCCATCAGGCCTTTTTTAATTATTTTTTTTCACTTGTTATTTAACACTGCGAGCTGCGGCCTGGCCACATGGGAACATGCAAAAAAAATACTCACCTGAGCGAGCTTCTCGATCACTCGGTGCAGCTCAACTCAGTCGGAGCGAGCTGAGCTAAAATCCCCTCCTCCCTCGGTGCTCTGCCTTTCCGTAGCATCACCCAGCCTCATCTCCCACCTCTCCTGGCACAGAAAAAAGCCTTCCCCAGGGGCTCACCCTGATGGGCTGGAGGGTGGAAGGGCAGCGGGTAGAAACCTCTCCCTTCTCCCAAACCCAGTCTGCTGTTTGCTGGGCGGCTCTGGGCTCCAGCACGGGGCACTTGGTGCTGCTGCACTGACCTATTCCTTGTCCCCTCTTGCCTTTTCAGCGCCGGGGTGGGACGCACGGGCACTTTCATCGTCATCGACGCCATGCTGGACATGATGCACGCCGAGAGGAAGGTGGACGTTTACGGCTTCGTGAGCCGAATCCGGGCTCAGCGCTGCCAGATGGTACAGACAGATGTAAGCGTGCCGCTGCGCTTCCTTCGGGCTTCGCTCCCCGGGGTTTTCCTTGGCACTCTCGGTCCCCAAACCACCTGCAGGAGATCTGCGTGCGGGTCGAGGTCGTCCCCGGGTTTGGGAGGAGCGCTGAGACAGAGCTGTTTCAAGCGAGCTGTTCCTTAGGCCCTGCAGGTTACAATCACCGGCTTCCCCTTCAGCTTTGTGTCAGATTCCTGCAGGAACAGCAAATAAGGCCTCGGAGCCCTCCCGGGGTGCCCGCTGAGGTTCCCCCTGAGCGCAGCGGGGAGCTGACAGCCTCTCCCCGCACCCCTTGCAGATGCAGTATGTGTTCATATACCAAGCGCTCCTGGAGCACTATCTCTACGGAGACACAGAGCTGGAGGTGACTTCGTTAGAAATCCACCTCCAGAAGATCTACAACAAAGTGCCGGGGACCAGCAGCAACGGCCTGGAAGAGGAGTTCAAGGTGAGCCCGGTTCCTGCTCTGGTGGGTTCACTCAGCCCGTGCCGGAGGGAGCCCCACGCGCTCGCCTGACCTTCGGTGGCCCCAAAAAGCTCTCCCCGCTCTCCTCTCTTCCTCCGCAGAAGCTTACTTCCATCAAAATTCAGAACGACAAGATGAGGACGGGCAATTTGCCGGCCAACATGAAGAAGAACAGGGTGCTTCAGATAATTCCATGTAAGGCTCGTGTGGGTGAGCAGGGAGCGGGGACAGAGGCGCCTGTGGGGGCACAGGACGGCTGAGGTGGGAAGGGGCCTCAGGACAGCGCGAAGGGACAGGGCAGGGTCCGGGTGAGGTGGGTTCTCAGGACCCTGGCACCACTTCTCCCTGCCCCAGTCCCCCCAGATCTGGGCATGGCAGGAGGCAGAACCAAGTCTTCTCGTCCTAAACGAGCAGAGGGCTCCCCTTCCCTTAGCTTACTGTGTCTCATCTAGGGCTCCGGGCGTTGCCCAGAACTCAGATCATTTTGCTTCTGTTTTAGATGAATTCAACCGCGTAATCATTCCAGTGAAGAGAGGTGAAGAAAACACAGACTACGTAAATGCTTCCTTCATTGACGTGAGTCTTCTTGAATCTTCTCCCACCTCCCACTTCTCCCCAGGGGAAAGATTTGTCCTGAAACCCTTCTCCTACAGGTTTCATAATCTTCCTTCCCCCTCCCTTTGCTTTTTTTGGTGCTGGTTTGTCTCAAAGAAACCGTGCGGGCAGGGGGGTTCTCCAAGAAACCAGTCCGTACCCACAGTGGCTTTGTGGCTTGAGTGGGAGAGGAGATCTGGACCCTAAGCAGAGCCTCCAAATCCTGCTCTCGCTTCTGCAGCGCCGGGGTTTGACGACGGCTTTGGAGAAGCGGATGCCCAAAGCCATGAAATTAATTGCTTTACGGCACCGCTCGTTTGGTCAGAAAACATCCGCGCGATTAGTTAACGGAGCGGTGCGCGGATCCCAAAACCCTGGAGAAAACCAGGTCAATCCCATTACACCTGTCCTGGTGGCTGGAGGAAATGAGGCAGGGAGGTTAAGTGCTTTCCTCTCTCCGAGGAGGACGTCAGTGATTGCACAGCCTTTTTCTCGTGAGTAATCCTGTTGACTTCAGGGGTCCGTGTCCTAGCAGTGTTTATCTTTGTGCGCCGCTGGGTAAGTGACAAAGAATTCGGCTCTTCCATAGCCCAATCTCTAATACCATTTTTTTTCTAACATCATTTCACCCAGCCCAATTACTAATACCATTTCCTAACGGCAGCGGGGCTTTTTTTTTTCCCCCAAAGGGTAATTACTGCCGCGGGCTGACCTAGTAAAATCGGTGTTATTCCCAGAGAAAACGCCCCAAATGATCTGTCCCCCCCCAAAAAAAAATCCCTGCTGTCGGCTCCCTGCGTTTCGCTCTGGCTGTGCTGTGGCTGCGTCAGCTTCTGCCGAAACGCAGCCGCGAGCAGCCGCCTGGTTCCAGCTCGGGAAGCTGAAATGTCAGGCAGGCGATGTCGTCGGGGCTCCGATTTCCTGCCTCCGCTGAGTTTCGTTTCAATGGCGAGCTCCGAGTGACGGAGCATCTGCCTTCAGTCCGCTCTGAGGTCACGGGGGAACGTCGGAGGTTTTCTCTCTCTGTATCAGAAGCGCTGCTGGTGGAGCAGGGTCACCCTGCTTTATGACAAAGCCTGGTTTCGCTCCCTTCTTCCCCAAATCCCCAGTAAGAAGCAGAGCTGCAGCACTTAGCCGTGACTGCTACCAAGTTCCGACTTCCCAGCGTGTCTCAGGAGTTCTGGAAACCCAAACCTTGCTCCTCCAAATGCTCACACGAGGAATTTGCTCCTGCCTCGGCTGCACTTTGTACAAACGAAGGTCTCGGCGTGGCAGAGCTCCGGCTGGCGGTGGCTTCAGCTGCCAACTTGTTGGGGCTGGTCAAGCCGAGGCAGATGGCTCTGCCCAGCCGACGGTTATTTGCACAAACAGTGCTCCAAAACTTAATTCAGCTCGGCAGCTCGTCCAGCAGCACATGGACGCATCCTCTGCTGCTGCACGCAGTCCCCACCCGCAGTGAGCCAGAAACCCCCCAAATCCACCGGCTTTACCGCTTCTTGGTTGTTTTTTGGGGGGGGGAATGGCTCCCATTTGGAGGGGAGAGCTCCCACGCAGACCTCAGCTGGCACGGCGCGGGGAGCCGTGACGAGCAGCCTCTTTGCCTGGCGTGGAGGAATAGGGCAGGGGGCCCGGGGAGAGCACGTCTGGCGTGCCCTTTGGCTTGGCGCTTCCAGGCGGGATTAAGAGTGCTCTTTGCTGAATTAAATCGCATGCAGAGCTCCACGGAGGCGCTGCTCCAGCCCTTTCCCTTGCCAGGAGCCAGCGCTGTTTCCCCAGGGAGCTTTCTCACCGGAGCAGTGACACCTCTGTGACACCGAACCCTCTCTGGGCACCACGAACGAGGCCCAAGGAGTCTTTTTCCCCCCAAAATACATTTTTTTGTTCTCTGTTTCCGTGCAGGGTTATCGCCAGAAGGATTCCTACATCGCCAGCCAAGGGCCGCTGCAGCACACAATAGAGGACTTCTGGAGGATGATCTGGGAGTGGAAATCCTGCTCCATCGTGATGCTGACGGAGCTGGAGGAGCGAGGCCAGGTAAGCGCGTGGCCCAGGCGTTGCGGCAGCGCTAAAAGAAAGCCGAGCACGCCCTTACCCCTCCTGCAATGCCTTCCCAGGAGAAGTGCGCCCAGTACTGGCCCTCCGACGGCTCCGTATCCTACGGAGACATCACCGTGGAGCTGAAAAAAGAGGAGGAGTGCGAGAGCTACACGGTGCGGGACCTGCTGGTGACCAACACCAGGGTAAGAGCCCGGCCTTCGCCCTTGGGGGGCCTCAGGTTTTCCTCCTCCTCCTCCTCCTCCTCGTGCCGTGCTGAGCTCCGCCTGTGCTCTTCCTCCAGGAAAACAAGAGCCGACAGATCCGGCAGTTTCATTTCCACGGCTGGCCCGAGGTTGGGATCCCCAGCGACGGGAAGGGGATGATCAACATCATCGCGGCTGTGCAGAAGCAGCAGCAGCAGTCGGGCAACCACCCCATCACTGTGCACTGCAGGTAAAGCCCCGAGATGCGGGGTTCTCTCCTCCTTGAGCTCAAAATGCCTTCACTCTGAGACCGCGCGCCTTGGGCTGTGCGTGGGGACGAGAAAAACGCCGGCAGAGCCGGGCTGCTCGGCGCAGCTCGGGCACGGTGAGGCGTTCCCTCGAGCTCTGGGTTTCTCTTTGGCAGTGCCGGAGCAGGAAGAACGGGAACCTTCTGCGCGCTGAGCACTGTCCTGGAAAGGGTGAAGGCAGAAGGGATTCTCGACGTCTTTCAGACAGTGAAGAGTTTAAGACTACAGAGGCCGCATATGGTGCAGACACTGGTAAGGGCGGCTGAGCACGCGCCTCGGGCCCCGTGGACCTCAGCGACGAGGGGCTGGGGATTCAGTTCGGTGAAATTCCGGAGGAAAACTTCCTCAGCTGAAGGTTTTCTCCCCCCCATGAAAGCTTTGGGGTGGAGGTGGGTCACGAGGTTCCCTCCCCGTGTCCTCCTGGTGGGACATTGGGGGAGCGGGGCTGGGCTGGCTGAGCGCATCAGCCCCCTTTGAGCATGACACGAGCTGGAGGAGCCTTTTTGGGGGCATCCTCACTCCTCACCCTGGGTAATTATAAAAAAATAGCTTGGAAACTCGTCCTGGAGCAGCTTCGGCTGTCGGCACGGCGGGGAGAAGAGCAGACGGGGCCGGAGGAGGTTAACAAGAAGGGGCTGCAGGGATGCTGAGGGATTATTTAAGTCTGTTTGGGCTCCGAACAGGAGCTCGGAGAGGAGGAGGAAAGCTGCTACCTCCATCCCGAGACACCCCAAAATGGGTTTCGCCCCTTTTCCCGACCCCAGAGCACCTCGGCGTTGCCCAGAGGCGGCTTTTCCCCTCCTAACCCCCGTGCTTCTTCCTCTCCCCGCAGGAACAGTACGAATTCTGCTACAAGGTGGTGCAGGAATACATCGACGCCTTCTCAGACTACGCCAACTTCAAGTGAAAGAAAAAAGACAAAAGACAAAAAAAAGGACAAAAAAAAACACACAAAAAAAAAACGACAGAAGAGTTGCCTTCTTTAATATTTTGTAATATTCTGTTTGTTAATATACCCCCCCAGAATATGTGTATATATCTTAACTGTTTTAGAGGTTGGTACCACGAGCTTCATCTTAGCTGGAGATTTTATATGTAGCAAAGTGTTAGTGCAGATACTGTCGGCTCCTTTTTTTTTTTGTTTTTGGTTTTTTTTTCCAATGTTTTATTGGGGAATTAAATAGCGTGATGTTTGGATTCATGTTGTCGCACCGCCTCTCTTCTGGAGAGCTGCTACAGGCTGTTATTTTGTTTGTAAATCTCTTCGTTTTGTTTTTTTTTTCTTGAGGGAGTAAAGCCTTTTTTTTTAAAAAAAAAAAACCACACACAACAAAACCAAACCCCCGAGCTAGTCTGGACGCCCTCCGAAAACATAACCCACAAGCACAAGCTTTTTCCGAACCGGCAGGGAAATGGTTTCACATTTTTCTGCCGGTCAGCTCTTAAAAAAAAGAAGAAAAAAAAAAAGGAGAAAAAAAAAAAAAAAGCTCATTCTGCGTGTGTGTCTGTGTGTAAATACCCTCGTAAGGAGCAGAAGTCGCCTCCTTCGGGGTCAGGCCCCCGCCTGCTGGGGGGTTGGGACCCGAACCTCGCGGCGCCGGGTGGGATTTTAACTTAAAAAGGGGGGAAAAAGGGGAAAAAAAGGAAAAAAAAGTGTCCTCGCGCACCCCCCTTTTCCTTCCCCAGCCACAAAATGAAGCTGGAACCGGCTCCACCCGCGGCGTAAAGGCTGGGAATTTCTGCTCTCGGGGCACGGGGACGTGTTATGGTTGGCTTCTCTTCGCCCCCAGTTTTGCAGGCAGAGATTTGGGTCCCCCCAAATTATTTCTTCCGGCACCCCAATGGCCACACACAGGGGCAGGGCTCGGCTGCTCCCCCCCCCCCGGGTGGTAAATCCAGGGAAACCCTAAATGCCACGGGACAAGAGCACGGGAAGAAAAACCCTAAAGGCACGGTGCTGCGGCGCTTTTCTGTTAAAATAACAGTGGTTTTGGTTAATTTTAAGAGTTTTCTTGCTCTGAGGAGACACCGGCTGAGGATTTTTTCCCTTCCTTGATGCCCGGAGCCAGCACGCAGCGTTTTGGGGCCGGGGGAGCGTCGCAGACCTTTGGCCATGGGCAGAGCGGTCGCGTCGCCTCCTCTGCAAATAACAAAGGCTCGAGAGCTGCTGGAGCTAAGCCGGGGCCAGATCCCCCTTAATCCGGGGCCAGATCCCCCTTAATCCGGGGCCAGATCCCCCTTCATCCCCTTCCCCGGCCCCGCTGCATCCCCCGAGCCGGGGGCTTTCGGCCGAGCGGCCGGAGGGATCCTGCCGAGATTTGGGGCGGCAAAGGGAAAATGGGCGAGAAAAAGGGAAAATCGGAGCCCTGCGGGAGGGAAACTGAGACATGGGGGGGGGGGGAGATTGGCTCAGCGCCCCCCTGCCTGCCAAGAGCATCTCCCAGCCCCTCCTCAGCACCCCGGGGCTGGGCGGGCGCTGGCTGCGAGGTCCCCGGGGAGCGGGGCCGACGTCAGCGCCGCCGAGCTCGGCCCTACAAAGAGCGGTGCTGAGCCCCCGCACGGAGCACAGCGCCGGCCGCGCCGCCACGAGCAGGTGAGAGCATGGGGATGGGGGACCGGGGGCACCCCAGGGTGGGGGGGAGCCGAATCTGCCCTACTGGCACCCATGGGTGCTTGTCCGCTACAGTGCCTCCATCCCCAAGCCCAGCCCAGCAGCACCCATGGGTGCTCATCCCCTCCAGCATTCCCACCCCAAACCCACCTTGAGTAGCACCCATGGGTGCTTACACCCCCAGGGATCCCCACCCCAAACCCAGCCCAGCAGCACCCATGGGTGCTCATCTCCTCGACATCTCCATCCCCAAACCCAGCCTAGCAGCACCCATGGGTGCTCACCTCCCCAGCATCTCCATTCCCAAATAGGACCCTGGGGTGCCCGTCCTTTCTGGGCACCAAGCAGCACCCATGGGTGCTCACACCCCCAGGGATCTCCACCCTGAAACCCAGCCCAGTAGCACCCAAGGGTGCTCATCTCCTCCGGCATATCCATCCCCAAACCCAGCCCAGCAGCACCCATGGGTGCTCATCCCCCCCAGCATCTCCATCCTAACCCCAGCCCAGCAGCACCCATGGGTGCTCACACCCCCAGGGATCCCCACCCTGAAACCCAGCCCAACAGCACCCATGGGTGCTCACACCCCCAGGGATCCCCACCTCAACCCCAGCCCAGCAGCACCCATGGGTGCTCACACACCCCCCCCTCAGCCCCGCAGCCCCCGGCCATGGCTCCCCGAGGCGCCCCACTGCTGCTGCTGGCCCTGCTGCTGCTGGCGGGAGCCACCCGGGGCCAGCACTGGTCCCACGGCTGGTACCCAGGGGGCAAGAGGGACCTCGGCGCCCCCCCGGCCCTGCAGGTAGGGAAATTCCCGGATTACCCCCTTGGGGTTATTTCGCCCCCCAGATTATAATCCCTCCTTGATGATTCCCTCCCCAGTTTATTCCTCCCCCCAGTTACCCCCCCACACTCTGCCTGGTTATTCCCCAGCCCCCAGATTATCCCCCCCCCCCATGGGATTATTCCCACCTGGGTTATCCGACCCCCCCCCCGGGATTATCCCCCCCTCCCATGGGATTACCCTCCCACGGGATCCCCCCCTTCCCACGGATTACCCCTCCCCCGAGATTACCCCCCCCCCGACCCGGCATTACCCTCCTCCCACAGAATTACCCCCTCCCCAGCCGGGATTAACTTGCCCCGGTCGAGATTACCCCCCCACACCCGGTATTACTGCCCCCTCCACGGGATCACCCACCGGGATTACCCCCATATAACCCCCCTCCGACGGGATTAACC
>JAACYQ010025526.1:0-32394 GCA_011075105.1 Heteronetta atricapilla | reverse complement strand
TCTTTTTCTTTTTCTTTTTCTTTTTCTTTTTCTTTTTCTTTTCCTTTTTCTTTTCCTTTTTCTTTTCCTTTTTCTTTTTCTTTTCCTTTTTCTCTTTCTCTTTTTCTTTTTCTCTTTTCCTTTTCCCTTTTCCTTTTTTCTTTCATCTTTCTTTCATCTTCTTTTTCGTCTTCATTTTCTTTTTCATCTTGTCTTCTTTTCCTTCTTCTTTTCCTTCTTCTTTTCCTTCTTCTTTTCCTTCTTCTTCCTCTTCTTCTTCCTCTTCTTCTTCTTCATCTTCTTTGTCTTCCTTCATCTTTGTCTTCTTCTTTGTCTTCATCTTCTTCATCTTATCTTCGTCTTCTTCCTCATCTTCTTATTCTTCTTTGTCTTTGTCTACTTCTTCATCTTCGTCTTTGTTTTCTTCTTTTTTTCTCTGCTTTTCCAGAGGTCTGTTGAGCCCCTTTGCCTGTAGAAAGAGAAGAGGAGAGGTTACAGGTAATACAGGGCATGGGGAGGAAGAAATAATGGTGCCTGCGTTCGGTGAAACTGCCTCACAAGCAGTTTGTGATCTTATTTCCCTCCAAACACGTAGATCTGACCTGAAAACCCCGGGCTTAAAGCACAGATGTTTGGTGTGACACAGACAGGGAACTCCCTTGCAAGGAGAGGGCCTTTGTGCTGGTGAGCTCCTAGGGGCTCGTGGCTCCGGGGCAGGCTCCGCGTCGTGCCCCTGCGTGGTTTTGGCCGGGTCCCTTCTCGGCATCTGGAGAAATTGTGTTATAAAACTGCGTGGCGCTCGGACCTCGCACGGTACCTGCAGAGCTGCTGGGGAGAGGAGATTCTGGTGGAGCCTCGCAGCCGGAAAACCAAACCCGTGCGCTCAGCGTCCTTCATCCGCCCGGATTTGGCTCAGACCACGAGGAGGAGGAGGGCAATCTGAGCCAGGTTTGCCCCCGCTCGTCGGCAGGGCGGATTTCAGGCGAGCAAAACGAGACGAATTTATTCAGCTCGGCCACCGCAGAGAAAAATACGAGGTCGGGCTCCGGCAACAGGGTTTGCCTTGTGTTGGCGCAGCAACAAGAGGCGACAGAGCCCGTCCTGTGCCATCTCTCGCCTGGCTTGGGGAGTCTCGGATTTAGGGGCGAGACTGAAGAGCCTTCTGTGCATTGTGCTGCCAGCCGGGGGGGTGGTGCTGGGGACGGGAGCTTTTGTGGGATTGCCGCTTTGCAGAGCCTTTTCACAAGGCTGGGACAGCGGGGACGTGCCGAGATGGCGACGTCTCTGGTGCTGTCCGACACGGGGCCGTTGTGTCGAAATAAAAATAACCTGGGTGCCGCTCTCCGTCGTCCCGGAGAGGTCTGAAACGAGGCGAATTTGGCGTCGTTGGGATGAACTCCTCCCAAATCTGTAAGCGAGCTTCGCCTGCTCACGGTTTCCCTTTGATAATTTAACGAGCTGCGGCCCTCGCAGAGCACCTACGTCCCCAAATCCCACCGAATTCGTGTGTTTACAAGGGGAATATTTCCGATTTTTCTGTAAGGACGGGGTCCTACGGGTTTGTCCTCGGCGCCTGGTGCAGGGAGCGCGAGCTGCTGTAGCGTTTACATGGGCACCGCTGAAACAGGAGCGACACCAGGTGATATTCAGTGCCTGCCCAGGGAGCTGCTGTTCCTCACCAAAGGGGAAGGGGCCCTAAAAGCTGCCTTGCCTTTGAGCTCAAAACTCCCTCTTGGTGCTTTTGGCACGCCCGACGGCCGAGCCGCGCCGCTTCCGTGGAGGCGGAAACGTTCCCGGGTTAAATCTCCAAAAATTTCAGAGAAATCATTTCCCACAGCCGCTGCACCCCCTTGGACATGGCTGCAGCCGCCGCTCCGGTGTCGGAGCATCTTTTGGGGCTGGGAAATGCCCAGCGAAGAGGGGGAAGGGATTTGTCCTCGGGTGCAATGTGGCAGGAGGGAATAATGGGTCTGACGGGTACTTTTCGCACCAGTTCGTCGGCGGGGAGCTCTTTGGGGACGACAGGATGCGCCCGCCTTGGCTTTGGGAAGGGACCTCAGGCTTCTCCTGGAGCTCCATCTAGAGGGGAAGAGGCTGGGCTGGTCCCGGTGGCCTCCCCGGGGTGTCCTCGGGATGAACCCCACAGCTCCGGCTCGCCCAGGCTGGTTTTCTTCTCTTTTGGGGTGTTGCTGTTAGGCCGTGCCTGTTCCCTGCGGGTCGCCGTCCTGACCCGTGCCCTTAGCGTGTTGAAGGCAGGCGGTGACCGCCCCCGCTGCCGGTACCCCGCTCCCCTCCAGCCTTCTGGTGGTGAGATTAAAACGCAGAATGAGTCGTGAATAACGAGGCAGGGCTCGAAGGGAATCATCCCGGCCACTCCAAGGACAGAAAAGTGCGCTTCTCTTCCAGGACCAGCGAGCGTTAAGTGTTGCTCCGCTGCTGCTGCACCGCCGAGCCATCGTGCCCCGTTCTGCACCCGATGGGTTGGCCGACAACTTGAAAATCCCCTTTTTCTTCCCATTCTCCGCTCTGATCTGAGCATCGTTCGGGCTGGCGGGCGAAATAAGGCGCTGTTAGTGCCGAGCATCTTCTGCCAGAGGAGGAGGCTGCGTGGCAGTAACCACGGCAATGCGCCGAGGCTTTCTTCCCGCACTGCCTCCTCACATCGGCCCCGCTCCTTCCCAGCCTCTCTCTCAGCTGCCTTGTCCAAGGGCCCGGCTCGGTGAGAGCGATTTGAGATGCCCAACGTGCTGGCGGGGCTCCGAGCATCGCTTTGCCCTCTTCGAGGACGCCCAGCTGGGGCGTGAAGGATGGCAAGGAAAATAGCGGCGTGGAAATTGAGCCACGGGCGGGGGGCAAAACGAGGGTTTGGTGGGTTTTGGGGAGCACGGGCTGATGACAGGAAATATTGAGGAGATGGATCTGGTTTTACAGATGTAGCTTCTGTACATATAGTTTTTGTGAACCTCTTTTCAGTCTTTTCAGACCTTATTTTAGCAAGACCAAAACCTCCCCACAACCCCCTGCTGGCCCCGTGATGCCTCGACGTGCCCAAGTCGCCGTGGGTCCATCGCATCCCGCTCCCACCCTGGTCTGTGGGCCTGGCTCCTCCTCTGCCGTGCTCGTGGTTTCCTAATCTGTGGGATCCGTTCTCTTTTTAAGCATTGCCTGCACACAGATTATTCCTGTTTACTCTAGGCTGCGAGAATAAAACTCTCCCCGAATATCTGCCCGTGCTGATGTGCTCGTCCAGGTGCTGGAATTGCGTTGGGACACTTCCAAAGGCCATACAAAAATGTTTATGGCAGGAGAAAGGCGTCGGAGTGAGCGTCGGGACCCCTCTCAAATCCCCCGTGTCAGCGCCAGGGGGGCACAGAGCTCCAGCCCGGAGCCGCTGCGGCACGGCTGGCTCGGAGCAGGGGGCTCGGCAGGCTCGGGGCTGGGCAAATTTCAGCTGCACAGCACCAAAACCCCGGCGTTTGGTTGGGCTGACGGGGTAAAGCGGCATCTCTCCGGTTTTCCAGCTCTGGAAATGCCCGTCGAGCCATTTTTCATGGGTTTTGCCATGCGCTCTGCTAACCTGCTCGCTTGTAGGGTGAGCCGGACGCGCGTGCACGTAAAGGCTGCTCCGCTGAGTCTCGGCCATTTACAAGGCGACCAAACGAGCTGAATTTGCAGGGGGGGGATGCAAAAAGGTGCAAAACTGCCCCAAAAGCTCTTATTAGGGGCAAGCTGCCCCCCGGTGCCGACCAACTCCCCGCGCTCGGCGGCGTCGCGGGGTTCGCGCGGAGCCAGCTGGGCGCCGGGGCGCACCCTAATTAGCAGCCTCTGATTTTTCTAGTTTCATAATCAGCGATCTCGGCTGCACCAGGAGGGTTACTGTGGCAACAGGGCCGAACCGCTCCGCGCGTGCCGCATCCCCGCAGGTAAAATTCCTCTTTTGCACCTTTCCTCCGCACTTTTCTTAGCCTGGGGGGGGGCAGGGGGCGGGGGCTGCTCCCCAGCTTCCCCGCACCGCGCTGCTGTCCCGGGACGGGGTAAGCACCATCGGGCCGGAGCTGCGTGACCGAGCGCGTGCCTTTGAAGCCTTTCAATCAGGGCTCAGCCTCCCTAACGGGATTTCAAGGCAGCGATCCCCTCCCACACCTTTGTTTCAAGGGGGATGCTCCGTGGCTGGGGTCACCGGGAGCATCCCGCAGCCGGGATGCTCTCCCGGCCCCGCACAACGGGGCTGTGCCCGAAGCGCGGCTTGGTTTATTCGATTTTGGCTTTGGTTCCTTTTATTTTGGCTTCCTCTTTTCGCCCATACTTGCCCTGCCCACGGGCCGTTCTCTCGCTCTCCAGGCCGCTCGGTGTTGGGTAGGGACGTCGGTGGGCTAAATGCTGGCCGGGCTTCGTCCTGAAGCCACTGGTCCTTCAACCAGGAGCTGCCGGGCTGAGCGCTCCCGCTTCGTGAGCTACAAGTGGAACAAAGAAGGGGAAACCCTAAAAGATGCACTCGAAAAAAAAAATAGATGTATTCCTCTACCACCTTTTTTTTAATGTTTAATTTTTGGGGGGTAATTAAGCTGGGATCGCCCAGCCCCACTCCCGTCCCCTAGGCGCTGGCTCTCTGCTTTTTCGGGGGCTTAAACCCTCCCGGTTTGTCCTGGCGAGGTCCATCCTCAGCCAGCCGGCTGCCAGCAGCGGGCAAATTAATTAAGCCCAGCCTCGTTAGGAGCATTATTAGGAAAATTATTAAGAGGAAAATAATCGGTTGTCTTCGTAGCTCCGTCCCTCCGAGGGGCTCGGGCAGCTCCCAGCGATGCCTGCGCTCGGAGGGTGGCGGAGCGCCGCGGTGCTGGGATGCTCCAGGCTCCTTTGGAGGCGTCTCTCCCGGCTTCCTTTCCCCTCAGGAGCTTAATTCCTGTTTGCTCTCTGCTCCTAGGAGGTGAGATTCACCTTGTACACACCACGAGGGCTCTTGCAGTGGTTTTTTCCCCGAGCTGGCGGCACGCAGCTCGCCATGAGCAGATGGCGCCGGCGGCACCCGTGGTGCTGCTCGGTGCTGGGGTCTCCTTCCCAGCCCTGAGGGTGTCCCGGCGCTCAACCCCCTGCAGGTTTCCCTCCCGAAACGGTCGCAGGTTTGGCCTCCGAGGTCCTCGTGGGTATCTGTGAATGAATTAAACGTGCGTCGTTCATCCGGGGAGTAAAAAACCCAATTTGGGAGCCTGTGTGATAGGAGATGAGGCTGAGCCGCGGGGATTTCCACCTGGCAGCAGCAGAGGTGGGAAGGGACCTCAGGGAACAACCTGCTCCCAGCTCGGGCCAGGGAACACCCCATCCTCTTCTCTTCACCCACCCGTGACGGTTTCACGCTGCTGTCCCAAGTTCCCTGCTTGCGTGCCTCGATATTGCCCCGTCTGTGTTAGCAGCTCTTCGAAAGAGGGCTCGGAATTGCCTTGGGCCGAGTAAACAGAGAGAATTTGGAGGGATGGAGCCTGGGGACAGGTCGGGCAGGTGCTGGGGGGGGGAGAAAGCCAAGCCCCGAGCTCGTCCTTCCTCCTCGTGGGGCGTTCGTCGGCGTGGAAGTGGAAGTGGAAGGCGCCTGTTTGTTTAAAAAGGGGGGGAAAAAAGAGAATTGTGAGTTTTAAGGGAGGGCGAGCGGTCGCCGTGATTCATCTTTTCTGTTGAGGAGTGGAAAAGCAGAGGGCGGGGTGGGGGAATGATGCTCAGCCACACATCAAAGCCCTGGGTTTAGCCTGGGAGACGCACGGGGGGGGATTAGTCACCGCGGGTCAGCGCAGCAAAACGCTTTTCCCCCCCAAAAGCGGCGTCTCCTCCTCTGGGCGACGGCAGCGAAACGCCTGGTCCTTGTGATCCCGGTCCTGTGCCCCACCAGGAGCTGCTGGAATGGCCTCATCTGGGCCAAAACCCCAAAGCAGAGGGCTTTGGCTTGGCCTTTTGGGGCGTCCCGTGTGCCTGATCCTGGGCAGGAGTTCCGGACAAGCCCTGTTCCCAGCGGGACCCCCTCTCCTCTCGCCTCGCCGCAGCTCCCCTCCTCTCCACGGCCTCTCAGGGTCGGGATCGATGCCGGGCAGTTCGAAACCACGCTGCCCCGGCCGCTTAAACACCCCGGGAGCACACCCGGGTGGAGGGGATGGGGAGCGAGGGAAGGGCAGGTTTGTATTCCAGGACGGCGGCGCCGTGCTCGTAGCCTGCTGCCACCAAACAAAGCCGGCTTTCCCCTTCTCTTTTTCCTCGCCTTTGCTCTCGTCGAGCCCTGCTGTGAGCTGCCTCCAAGGGCTCGGCAGCCAAAACCTTGCTCCTGGTTGTGCCCTGCCAAAAATAAAAATAAAAAGGGGGGAGAAGGGAATAAGTTTTGATTTTTCGCTGAGGGTGGAGCCAGCGCGGGGCAGTCGGGTGCTCGTCGCCGAGCGTTTCGGCACCCTCCAGACAGCAGTAAAATGGTTTTGGGGGTCCCGGAGAGCCGGGCAGCGTTGGGGTCACGTCTCCTGCTTGACACAGACCCGGATCGCCTCATTTCACAGGAATTAGGAGGATGGCAGAGGCGGGGATAAGGGGCTAAATCCCAGCAGTGCTCGGTGAGCGCCCGGCTCCGGCTGCCTCTGCTCTGCGGGAACACGGGGAGGTGCTCCTGCGGCCGGATCCCCCCTCCTGGCAGCACTCTGACACCGTTTTTAAGCCACTCTTTACTTCGTCAAGCAGTTATTTCCTCCCCCACGCCAGTGCCAACCC
The DNA here is from genome assembly GCA_011075105.1 of Heteronetta atricapilla. Taxonomy (NCBI): domain Eukaryota; kingdom Metazoa; phylum Chordata; class Aves; order Anseriformes; family Anatidae; genus Heteronetta; species Heteronetta atricapilla. The sequence continues at coordinate 25,680 of JAACYQ010025526.1, read as the reverse complement.
TCCCCACGGGATCTGCAGCTTTCTACGACCCCGACCCCGAAGCTCAGAGCGCGGCGGAGGGGCAGGCGGCTCCGGGGGCACCCTCCTCGGCGCGGTCCCGGGAGCGCGGCCAGCGGAGAGCTTCGTGTTTGGGATCGTTCCCGAGATCCCCCCCGGCTGAACCCGAGGGCTGAGGCCGGCTCCTTGCCCCTTGGCAGAGCCGGAGACGTGACGTCAGGGTGTTTTTGTGCGGCGCTCACAGGATGCTGCAGGCAGCCAAGGGCTGTGCTGAGGCCGATAACATGACAAGTATTTCCTCCCCGGCTTCCGAACCAAGCGGGGAGAGAGACGAGGGGGAAGGGAGCCTCGGGTCGCTCCGGCTTTTTGGGGTAAAACCCGGGAGGATTTTTATGGTAGGGACCCGGCACGGGGCAGCTTCGTCCGCGCTGCCTTTGGGGATAAGGAGGATTTTTAAAGAGCTGGGGCTGGGAGCGAGCCCCCCTCTGGGATGGAGCCTGGCGTGACGCAACGATTTGGCACTTGCCGGCTCCTCCAGATCCGTTTTTAGGGGATGAAGCTGGTGGCCGGGAACAGAAGCAGCTCCCAGGGTGTTTTGTTCCATGATCTGGTGACGCTCTCAGGGTTGCCTGGGATCCTTTTGCTCTCGATGCTCACAGCCTTTTCCTTAAAGCCCTAAAAAATGCTGGAGCTCCCCCAGGTTGTGCACGGCCCACCTGCACCCCTCTTTCTTCCTGCAAACGGGGCAAAGCTCAGGAAAACGCAGCCATGCGCTGCTCGGAGACCTTTCTTTCCACAGCCCAAACGGTCCCGTTAGCAGGTGGCACCGAATTTACCAGGCGCCGAGTGCCAGCCAAACCCTGCAGCTCCCCCAGGTAGCCCTGCCCATCCTTAGAGCATCCCATGCTGGAGCAGGACCTCGGGGAGGCTTTGCCAGGCCAGCCCTGCTCTGGCCAACACCTGGAGGCCCAAAAGGGTTCAAGGTGACCCAGGCAGGCACCGTGACCCGCGGCTAAACCTGCCTCAGGGGTGGCTGCTCCCATCCTCGGGACCCCTCGGAGCCAGCCCTGGTAGATGCGGGGCCGGCCGCGCAAGGGGCTGAAGGCGAGCTCTTACCTCTGGGGCTTGGCTCCCTTCTGCTTCCCGTCCTTGGGGCCAAAAGGGGTCTGTCCGACCTCCTGATCCCTGAGCTCAGTGAAATCTTCGGCCAGCTGGTCATCGAGGGGGAGGCAGAAAATGTAGGAGGGTGGAGGGGGTGGTGGGAGGATGCAGCGGGGCCGGCTGGGGCTGGGAGGACCCCGCGTTTCTGCTGTTTCCAGCGTCTTCATGACTTCAGCCTTGTCCTTCTGCCCAGATTTTGGGATGGGTCTCGACCGAAGCATCTTCAAATAAACAGGACGAGAGCAGACAAGGCGAGATGAGCTGAAGGGGAGGAGGATTTAGGCCGAATCGTGGGGGTAAAACCCGTGCTGGCGGCACGAAGCACGGAGGAGGGTGCCAGTGGGTGCCAGGTGGAGCCCACGCTGAGCTCCCGGCCTTGGGACACTTGGGGCAGGGTTTGGGCAGGGTTTTGGGCGTCTCACCTCCTGCTTCCCTTCGTCCGAGCCTCTGATGCTTATCTGGTCGGGAGGAGGCAACCGTACCTGGGCTTTTTTGGAGGGGGAAAAACCCCATGAAATTTGGAGCAAGTGTTTGAAGGGCTGGGGTGGAAAGCCTGGGGGTTGTTCTGGGACGAGCGTCGTTACTGATGGCATCGCCCTGTGATTTTGCAGGGCACTTCCTGCAGGGCACGGCTCCGTCGTGAGCTCCTCCGTGCGGGTCTCCATCGCCTCCCAGGGTTTGCCCATTCCCTGCTCGACACGTACAGGAGGCACAGCAGCATCCCCCCCTCGGACCTGGTTTGGGATACAGCCGGTAACGGTTTCAAGAGCTCTGCTCCTCTCTTCCCTGTTTCAGGTCAACATGGATTTGTGGTTCTTCGTCCTTTTGCTGGGAAGCGGCCTGGTCAGCGTAGGTGCTCACAATGGTACAACAGGTAAACCGTGCTCCTTGTCTCCTCTCCGTTCCCCTGCACCATTTTTTAGGGTGAAAGTAGGGCTCGCGTGCTTGGTGTCTCGCCTCTCCTGCCCCTGGGTTGGCCAAGATACAGCAAAAGCACCTGAGAAAAGAGCGGTGCTCGTAGGTGGGACCCGCAGATTTCTCTCCTAGCAAATACCGAAGCTCTCTTACAGGGCTTCGTGCCTCCCCCGTATCGTATTAGGTACTCGAGTGAGCTGCTTTGATAGGATTCACGGCTCCACGACGTGCAGAGCTCTCTCTGCCCCGCACGTGGGATTGGTTTTTTTGCTAGCTTTTCCCCTCGTGTTTTACACCCCAGCAGCACCGACCAGCCCCTACATCCCGCGGTGCCACAGAAGGGTATCTCAGGCTGCTCCTTTCCGCCTCCCCTGCTTTCAGAGCCCCCCACCTCAGCGCCCACCTCCTCCAGGAGCCCCAGCAGAGCTCCCACGGCCACTCCCGAGGACGGCAGGACGACGAGCGCCCGCGGCCTCAATGCCAGCTCTCCGGCGGCTGCTTCCACCCCGCCGTCGGAGCCAGCTACCACCACAGCCCCCAGCGGCTCCCCCAACACCACCGCCGTCGTCTCCAACGCCTCCACCCCGGGGATGTCGGTGTCCACCCCGGTGCCTTCGGACACCCCGCTGCTGCCCAGCGCCACGCCGCCTGCCCCCAGCACCGCGGCCCCCAGCACCGAAGCGGAGGTGATCGAGGTGAACGTCAGCGCCACGGTGCCAAGCCAGGAGACCTCTTCTGCTTCCCACAACGGTAAGGCGCCTTCCTCACCTCTCCTTCTCCAGGCTGCCCCGCTCCTGGCTTTGCTTCTCTCCTCTTGTCTTGTTCTGATGAGAAGTGGGAACGAGAAGGCGCCTTGGGGCGAATTCGGTAGGGAAATACGAAATGCGCAGCTCGCTGAAGTCACCAGGTCCAAACGGATTTATCCTGCTCTGCTCTCTGCAGTTCAGACAGGGAACAACAAAACAGACCAGCAGCCGAGACTCTGGGCGTGCCAGGAGTCCCAGGATCTCGTCCTGCTCCTGTCCCAGATGAAATCCATCTTTTATGGATGAAATCCATCCTTTTTATTTATCCCAATCACCCCAAACCAGCCGAGCTGGGGATGTAGGATGACACGGGAATTTTTCTCATCTGAGAAAGACTGATGAGAGTGATGCAGGCGAAAGCCTTGAGCCCAGCCAAAGCTGGGCTTCTAGAGCACGCCGCCTGCTCGCGGCGGGCTGGATTTGTATATATATATATATATTTTTTGTCTTTGCTGTGTTTTTGTGAGTTGTGTTGCTGTCTGTGGGGAGCTCCTCGCCCTGCGCTGTCACACGGTGGCCGTGGCAAGGCTGGAGGTGGCTTCCCACTTGGGGCCAGTCCCCTGAGCGAACGGGCGAGCTGATTCTCCCTCTATTTCCAGAAATTTGGCAAGGAGCAGAATTAATTTTGGGGCTGCCTTCTCCATTCATCTGCACGCATCGGGGTGGAAGAGCCGTAGGAATTACACGCAGCTCCTGCTTCTCCCAACCTACATATCTCTAACTTCTCTATAAGCAGCAACGCTACCGATGTGCTTTTTGTTCCTCTTCCCTTGCTGCTGAGCGAAAGCTGAAGTTTATTTCCTCGTGCCTTCAGTAGCTGGCGTTTTAAAAGCAAGGCGTGCAGGCAGACGATGACAGTTGCTAAACGTGTTGCTATTTCAGGCTTTGATCTTCTTAAAACGCCTGTTCCTTTGTTGCTAAGAGACTTCTGTTTTATTTTTCCGCAGGTAACTCCGACAGAAGAGGTAAGAGACGTAACCTTCATTGCTCTTTATTCAAGCCCCGTGTTCTGCTGGCAGAGGGCTCTCCTCACACGCTTTCAAAACTGCTTTTACCAAACGGATCCCGAGCTCTTTCCAAGAGCTGCTGACGTGTCGGCGTCTCAGCAAGCGTTGGGCTCTTGGTTTTAAAAACACACAGTTTGGGGTTGTGCACACCCTGTGGGGTACGAGGAGCTCCTGCCACACTCACGGAGTCCAGCAGCATCGCTTCCTGCGCAGTGACCAAGCCCTGAGCAGCTGCTCGAGAAATTGCCTCCTCTTTAGCTTCTGAATTGCCTCCATTGACTGCGACCTCCCCTGTTTGACCAGGATCCGTTCTGCAAACGACGTGACCAATGATTACTCCCATTAGTAGTGCTGGCAAGGGGTAGCAGGAGTGCATTTCTGGTAAGGTGACAGCACTTACACCCGTTTCTCCGTCTCCGATTCCGTGACTTTGTCCCGAGAACCGGCATCACCGGCAGAATATTTCCAGTTTCTCATGGCTTTAGCAGCACAGGAGCAAACAGACCAGAGGTAGGATTTGCGGATGCTGTTCCGCCTCTTGGACACCCCGTGGCAATCAAACTGATTTCCTCTGCTCGGTGCTGTTAGTATTTTGGAAATCCCCTGTCTTGGAGCGTTATTCTGAGTGATCACAGTTCCTGCTTCCCTGGCCACTAAGCCCTAAACCCTTTCAAAGTCAGACAGGCCCGGGGAACTTGCAGCTTCCACGGAGGTGTGTTGGCTGGGGGACTGAGCTCAGGATAAGCCCTGCCGCGAGATGGACACCTTGGAGCTTGTGCTGGAGTTTTCCTTCCAGTCTCAGGAGTGTTTAGAGCAAGTACTGGCGACAGCTCGCAGGGAGGCGAGCCACGGGAACAAGGATCTCGTCTCCTTTCGGATGCGTGTCCCCTGGGAATCGCTCCAACGTTGGGAAGGGGAGAAACAGGCGGTTTCCTTGTCAGGAACGTTACAGGAGCGATATTCTGAAATTAAAGGCTTCCCTACCAATTTGTTGATTGAGGGTTGTTTTGAAGATGAGGAGCAGAAAAGCGGTTGTAGTTCATGCTTGCTGGGGTGTTTCCTTGTTTTCCTTTACAACCTGTCCTACCCAGGCGTGAGGAGGTGCCTGTAGCTCACCCCGAGGCCATGAAGGCTCGGTGAGAGCAGCCGGGTGGGCGTCGAGGCTCCAGCTTCAGCGCAGAGCCCAGCGGTGTGGAAGCACCTTGGGGGGTTTTGGCTGGCTCTGCTCATCCCGGACTTCCCATCTGGGCTCACAAAGGGATTTTTCCTGAGGTCGGATGGAAATCAGTGCTTTGCCGTTGCCTTTCCCAGCAGCACCAAACTCTGGCAGTGTCTGCAAGTCCTTCCCCATCTCCTTTTAGCAATCTGGCCTTGCACCAGCCACTGGTGGATGGGATTATGGAGATAAAGGTAGATTTTGCCTCTCAGAAGCACCAGCCTTGGCTCTTTTGTCCCAAAAAATCATCTCTGCCAGCTGCTGGTAACGCAGGGGTATCCCCTGGTTGGATCCCTCGTGTAACACGTTCCCGTCCTTGGAATTTCAGATGGAACTGGGGTTTGGGTGCAAATGCTTCGATCCAAATGAAGCATTCTGTGCTGGCCGTGGTGGAGACAGGACCAGCCTAGGGCTTAATGCTGCTCAGGACCTGGGGATAGGGCCAGGAGCTTCCTTCTGCTCCCCCTCGTGACCGTGGGCCAGCCTTGTGGGGTTTTCTTCCCCAGCATCTCACGTGCTGTTCCTTTTCAGAAACACTGACCCTGCGTCTTCGCTTCCGTTTCTTTTAACCTCATGATTCTGCTTGTGGTCCCGGTTTTGGCCTCTCAACAAACTGTTTTCTTCAAGTCTTGTGGGCAGCCGGTGGCAGCGATGAGCACGAGGGGCTGCTCAGCACTATCCCGCACGGCGTGATAAAGAGATGACGGCCTGCAGACACGAGCCTGGTGTGAATCGTGCAGACACGAATCAGAGACGTGGCCCTGCCAGGATGAGATTTTAAACATCTCGATGTTTTTCACACTGGACCCACACGTTTGCTTTGGCATTTCAAGTCCCTGAAAGCAAAGGCTGGAAGCCCTTGTTATTGTGCAGGTGATGCCACCCCAGCTGTAACTCCCCGGGGCTGAGCTGGGAGCGAGGAGCGAGCGGAGCAGGAGCTGCAGGAGCGTTGGCACCGCTCACCGCATCTCCAGGGGAGGAGGAAGCTGCTGGGGCCCTCGGGCTCGTTTCCTGCCGGGGCCGGGCAGCGAGGCGCTGGTGAACGGCTGCGGCGGAGAAGCTCTAACTCCTCGAGCCAGATGTGGCGAAAGAAAACGCTGCAACCCCCCCCGGCATCCTGCTGCCAGATGCCGAAACCCCTGCCCGTAAATCACGGCGGCTGCCAGCAGACGCCGCGGCGGCTGGAGCGATGCCGGGGATGGCACCAGGAGCTACGGCTGCACACCTCGTGTCCTGGAGGATGGGATGCTCCCAGCGTGTACCTGCCCTCATCCAAGCAATGGTTTGTCTGGGAAGCCTGGCAGGCACCGAGAAGGGTTTTAAAGCAAGCGGGCTCGATAAATTCCCCCCTCCGGTCCCTGCTTAGAAGCTGGCTTCTGCTTCAGCAGAGCTTCCAGGCACGTAGGGAAGGGGTTCAGGTCTTGTGTTGCTCTTCTGCAGGGCTTTCCCCACCAGTGAGGATGGCGATCTGTGTTCAAAGGTGTCGTGGAAGCATCAGAGAATCATTTAGGTTGGAAAAGACCTCCCAGATCATCGAGTCCAACTGAATGTGGGCTGTGGTAGGGGAGAGGTGAGGGCTGGAACTGTACAGAGCATGCAGGAGACGGAAATGTGTCCCGATAAATTCCCTGTTGGCTGCTGGGCTGAGGGAGATGCAGACACAGGGACCTGAGGGCTGTAGGTGGAAGAACTAAGAACTGCAAGACTGGGGAAGTTTTGGTTTTTTACTCTGTCTGCAACGCTGGGTCATCGCCTACAAATCATTACCCCAAAATCACGCATCTGTTGTTCAGAATAACACTTTGAGGCCTCATGGCTGCGGAAAGGGGAAGATGCAGAAATAACCAGCGTGTGCCTTGGTAGCTCTGTAGTCAGAGGATTAAATCCTGCTGGGAAGATGTGCTGCCTGGAATCACGGAGAGGCAGAGCGGGAACGCTGGCCCAGCAGCACAGAGGATGCTCAGAAGGTGGAAATGGGAGCCCCGGGGGGCCGAGGCATGGAGACACAGCCCGGTGGCCCGTGCAGATTGACCGAGCTGCTGGAAAATTAAAATCCCCCCTGCTGGCCTCGCTGCGATTTATCTGGAATATGCCCTTTAGGGCCGTTTTCCTCTCTGGATAGCGTTGCTTGTCTTCCAGCTGCATCTGGGTAATTTGCTTGCTTTGACCAGTGTTTCTCTGACCTCCGGGGCAGGTAACAAGCAGCTTGTTGTTACCGATCCCTGGTGGGTCCCGGAGGATGGGAACATCTCATCCTTGCCAGCCCAAGTGTGCTTGCAAGGGAACTGTGCGGTGCGTGCCCCTGAGAAGTGTCTGCGAGGAGCGAGCGATGAAGTCTGTATGGATTTACAAAGGTCACAGTTGTCACCTATTTTTATTATAAGGATCCTTACCATTTTTCCAGAGCTCATGGGCATATTTAGAAACTTCACACAAGGATCTTCACGACACGGGCAGAAGATGCTACAGGTCTGCAGGCAGCAGAGCAAAAACTTCAGCCCTGCAGCCCGTGGACCACTACAGGCACTTGGAATTGTGCAGAAGGAACCCCTAGTGTGGGCCACGTCTCCCCTCTTGCAGCTTTCTCAACAGCAGTTTTCATCTCCAAGGTCACAGTTCCCAGCTCTTAGAGAAAACTGAGGTGCTGCGAGTGGTGTTGGCAGGTTTTAATCTGACCCTGGTGTATCAGTACTCCTTGAGTATCGGGTCACGGACCTGTCTTCGCTGCCAGCCTTGACAAATGCAACCCGAATGAGTAACTGTGATGTTTGAAAGCAGAAATTGTAGAGCTCTGCCTTGTTAAATTGTGGCTCTGGATGTTTTCAGATAGCAGCTGGTAACTGCACCTTTCTTTTCCTGTTGCAGATGAGACTCCAATTATTGCTGTGATGGTGGCCCTGTCTTCCCTCCTAGTCATAGTATTTATTATTATTGTGCTGTACATGTTAAGGTAAGAAATGCTTTAATGCTGGCTTCTCTTAGTTGACAGAAATGAATTACTGAATGAACAGGAATAAGCAAACCATGGGCTGCTTCCTATCGTGAGCCTTTTGTTCTGTTTCCTAAGCTATGCAAAACCGACACAGCCAGCGTTAGAAAAAGAAATCTTTAAGGATAATGAAAATTATGTTTGGGGTTATTCAATAAATGCTGCTTATTCCTTTCACTGTAAAGCTATTCCTTAATGTGGGGTAATGCCTGTTCAGTTAGTGAAAATGTGATATTTAGGACAGGCTAAACTAAAGTCCTGTTTGTGCACTTTCAGAGCAGGTAGGGTTTCCTTGCAAGGCTCAGGGTGATGGTTTGAGTAACCTGGGGAAGCTGAACGCATCTCTTGAGCCAGAAAGGCCTTTGTGTGTGAAGGTGCATTATTTCTTCATTCCCATCTTGATACTGAACATGATCCACCGTCCGTGGAAGCCAAGCTGTGCCATGTACGTCATGGAAGCAGCTCTTCCACTGCATGGTGGTGGGCGCTGGAGCTTGCCGGGGGCACCGGGTGATGCTGCAGCTGGAGCTGGAGCCTAACAAAGCCTTTTTATATCCATTTAGAAAAAATCCAAGCATTTGGGCTGCTCAAAGCCATACCCTTAATGAACCCAGCTCCTGAGTGCACGTCTGTTCAGCTAGAAGAGAGTGTTTATTCACCTGCAGTAAACATTTTAATTTACTCGACGTTCTGGTGATTAAATAATTAAAAGAAAAAAAAAAAAGGCAATTTCCTTAGTGGTAGAAAAATTCCCTCCGTCTCTTGGCTCGGGGCCTGCTCTCGCAGCAGTGAACCTGAGGAAAGTTTTGCCTCGGGAGATCGGCAGCAGCAAAATTTTGAGTCCTCCCCACCTGGCACCGCAGCCGGCTCCAGGCCTGGAAGAAAAGGTTTCTGTTCGCCTCGTTCCCCCTGCGCCCGCCCGGTGATTCAGCAAAACACTTAACTTCAGGCAAATGGAGAGCGAGCATATGCTTCAAGTTAAAAGCACATGGAGAAGCGCTTTGCTGAATAAGGATGGATTAACTTTTTTTTTAACGGGCTTTGCTGAATCAGCCTGCGGCGCAGGAACTCCTTGGGGTGCCCTCTGCAAAAACCATCCTTAAAGGCCGTCCTCCTGGCCTGCACCTTGTGCCTGCAGCCTTTCTGATCGCAGTTGGCTAGAAGCTGTGTCCGTGGGCAGGATTTTACAGGTCCCCTTAGCGCAGTTTGCTTGTTCGCCTCTTGGATCCAACTGCGAATTGATAAAGACGTGAGGAAGGGAAGTGCAGCGTCACTGCAAGCCAGCTGGGCTCAGCCTCCACAATGACAGAGCCACAGAACAGTTTGGGTTGGAAGGGGCCCTAAAACCCATCTATTTCCAGCCCCTGCCATGAGCAGGACCCCCTGCCCCCAGCCCAGGCTGCCCCCAGCCCCATCCAGCCTGGCCTTGGGCACGGCCAGGGATGGGGCAGCCACAGCTCCTCAGGGCGGCCTGGAACAGGGCTTCAGCACCCTCAGAGTGACAATTTCTCCCTAATGTCTAACCAAAATCTGCCCTTTTTCAGTTTAAAGCTGTTACTCCTTGTCCTATCACTGCACCCCCTGACAAAATGTCCCTCCCCAGCCTTCCTGCAGCCCCCTTTAGGTACTGGAAGGCCGCTGGGAGGTCTCGCAGGCCTGTTTCAGCAGAAGCAGGCTTCCAGCCACAAATCCTGGAAATTTCCCAAAGTATCCCAGTTCTCCCCAAATCTGATACAGGTGGGGTGGTCCAATTAGGAAGCCAGGACCGCTCACAGGCTGTGATTTGGGAAATAGGTTTGGAGAGAGGGAAAAGAAGCGCCTGGATTAGGCAAAGGGCTCGGCTGCTCCTCAGCTGCGAAGGCACACCACGAGGCTTAGAGCTGTGGGTGGGCACCACTCATCCAGACTGTAACCCGGCGTCTCGGTGGCTGACTCGTGATTTTCTCAACTCCCTTTTCTTCCTTAGGTTCAAGAAGTACAAGCAGGCAGGGAGTCACTCCAACTCCTTCCGCTTGCCCAACGGACGGACAGACGATGCAGGTGAGGCTCGTGTTGCCACGACTGGGGGGCAGGGGGCAGAGGCTTACAAAGCAGGTCAATTCCTTCTTCAAAATACAAATGGATTGTTTTATGTGCTTTTTTTATTTATTTATGTGTAAAACAGAGCCCTGTAGAAGTCCAGCAAGCCCATGTGTTTGGCTCTGTAGCAGTCTGAGCCCAGTGCAACTTCAGCAGGCAGGGCCCGCTGCAGCCAGAAGGCTGGGTGCCCTGGCTTTGTTTCCCCTAATGTTTTTGCAGGAAGATGTTTTTTTAATCTGTGTTTTCCTTTCTTTCTTGTTCGGAACTTTCTGTTTTCCATGATTCTGACATGCTTTTATAAAATGAGAATTCTCTTCCCTACTTTAATTCCAGTGACAAATGTTTTCCCTCAAGTGTTTAGTAATGTGACCACTTCCAAAACAATTCCTCTTGAATATCCACAATATCTGTTCGACACAAATAAGCACGTTATCTGAAAAAACACACCTTTGTGAAATAATTCAACATCCTTCTCGCCTTTTAAATTAGGGTGACAAACCCTCTCGTGGAGGTCTTGACTGTAGGCACCAAGTTAACATTTCAGAGAGTAAGCAGGGAATGCATTGGTTTTTCGTTATAAAATCCTTTTCAAACTTCTGAAAGAGGCACAAAAATTGCAAATGCAATTTAAAAGTCTTGTGACAACCTGCTGTGACGTTGAGTGACATCAGTCAGAGCTGAAGAGGATCCTCCACCTCTCAGACTCAGTTCCCAACCTTTATTTGAGCTCCCCCCATATGAACCAGCCACCTTATGAGTGAGTGCTAACTGAAAATCAGCACTTTTTTTTTCATGTTGGCAGCTAAGACCTTCCCTGCTTGAGTTTTATATTGCTGTAAGCTAAGGTGTGAACTTCATAAACCGTCAGTCGTGTTGATATAACCCTCACGTGGCCTTTCTTGGCTTCGCTTGCGTTGCGCGGTAAAACCACACGCGAGAGCAGCCCTCACTGTGCTCACCTGGGAGTTACGTCACGGTCCTCCTGCCAAACTTTCGGGGTTAATGAGGGTAAGGGATGACTTCAAATGAGTTAGTCTTCAAAAAGGTACAGAATGGTTGGGGTTGGAATGGAGCTCAAAGTCCCCCAGAGCAAAATCCAGGAGCAGGGACAGCAAGGTGGCCCCAAACGTGGACAGCCCAGGGTGGGGGGATCCCCCCTCTGCCCACCTGGGTGAGGATGGGTGCCAGGCATGGAGGAGCATCTGGGGGACACCTCTGATGCCTGGGTGTCATTGCAGAGCCTCAGAGCATGCCGCTGCTCGCCAGGTCCCCCAGCACCAACAGGAAATACCCGCCTCTGCCCGTCGACAAGCTGGAAGAGGAGATCAACCGCCGGATGGCAGATGACAACAAGCTCTTCCGAGAAGAGTTCAACGTGAGTGCCTTTGCCTCTCCCTCTCTCCCGCAGCACGAGGGATGGATGGGAGCGGGACAGATGAATAAAGGGGTTTGTTTGCTCCATCACAGTGTATTTTTCCAGTGGACACAACCAAGCCATTACGGGGTGGGGGGCATCTTTCAGACCAGTCCAAAAGGCTTCTCTGTTTCTCTGCAAAGCGATGGGTGTTTATTGCAAGGGGGACAGGGATTATCTGCAGCCACAGAGCAATTTCGCAGCTGATGAGATGAAGAGCGTGATGGAGAGAGAATTCAAATCTCTGTCTTCTTTCCCTTAAATCCCGCAGCTCGGGCAGGCTGCAAACAGTGTAGGGTGTATGACACACAGCATAAAAATCCCAGTCTCATTTTGCAGAACAGCGGAGACAAAACAGCTGGTACATCAAAGTGGAAGCTACTCGGAGACTTTTACATATTTATTGCAAAACACACAAAGAGGTTTTTACCCTCGTAACTGGTTTGTAGGATCTCTCTCTCTCTCTGCCTGAGTATGCCTGTCTGCCCACCCACCTGCTCTCATTTTGTGGGCTTTTCTTGGCATCTTCCATCCCATTGTCTAGGTTCATCTTGTGTTTAAAGTAGGTTACTGAGGAGCCGTGGGGATTTGCAGGTATGCTGAAGGCTTCCATCTCCTTGCCCACACCCGTGAGGCTCTTGTCCCACCTGCAGCCATGTGCAGGGATGCCAGCTTGGGGATGTCACACGAGCAAAGGGGATAATTGAGATGACAAATAACGAGCAGGGCTACCCCTCACATTCACTGCAAAATGCAGAGAGCTTTTCTAGCAGGCTGCCCTTTGGGTTACGGTTTTCTGGGCCCAGGACATGCCATGAATGTCTTGAGGTGGAGGAGCTCTGGAGGAGCGTCCCAGCCTGGTTTCCTCCCCGGTGCTGCCTTCCCTCCTCCCAATCCTCATGGCTGTGACAGAAACACCGCCAGCATGAACTGCTTCTAAAGTTGTACCGTGGTGTTGTCTCAAATCCACAAACAGACAAAACAAGAGCTCTGACAGAGGAATGGAAACAACCCAGTCTGTTCGAGTAAGCTGTTAACCCTTAAACTGAGCGATGACGATTTATAGAACAACAGCTGGCCTTCGGCACTGATTGATTTTGGCAATAAGTCAGGTATCAGACTCTGATCATCTCCCCTGAGATGTCTAAAGCCTCTCCCTGGTATTGCTGAACTCAACAGCCACTTGAGATGATGAACCTCGTACAGTTTCATCTCGCCAGGCAGTAACAGGCAATTCTGAGAGACGTGATGAGGTAGGGGACAAAGTTAATAACTGTCTGGAGCGTTACACCAGGGCTGCTGGACTAGCTGCATTCCCCACTGGCCTAATTAATGAAAGAAAACCCACTGCTGGCCTGATAGTGCTGCAGGTGTGGTCTGCAAATTCATAAAACCTTAGGCCCAAGGTGTGTTATGTTGGTATTAGGGCTGTGACAAGATAAAAACCACGCTCGACTTTCCCCAGCTGTCACACAGCTCAGCACCCCTCGTGACAGAGGGGGCTGCGATTCGCTGAAACTAAATTCTTGCTGAATAACCAGGGAGGGGGATCGCCTGGGTTGGAAGTACTGGATTGCACAGAAAGCTTTCTGGTGGGGACAGGATGGTGCAGGGCAGCTCCATCCTACCCCTGCGGGTACTCAGGCTGTGGGGTTTTTGAAGCAGGGGCTTCAGTCGGGTCACGTTTGGCCTCGCTGTTAATGGAGGAAATCTCAGCAGGAGCCTCCCTGCGTAGAAATGAGCTCCTGAAACCCTGTGCTGGTGGGTTTGGTGTTGGAGGCTTTACTGCCACCTCGTGTTTGTGGGTCTGGAGACGGCAGACAGCGCCTCAGGGAAGGGATTTGCTCTCTCTGGTACAGCCCAGGCTGTCTGATCACCTTGAGCTGGGTGGGGGCAAGGGGCACTGCAGGGGTGAAGGTGAGGGACGTGGGCTGGGGGGACTCATCCAGAGGGGCAGGCGTACAGGGAAATCCCACACCTTAACAGGCTTAGCAGAGCTGTGACGGGCTGTTGGTGTGGCTTACCCATGGATTTCGGAGAGCTGAGCACCCAAGAGTGATGGTGCTGCCCGGAGAGCTGTACGTCCCGCAGAGAGCCCGTCTATCGGCAAGTGTAAGCAAGGGGGAGCCGCTCTGTGCTCCAAGTTTCTTTCCCTGGACAGGAGCTTTTACTCACCTATCTCCTAAAGGCCAGCATAGGGCAAAAGTTAATATTTGCCCCTCCTTTTTGCCCCTCAGATGGGATGCTCAGAAATGGCGTGCCTCACCTGTGCCAGAGCGCCGCTTGCTTCGTGTTTAGCAGTGCCACGAGCCCCCTGGTGCGGGACAGTATCACCCCAAACCCCGTTTTGTGCCATTGCAGGCTCTCCCAGCGTGTCCCATTCAGGCCACGTGTGAAGCTGCTTCCAAGGAGGAGAACAAGGAGAAGAACCGATACGTGAATATTTTGCCCTGTAGGTATCAGGGCGGCCGGTGGGGCTTGGGGGCGTGGGTGGGGGAGGACACCACCGGGGTGGTCTCGACTCCCGGAGGGGCTGCTGCAGCTGCCGTGGCTTTAGACACACACCATACATCCTTGGGTAAGGTCCAGCACCTCCCCAAGCTTGTTCACGGAAGAATTTGGGGGCATAAAGTCATTTATGTGTGCAGCAAATCCGGGCTGGGGACCCACCGAGCCCAGGCTCTCCTCCAAAAACCATCTTCCTTTTCTCAGCCCCATGGGGCTTTTGTGTTTAATGCTGAATCCTCATTTTTCCCCAGATGATCATTCCAGGGTTCACCTGACTCCCGTCGAAGGGGTTCCTGACTCTGACTACATTAATGCCTCCTTCATTAATGTAAGTGCTTGTTTTCCCCTAAAAAAGGGAAAAAAAGCAGCCGCTTTCCCCCAAAAGCACGGCCCAGCCACGTGTGTGGCTTTTATGGGGTGCGACTTTTGTCTGGAAGAGGACCCTTAAGGACTGAGATGAACGTGTTCCAGCCATGGGAGCACGAGGCAGGGAGCTGGGACTCGTAAATTCCTCCTGTAGCTCTGCCATTGCTCAGTCCCATCTCTTTACACCTCGCTTTTCTCCCGCTTCTGAAATAACGAAAAGCTCCTCGGGGCGCTGCAAAGCCCAAGCCGGATGGTTTGGGAGGGATCTGGGAGCCGTTCCCAATGAGCAGAGGATTTCTGATTAACAGCTGATGACTCCTGGGGCTGATTAATCACAGGTACTTCCCAGCTTGCAGGGCTGGACATGAAAAAGACATCAGGCAATCCGGCTAAAATATATTTAGAAATAATTTTGCCCTACTCGGCTCCTAGGGGGCAGCAGGACTTGTGCCTTTTGGTAGTGAATTGATGATTTCGGAGAGGGGGGAGAATAAAAACCTCACTTTATAGTGCTCATATGAATACAGAATCCTGCTTGTTATTAATTGGATGTCCTACTTGCCTTGGTCTTTCATCTTCCCTTTTTCCCCTTTTCTCCGTAGGGGTACCAAGAGAAAAACAAGTTCATCGCTGCACAAGGTAAACACCTGGCTGTTCTGCTCGCTGTGCCTCGAGGGATTTGGGCTGGGTCCTTCTGCCCTGTGAAGCTGTGCGGGTATCTGCAGGGCAGGGCCTCGTGGTGGACCCTGCTCGGCGTGAGAGGAGGCTGGGCTGGCCCACGGTTTGTCCCCAAAAGGATTTTATTCCTGCGGGTGCTGGGGAAGGAAGAGAAGCCCTGCCTGTGAAATACCAGGTGCCGGAGGGTGTCAATGGGTTTAGTCCCCATGGTCCGAGCCCCAGAGCCTTGTCCTCCCACCCTGAGCTAGGGCTACAAGTGGCTGGGATCTCCCAAAATACTGCTAGTTAGCCACTCAATTAAACGCCCCTTAATAAAGCTGAGAAACCATTTATCATGGAGGGAGCGCCGAGAGGTCTCTTCACTTCTGCTCCTTTTTAAACCTTAGCAGAGAGGAAAGTGGGCTCGTGTCCTCGGAGAGAAATTCAGCTGTATTCTTCGCAGGGGAGGCAGGGCTTGAGGGCTACAAGTGCCACAACTCCTCCCAAGCTCGGGTGCCTCCCGGCAGAGCCTCTCAGCACCTCTCCTGTGGGTCTGGTAGCACCCAGCCGGGGCAAAGCTTCGGCTCTTTTTTTCTCCTGGCTCGCCTTTAGCCTCGGGCTTGGCAGAGGATGTGGAGGCTGAGTCAGCTCCTTGGCTGGCAGGCAGCAGACAGCTATTCCCGTGCCATACTGAAATAGGATCCCGTGGTTAAAGCACAAGGCTTGGGGGGGGGCAGGACTCGGGTGTGCTATTTGTGACGGCCACGCTTTCCCCGTGTGACCTTGGGCAAGTTGTTTCCACGCTCCGTTTGTCTGATTTCCCCTTCTGGGGCTAAAAATGGAATTCCTGGTCATAAAAAATATCCAGTCCCTTAAAAAAAAAAAAAAAAAAAAAGCCCCGCTATTGTGTGTGTGATCTGATTGTTGTTTGGGTTAGCCGAGCTACCCGGGGACTCATCCCGTGCTGACATCTGCCGGCAAAAACCATCTCGCTGCAGCCACGGCTTCACGCCGCCGCGGGTTTTGGTCCCAGTGTGGCTGATTCCTCTCCCCTAACCACGACGCCATCTGTTCACCTCGCCCTTAGGACCAAAGGAAGAAACGGTGAATGACTTCTGGAGGATGATCTGGGAGCAAAACACAGCGACCATCGTGATGGTGACCAACCTGAAGGAGAGGAAGGAGGTGGGTGCCGCCGTTTCGCCTCTCGCCTCGCTCTGCTCCGGGGCTCTGCTCCCGAGCTGAGCCGCCCGCCTCTCGTCTCTCCCCGCAGTGTAAATGCGCTCAGTACTGGCCGGATCAGGGCTGCTGGACCTACGGGAACATCCGGGTGTCCGTGGAGGACGTGACGGTGCTGGTGGACTACACCGTGCGCAAGTTCTGCATCCAGCAGGTGCCGCGCCTCGCCTCGCCTGCCCCATCCCTCCCCGCATCCCTCCTCGCAGCCGGTGCCCTCCGCAGTCTCACCCGACTACCCGCAGCGTCCCCGCCTCCCTTTTGAACCAGAATTACTAAAAACGTACTCACCTCAAATACCTGGCACCCCTTTTTCCCGCTGAAGGCAGGCAGCAGCCAGGTCTGACATCCAGCCCCGTAATCCTCCAGCAGCTGCTGTTAGCAGCGTCTCGCCCACAGCCCCTTTCACTGCCTCCGCGGGAGTCAGATCTGTCTCATGAGCCGAGACAAAACCCAGTGCCGTGCGCGTTGGTTCTCATTGCTTTCCCATCTGTCGCTACCCCGTCACGCCCTCCGTTTTAGTCACTGTTTGTTTTCCCCGTGCTCCCAGAGGTAGGCAACAAAGCTGACGCGGGGCAAAAACCAAATGCCTCGATGGAAACCCGTCCAGACCCTGAGCTGGGCTCTCTGAACCTCGCCCTTTGCTCTGACAGCACAGAGGTCTGCGCGCCGAGCTTGTTTCCTCCCCTGCTTTTAACACGAGGATGCTGTCGGCAGAGGCGTGGGGAATGGGAGAGTCACGGCTGCTGTTTGAGCCGGGAATGAAATTTGGCAGCTTTCTGCTCGGCTGGAGCGTGCAGGTGGCATCACCTGGGTGGCGGTAGGAGCTGGCTCTGCAGGGAGAGCAGGGGGGCTCTTGATATGAGACAGAGCAATTAAAATAACCTGCTTTTAGAGCCTAATCCGGCCCTGGAGCCTGAGTCCAGTGCTTCCTAAGCCTGCCAGTTCAGCCTGGGGGCCGTAGCTCCCCTCTCTGCCCTTGCTTTTGGGAAAAGAAAGTCAATCGAAGTGTTTGTGATGAATCTGAGCCGGCGTTTCCCCTGCAGGTGGGCGACGTCACGAACAAGAAGCCTCAGCGCCTCGTGACGCAGTTCCACTTCACCAGCTGGCCCGACTTCGGGGTGCCCTTCACTCCCATCGGGATGCTGAAGTTCTTGAAGAAGGTGAAGACCTGTAATCCCCAGTACGCGGGAGCCATAGTGGTGCACTGCAGGTGAGCCCCAGTGACAGCTAAGCTCTGCCTCTCCTCGCTTGCCTGGAAAGCAATTTTAATCCCAAAGGGATGTTTTAATCCCAAAAGGGTGTTTTTTTTCTTCCATCAGGCCTTTTTTAATTATTTTTTTTCACTTGTTATTTAACACTGCGAGCTGCGGCCTGGCCACATGGGAACATGCAAAAAAAATACTCACCTGAGCGAGCTTCTCGATCACTCGGTGCAGCTCAACTCAGTCGGAGCGAGCTGAGCTAAAATCCCCTCCTCCCTCGGTGCTCTGCCTTTCCGTAGCATCACCCAGCCTCATCTCCCACCTCTCCTGGCACAGAAAAAAGCCTTCCCCAGGGGCTCACCCTGATGGGCTGGAGGGTGGAAGGGCAGCGGGTAGAAACCTCTCCCTTCTCCCAAACCCAGTCTGCTGTTTGCTGGGCGGCTCTGGGCTCCAGCACGGGGCACTTGGTGCTGCTGCACTGACCTATTCCTTGTCCCCTCTTGCCTTTTCAGCGCCGGGGTGGGACGCACGGGCACTTTCATCGTCATCGACGCCATGCTGGACATGATGCACGCCGAGAGGAAGGTGGACGTTTACGGCTTCGTGAGCCGAATCCGGGCTCAGCGCTGCCAGATGGTACAGACAGATGTAAGCGTGCCGCTGCGCTTCCTTCGGGCTTCGCTCCCCGGGGTTTTCCTTGGCACTCTCGGTCCCCAAACCACCTGCAGGAGATCTGCGTGCGGGTCGAGGTCGTCCCCGGGTTTGGGAGGAGCGCTGAGACAGAGCTGTTTCAAGCGAGCTGTTCCTTAGGCCCTGCAGGTTACAATCACCGGCTTCCCCTTCAGCTTTGTGTCAGATTCCTGCAGGAACAGCAAATAAGGCCTCGGAGCCCTCCCGGGGTGCCCGCTGAGGTTCCCCCTGAGCGCAGCGGGGAGCTGACAGCCTCTCCCCGCACCCCTTGCAGATGCAGTATGTGTTCATATACCAAGCGCTCCTGGAGCACTATCTCTACGGAGACACAGAGCTGGAGGTGACTTCGTTAGAAATCCACCTCCAGAAGATCTACAACAAAGTGCCGGGGACCAGCAGCAACGGCCTGGAAGAGGAGTTCAAGGTGAGCCCGGTTCCTGCTCTGGTGGGTTCACTCAGCCCGTGCCGGAGGGAGCCCCACGCGCTCGCCTGACCTTCGGTGGCCCCAAAAAGCTCTCCCCGCTCTCCTCTCTTCCTCCGCAGAAGCTTACTTCCATCAAAATTCAGAACGACAAGATGAGGACGGGCAATTTGCCGGCCAACATGAAGAAGAACAGGGTGCTTCAGATAATTCCATGTAAGGCTCGTGTGGGTGAGCAGGGAGCGGGGACAGAGGCGCCTGTGGGGGCACAGGACGGCTGAGGTGGGAAGGGGCCTCAGGACAGCGCGAAGGGACAGGGCAGGGTCCGGGTGAGGTGGGTTCTCAGGACCCTGGCACCACTTCTCCCTGCCCCAGTCCCCCCAGATCTGGGCATGGCAGGAGGCAGAACCAAGTCTTCTCGTCCTAAACGAGCAGAGGGCTCCCCTTCCCTTAGCTTACTGTGTCTCATCTAGGGCTCCGGGCGTTGCCCAGAACTCAGATCATTTTGCTTCTGTTTTAGATGAATTCAACCGCGTAATCATTCCAGTGAAGAGAGGTGAAGAAAACACAGACTACGTAAATGCTTCCTTCATTGACGTGAGTCTTCTTGAATCTTCTCCCACCTCCCACTTCTCCCCAGGGGAAAGATTTGTCCTGAAACCCTTCTCCTACAGGTTTCATAATCTTCCTTCCCCCTCCCTTTGCTTTTTTTGGTGCTGGTTTGTCTCAAAGAAACCGTGCGGGCAGGGGGGTTCTCCAAGAAACCAGTCCGTACCCACAGTGGCTTTGTGGCTTGAGTGGGAGAGGAGATCTGGACCCTAAGCAGAGCCTCCAAATCCTGCTCTCGCTTCTGCAGCGCCGGGGTTTGACGACGGCTTTGGAGAAGCGGATGCCCAAAGCCATGAAATTAATTGCTTTACGGCACCGCTCGTTTGGTCAGAAAACATCCGCGCGATTAGTTAACGGAGCGGTGCGCGGATCCCAAAACCCTGGAGAAAACCAGGTCAATCCCATTACACCTGTCCTGGTGGCTGGAGGAAATGAGGCAGGGAGGTTAAGTGCTTTCCTCTCTCCGAGGAGGACGTCAGTGATTGCACAGCCTTTTTCTCGTGAGTAATCCTGTTGACTTCAGGGGTCCGTGTCCTAGCAGTGTTTATCTTTGTGCGCCGCTGGGTAAGTGACAAAGAATTCGGCTCTTCCATAGCCCAATCTCTAATACCATTTTTTTTCTAACATCATTTCACCCAGCCCAATTACTAATACCATTTCCTAACGGCAGCGGGGCTTTTTTTTTTCCCCCAAAGGGTAATTACTGCCGCGGGCTGACCTAGTAAAATCGGTGTTATTCCCAGAGAAAACGCCCCAAATGATCTGTCCCCCCCCAAAAAAAAATCCCTGCTGTCGGCTCCCTGCGTTTCGCTCTGGCTGTGCTGTGGCTGCGTCAGCTTCTGCCGAAACGCAGCCGCGAGCAGCCGCCTGGTTCCAGCTCGGGAAGCTGAAATGTCAGGCAGGCGATGTCGTCGGGGCTCCGATTTCCTGCCTCCGCTGAGTTTCGTTTCAATGGCGAGCTCCGAGTGACGGAGCATCTGCCTTCAGTCCGCTCTGAGGTCACGGGGGAACGTCGGAGGTTTTCTCTCTCTGTATCAGAAGCGCTGCTGGTGGAGCAGGGTCACCCTGCTTTATGACAAAGCCTGGTTTCGCTCCCTTCTTCCCCAAATCCCCAGTAAGAAGCAGAGCTGCAGCACTTAGCCGTGACTGCTACCAAGTTCCGACTTCCCAGCGTGTCTCAGGAGTTCTGGAAACCCAAACCTTGCTCCTCCAAATGCTCACACGAGGAATTTGCTCCTGCCTCGGCTGCACTTTGTACAAACGAAGGTCTCGGCGTGGCAGAGCTCCGGCTGGCGGTGGCTTCAGCTGCCAACTTGTTGGGGCTGGTCAAGCCGAGGCAGATGGCTCTGCCCAGCCGACGGTTATTTGCACAAACAGTGCTCCAAAACTTAATTCAGCTCGGCAGCTCGTCCAGCAGCACATGGACGCATCCTCTGCTGCTGCACGCAGTCCCCACCCGCAGTGAGCCAGAAACCCCCCAAATCCACCGGCTTTACCGCTTCTTGGTTGTTTTTTGGGGGGGGGAATGGCTCCCATTTGGAGGGGAGAGCTCCCACGCAGACCTCAGCTGGCACGGCGCGGGGAGCCGTGACGAGCAGCCTCTTTGCCTGGCGTGGAGGAATAGGGCAGGGGGCCCGGGGAGAGCACGTCTGGCGTGCCCTTTGGCTTGGCGCTTCCAGGCGGGATTAAGAGTGCTCTTTGCTGAATTAAATCGCATGCAGAGCTCCACGGAGGCGCTGCTCCAGCCCTTTCCCTTGCCAGGAGCCAGCGCTGTTTCCCCAGGGAGCTTTCTCACCGGAGCAGTGACACCTCTGTGACACCGAACCCTCTCTGGGCACCACGAACGAGGCCCAAGGAGTCTTTTTCCCCCCAAAATACATTTTTTTGTTCTCTGTTTCCGTGCAGGGTTATCGCCAGAAGGATTCCTACATCGCCAGCCAAGGGCCGCTGCAGCACACAATAGAGGACTTCTGGAGGATGATCTGGGAGTGGAAATCCTGCTCCATCGTGATGCTGACGGAGCTGGAGGAGCGAGGCCAGGTAAGCGCGTGGCCCAGGCGTTGCGGCAGCGCTAAAAGAAAGCCGAGCACGCCCTTACCCCTCCTGCAATGCCTTCCCAGGAGAAGTGCGCCCAGTACTGGCCCTCCGACGGCTCCGTATCCTACGGAGACATCACCGTGGAGCTGAAAAAAGAGGAGGAGTGCGAGAGCTACACGGTGCGGGACCTGCTGGTGACCAACACCAGGGTAAGAGCCCGGCCTTCGCCCTTGGGGGGCCTCAGGTTTTCCTCCTCCTCCTCCTCCTCCTCGTGCCGTGCTGAGCTCCGCCTGTGCTCTTCCTCCAGGAAAACAAGAGCCGACAGATCCGGCAGTTTCATTTCCACGGCTGGCCCGAGGTTGGGATCCCCAGCGACGGGAAGGGGATGATCAACATCATCGCGGCTGTGCAGAAGCAGCAGCAGCAGTCGGGCAACCACCCCATCACTGTGCACTGCAGGTAAAGCCCCGAGATGCGGGGTTCTCTCCTCCTTGAGCTCAAAATGCCTTCACTCTGAGACCGCGCGCCTTGGGCTGTGCGTGGGGACGAGAAAAACGCCGGCAGAGCCGGGCTGCTCGGCGCAGCTCGGGCACGGTGAGGCGTTCCCTCGAGCTCTGGGTTTCTCTTTGGCAGTGCCGGAGCAGGAAGAACGGGAACCTTCTGCGCGCTGAGCACTGTCCTGGAAAGGGTGAAGGCAGAAGGGATTCTCGACGTCTTTCAGACAGTGAAGAGTTTAAGACTACAGAGGCCGCATATGGTGCAGACACTGGTAAGGGCGGCTGAGCACGCGCCTCGGGCCCCGTGGACCTCAGCGACGAGGGGCTGGGGATTCAGTTCGGTGAAATTCCGGAGGAAAACTTCCTCAGCTGAAGGTTTTCTCCCCCCCATGAAAGCTTTGGGGTGGAGGTGGGTCACGAGGTTCCCTCCCCGTGTCCTCCTGGTGGGACATTGGGGGAGCGGGGCTGGGCTGGCTGAGCGCATCAGCCCCCTTTGAGCATGACACGAGCTGGAGGAGCCTTTTTGGGGGCATCCTCACTCCTCACCCTGGGTAATTATAAAAAAATAGCTTGGAAACTCGTCCTGGAGCAGCTTCGGCTGTCGGCACGGCGGGGAGAAGAGCAGACGGGGCCGGAGGAGGTTAACAAGAAGGGGCTGCAGGGATGCTGAGGGATTATTTAAGTCTGTTTGGGCTCCGAACAGGAGCTCGGAGAGGAGGAGGAAAGCTGCTACCTCCATCCCGAGACACCCCAAAATGGGTTTCGCCCCTTTTCCCGACCCCAGAGCACCTCGGCGTTGCCCAGAGGCGGCTTTTCCCCTCCTAACCCCCGTGCTTCTTCCTCTCCCCGCAGGAACAGTACGAATTCTGCTACAAGGTGGTGCAGGAATACATCGACGCCTTCTCAGACTACGCCAACTTCAAGTGAAAGAAAAAAGACAAAAGACAAAAAAAAGGACAAAAAAAAACACACAAAAAAAAAACGACAGAAGAGTTGCCTTCTTTAATATTTTGTAATATTCTGTTTGTTAATATACCCCCCCAGAATATGTGTATATATCTTAACTGTTTTAGAGGTTGGTACCACGAGCTTCATCTTAGCTGGAGATTTTATATGTAGCAAAGTGTTAGTGCAGATACTGTCGGCTCCTTTTTTTTTTTGTTTTTGGTTTTTTTTTCCAATGTTTTATTGGGGAATTAAATAGCGTGATGTTTGGAT
Organism: Heteronetta atricapilla; assembly: GCA_011075105.1. Lineage (NCBI taxonomy): Eukaryota > Metazoa > Chordata > Aves > Anseriformes > Anatidae > Heteronetta > Heteronetta atricapilla. The sequence continues at coordinate 2,652 of JAACYQ010025526.1, read as the reverse complement.
TCATGTTGTCGCACCGCCTCTCTTCTGGAGAGCTGCTACAGGCTGTTATTTTGTTTGTAAATCTCTTCGTTTTGTTTTTTTTTTCTTGAGGGAGTAAAGCCTTTTTTTTTAAAAAAAAAAAACCACACACAACAAAACCAAACCCCCGAGCTAGTCTGGACGCCCTCCGAAAACATAACCCACAAGCACAAGCTTTTTCCGAACCGGCAGGGAAATGGTTTCACATTTTTCTGCCGGTCAGCTCTTAAAAAAAAGAAGAAAAAAAAAAAGGAGAAAAAAAAAAAAAAACTCAATCTGCGTGTGTGTCTGTGTGTAAATACCCTCGTAAGGAGCAGAAGTCGCCTCCTTCGGGGTCAGGCCCCCGCCTGCTGGGGGGTTGGGACCCGAACCTCGCGGCGCCGGGTGGGATTTTAACTTAAAAAGGGGGGAAAAAGGGGAAAAAAAGGAAAAAAAAGTGTCCTCGCGCACCCCCCTTTTCCTTCCCCAGCCACAAAATGAAGCTGGAACCGGCTCCACCCGCGGCGTAAAGGCTGGGAATTTCTGCTCTCGGGGCACGGGGACGTGTTATGGTTGGCTTCTCTTCGCCCCCAGTTTTGCAGGCAGAGATTTGGGTCCCCCCAAATTATTTCTTCCGGCACCCCAATGGCCACACACAGGGGCAGGGCTCGGCTGCTCCCCCCCCCCGGGTGGTAAATCCAGGGAAACCCTAAATGCCACGGGACAAGAGCACGGGAAGAAAAACCCTAAAGGCACGGTGCTGCGGCGCTTTTCTGTTAAAATAACAGTGGTTTTGGTTAATTTTAAGAGTTTTCTTGCTCTGAGGAGACACCGGCTGAGGATTTTTTCCCTTCCTTGATGCCCGGAGCCAGCACGCAGCGTTTTGGGGCCGGGGGAGCGTCGCAGACCTTTGGCCATGGGCAGAGCGGTCGCGTCGCCTCCTCTGCAAATAACAAAGGCTCGAGAGCTGCTGGAGCTAAGCCGGGGCCAGATCCCCCTTAATCCGGGGCCAGATCCCCCTTAATCCGGGGCCAGATCCCCCTTCATCCCCTTCCCCGGCCCCGCTGCATCCCCCGAGCCGGGGGCTTTCGGCCGAGCGGCCGGAGGGATCCTGCCGAGATTTGGGGCGGCAAAGGGAAAATGGGCGAGAAAAAGGGAAAATCGGAGCCCTGCGGGAGGGAAACTGAGACATGGGGGGGGGGGAGATTGGCTCAGCGCCCCCCTGCCTGCCAAGAGCATCTCCCAGCCCCTCCTCAGCACCCCGGGGCTGGGCGGGCGCTGGCTGCGAGGTCCCCGGGGAGCGGGGCCGACGTCAGCGCCGCCGAGCTCGGCCCTACAAAGAGCGGTGCTGAGCCCCCGCACGGAGCACAGCGCCGGCCGCGCCGCCACGAGCAGGTGAGAGCATGGGGATGGGGGACCGGGGGCACCCCAGGGTGGGGGGGAGCCGAATCTGCCCTACTGGCACCCATGGGTGCTTGTCCGCTACAGTGCCTCCATCCCCAAGCCCAGCCCAGCAGCACCCATGGGTGCTCATCCCCTCCAGCATTCCCACCCCAAACCCACCTTGAGTAGCACCCATGGGTGCTTACACCCCCAGGGATCCCCACCCCAAACCCAGCCCAGCAGCACCCATGGGTGCTCATCTCCTCGACATCTCCATCCCCAAACCCAGCCTAGCAGCACCCATGGGTGCTCACCTCCCCAGCATCTCCATTCCCAAATAGGACCCTGGGGTGCCCGTCCTTTCTGGGCACCAAGCAGCACCCATGGGTGCTCACACCCCCAGGGATCTCCACCCTGAAACCCAGCCCAGTAGCACCCAAGGGTGCTCATCTCCTCCGGCATATCCATCCCCAAACCCAGCCCAGCAGCACCCATGGGTGCTCATCCCCCCCAGCATCTCCATCCTAACCCCAGCCCAGCAGCACCCATGGGTGCTCACACCCCCAGGGATCCCCACCCTGAAACCCAGCCCAACAGCACCCATGGGTGCTCACACCCCCAGGGATCCCCACCTCAACCCCAGCCCAGCAGCACCCATGGGTGCTCACACACCCCCCCCTCAGCCCCGCAGCCCCCGGCCATGGCTCCCCGAGGCGCCCCACTGCTGCTGCTGGCCCTGCTGCTGCTGGCGGGAGCCACCCGGGGCCAGCACTGGTCCCACGGCTGGTACCCAGGGGGCAAGAGGGACCTCGGCGCCCCCCCGGCCCTGCAGGTAGGGAAATTCCCGGATTACCCCCTTGGGGTTATTTCGCCCCCCAGATTATAATCCCTCCTTGATGATTCCCTCCCCAGTTTATTCCTCCCCCCAGTTACCCCCCCACACTCTGCCTGGTTATTCCCCAGCCCCCAGATTATCCCCCCCCCCCATGGGATTATTCCCACCTGGGTTATCCGACCCCCCCCCCGGGATTATCCCCCCCTCCCATGGGATTACCCTCCCACGGGATCCCCCCCTTCCCACGGATTACCCCTCCCCCGAGATTACCCCCCCCCCGACCCGGCATTACCCTCCTCCCACAGAATTACCCCCTCCCCAGCCGGGATTAACTTGCCCCGGTCGAGATTACCCCCCCACACCCGGTATTACTGCCCCCTCCACGGGATCACCCACCGGGATTACCCCCATATAACCCCCCTCCGACGGGATTAACC
>JAACYQ010025525.1:0-36031 GCA_011075105.1 Heteronetta atricapilla | reverse complement strand
GAGGATTTGGGGAGGGATGCTGGTTTGGAGGATGATGACTTGGGGAGGGACACTGGTTTGAGAAATGAGGATTTAGGGAGGGATGCTGTTTTAGAGGATGCTGCTCTGGGAAGGATGCCGGGATGCCGGAGGGGAGCACTGGGGTGCACGCAGGCACCCCTAAACCGAGGGGCTTGGCCGCAGCGTGCCCAGGTGTGGCGCCAGACCCCTGCCACGAGGGACAGCCAGCCCCAGCCGTGAATATTCCTGCCGCTCCCACGTTCCCGGCGACCTCGGCGATGTGAAATTAAAACGCGGAGGGGAAGCAGCCGCACGACGAGCATCCCCTGCCCTGAGGGCGTCCCGGCCCCGGTGGTGCTGAGTAAGGGCTGGTTTTGGGGTGCCAGAGCGATGGGGGGGGGAGCCTCCGGGCAGGGCCAAACCCCTGGGATGTGGAAAAGGGGAAACTGAGGCACGGAGGGGTTGGGGCAGCCACACCACGGGGGTGATGCTTATGGTGTCAGGGGGGTGCCCAGCCTCATCCTGCCCCGTGGATTTGGAGGGATGCATCACCCGGGGGGTGACAGTGCTGGTTTGGGAGATGGGGGCAGTGACTCATTAAGGTGCAGCTTTAATGACCAACATCGTTAGCGCCGACCACATCCCCCCAGCTCACAGCAGGGGCCGGACCCGCCTGCGTTGCAGGGCCGAGGAGGATGCAAAAAAATAATAATAATAACAATAAAAAAAAAAAGCACTCGGCTGGGGAAACTTTTCTTTAAAGCGCCCCAAATGTCAGCTCTAAATTGGGCAGCGGCGTTACACGCTCATGCTCCGGCTCTTCATTACTGTATCGTAAAAAAAAATTGCATTAGCCGGAGCGATCTGCATTCAAATGACTCTGTGTCTGGAATGATAACGCGGGAATATGAGATTAAAATGTAATTACGCTCTTTAAAGTCGAGGAAGGTTAATAAAAATGTTTTCCGAGTTGCGGAGGGTGCGCAGCCGCGGCGCGGAATCACTTACGGGAATCAAGGGGAGGATGGGGTAGGGAGGGAGGGACGGGGGTGCCGAGGCAAAAAGAAAATGGATGGGGGGCACGAAAAGGGGGCTTTGGGATGGTGGCACCGTGGGGGACGTGCTCGGGGGATGTCCCCAGCCCGTGTCAGGGCTCAGCCGGTGGGGTCCCTGCCGGGCCGTGGTGCTGAGCCCAGCGGGACGCCCACCCGCGTGCTCTGGGGCTCCCAAATCCCCTCCTGGCACCCATTTGGGGCCCCTTCTCCATGTTCCCCAGCCCTGGCTTTGCTCTGCCACATCCCAGCTCGTCCCTGGGCCCCAGCGGAGCCCCCTTCATTAGCGCTGAGCTCCTAACGAGATGTGAGGCAGTGTGGCGTTAATCAGTGCTGGTAGCCGTGCCCGAGGCACTGCCGGGGCATGTTGGCAGAGGATCGTGCCCGTCACCTGCCCGGGCGAAGTGGCACTCCCCAAATTGACCTGTTTTTTCATTGCTTTTAGCAGCGCCCGGGGCTCCTCCAGCCCGTCACAAGCGCGTCACTCGGTCACCGCGTCCTGGTGGCCGGCAGGGCAACGGGGAGGGGACACCGGGTGGCCACCGAGCCGGCCACCAAAGGTTCTTCCTCAGCTCCCCAGGAGGAGACGGCCTCGGTGCTGGAAAACCGAGCTGCTCGCATCTGCTGCCTGCTCTGCACCGGAGCTGAAGGGCAGCTGGGAGGGAAGGACCCCACGGGAACGAGGAGGAGGAGGAGGAAGCATGTCCAGCTGGGGCACAGAGCGGGAGGTGCGCACGGGGAGATTTGTCCCTTCTCCTTTACCCTTTCCCCCACCCGCTGCCAACAAAAAGAGCTGCACGGGCTGAAACTTGCTGCCCGAGGGTCCTGCAGTGCCCAAGGAGGGGGAATCGGGTGGATGAGCGCTTGGAACAACCCTACAGCACAGACACAGGTTCCCTGAGCAGGGGTCGGACCGGGCACGCTCCTGCCACCCCTTCCACCCCTGCTCTGCCAGGCTGAGCACTCAATTTCCCCGTGTGGAGAACCAGGGGGAGCTAACTCGTGCTCAGCCCCAGCCAGCTGGTGCCCAGCCTGATCCGCTGCCCGCTGGCAGGGCTTCCCCAGAAACTTCTGGGCTGCCACAGCTTCGCCGGAGGCGAGGGGGGCTTCTCCTGCGCCAGAGGAGGAGGGCGCCGAGCGGCCGGGAGCGCTCGGAGCGAGCTGGAAGGTCTGGGACGGAGGGGGTGCGAGCGCTGAATCACGCCTGGGTGGCTCACGGCACGCACAGCAGCACGCAGCTGGCAGGGGTTTCGCTGCCTAAGGAAAAAAAAAAAACGCCTGAGGTTTTTAGGAATGGTTTTTTTGCCCCTTTTCTGGTGGCTGTTTGAAGCCAGGGGCTTCACATCTTTGCCACAAAGGGAGGTTATGAGCTCCGTAAGACCGGCGCGGCGCCGGTACAAAGCGGCGTTGCGGCCGCTTGATGAGGCCGCCGCTTGCTCAGACTAAAAAGCCACGAAATTCATGAGCTGCTCAGCGAGGGGGTGCCTTTTAAGAGAGAATCAAGGCGTTGCATGTCAGGTGATTCAGCTGCAAGCTCGTTACCCCCAGAGAAACCGGCACGGAACACGGGCGAGAAACGCCCGCTCGGCGGAGAGAAATTATCAATTAAGTGGCAGCAGCGGGGGGGGGGCTTCCAGGTGACAAAACCCTCCGCTGTCACCTCACCGTCGGCACAGCCGGGAGACAGAACCTATCTGAGTAATTTTCCTCTGTTTTTTTTTCCCCCGAGCAGCTGTCTGAAGAGCAGAGCTCCTCGGAATTTGACAGCTGAGTGGCGGCCCTGAAAGCCCGTGGGCCTGCAGCTCACCTCCCCGCGTGTCGCCTGAGCTTTTTGCAGCCCCTTTGTTCCGTAATCCGTAAAGAAATTCCCTCCCCAGCACCACTCCCACGCCCGGGGAGGCTAATGACGAGTCGGGGGGGCGAGGGGCTGACTTGAACCACGGTTTTATTAAGGCGTAAATGTCTATCAGGCGGGCGGGAGCCGGGCCGGCCACGCGACAGAAACCGAGAGGCGGGGCGTGGGACGCGATGGCTTTTCTACAAAGGGTCCCTACGAGCAGAGGGAGGTCGCTGCCAGCCCCTCGTGCGTTAACCACGGCCTCTCTTCATGACTCCAGGTGGGGTAGCTTGGGCGTTGCGTTACCCACCACGAGGACCCGGTGAACGGCTGCTCACCGAGCGTTTGAATGGTTTTTAACGCACGGGGAAGCGAAACTCCCTGCCCGAAAGGCACCTACGCTAACCACTGAGCCACGGGGACGGTGGTGAGAGGGCGGGCGTGACGGCGATCGGTTCCGTATAAATACAAGTTCCTCGTTAAAGAAGCTATGGCTTTTTGTTCTCCTCGGGCCGCTTTGCTCCGGCGCGATGCTCTAACCCCCCCCCACTACTCCGTTAAGCACAAGGAGACCCGAATCCTCTCCGCGATTACGGGTGCTCAGCCGGCAAGCTCTCCCAAGGCCGTCGTCCTCGTACGAATCCAGGCGGGCGGCAGCGGCAGCTCCTGTTCCCTCGTCCTCCCGGCGGGTTAGAAGTGAACCCTCCTGACGTCGTGCGTGGCCACCGAGCGCTTGCAGCTCCCGCACGCCACGGCCGGGGATTTCTGCTTCTCGGCCAAGCAGGGGCGGCACAGGAGGTGGCCGCAGGGGAGCTGGTAAACGGGCTCCGTCTTGAAGTAGGGCGAGAAGGTTTTGCCGCAGGACGCGCAGCCCTGGGTCTGGCCGCTCCTGCCGTGCTCTGCAAACGCAATGGGAGAAGAGAAGCTGCTTGGGCGGGGGCTGGAGAACCCGCACCGTGCCGTGCCGCCCCGGGCCGAGCCAAATGTGTGCTGTAGGTGCTCACATCTCAGGACCACAGCCTGGTTTTTCTCTCTCTGCCATGATAAAGGGAAGGGTTTGGCTTCTGGGGGGGGGATTTGTGCTCAGGAGGGGCTGGCTCAAACCAGCGTGTGCACCGTCGGGCTTTTAATTGAGGAGAGGTGATTACAGAGCTTTTTGTTTTTACCTAGACGATTTATTGGCCTCCCTTCCCCTGTTCTGGCACCTGGATTAAAACGTGTTCCTGCGCAGGGATCATCTCGCACTGCTGTCACCTGCTGCCTGGGAGGGGTCGCTCCCTCGGCTCTCAAATAGCAGCAATTTTGAAGGGGACAGTGAAAAGCTTAATGGCTCCATGTCACTGCGAGACATCCGGAGCTGTTCAGAGACTGCCACAGAGACTGGCACAGAGACTGTCACAGCCCCAGCCCTGCCTCGGGGACGCTCGGTCCCTGCACGCCCACTCGTGCCACCGGCAGGCAGATCCTCGCTCAGGGGAAGGAGAGGAAGCCAGCAGAGAGGGCACTGGCTTGTGGAGGGACATCAAAAGGTCCAAAAGAGCTTCCCTGCAGCCCAGAGAAATCACCTGGGGCATGCCCACACAGCCAGGGCCGTGATGAGGGCGTCTAGCTCAACAGCCTGGCGGATATATCCGTGGATATTCACACCTGGTGGGGTTCTAGGCACAAATTTGGCTCGCTGGCACCGAAAGGCACCGAGCAGCAGCGCCGCCCTCCCCACAAACCCGGCCCCTGCCCTCGTGCCCCGCTCCCCGGAGGCGCTCGCCGCTTACCCAGGCCGGAGGCGGCGTTCCACGAGGTGCTGCAGCCTCCCTCGCCCTGCTGCTGCCCTTTCAGCAGCTTGGCCGTGAAGGAGGGCATGGAGCTGAGCGCCGAGGTCAAGGCCGTGTCCAAACTCTCCGAGAGTTTTTGCTCGTGAGGGATCGCATCTGCCAAGAGAAGCAGAGGTTTGAGGAGCGGGGAGCATCTCGGCGGGGGTACCGCCGGCGTTTCGCCCCGCGCGGAGCCGAAGACCCGCTGTTAATTAAGACCTCCCGTTAAGCAAACGTCGCTAATTAGCTAAATCCGTCTCCCAGGGGGAGGGGGGGAAGAGCTCAGCCTTACTGCTGCACATCTGCCACGGCAATCAGGGCTGACGAGGGCTGAGAACGGGCTGCCCGGGCTGCAGCAGTGCCGGGGATGTCTCTCTCCCTCCTCCCAGCTCCTTCCCCCGAAGGATCGTCACCCGGAGCAGCGACCCCGTTTCACAGCAGCGGAGAGGACGCGAGCGTTTTGCTGCCTGAAGCAGTTACAGCCGCAGCTCCAGCACCTCCAGCACCTCGCAGGTGGTCCCGGGCAACCGAGGGAGAAAGCAAAGGTGCCAAAGAGAAGCGGATTCTAGCCAAAGAGCTGGCACGGAGCAAAGAGGCAATTCCCCGTGAGCTGGGCTCTTTAACCGGGGACTGGAAGCTGAAGGTAACCGTTAGTGGAGAATAAACCGCAGGAGGGAAGAGATCTCTGGGGGAGAGGTGTGAATTCCCTGCTACCTCTGCCTGTCACCTCCTGGGACGTCAGGCACCCCCCGCCCGACCCGCGGGGAGCACCCCGGGCTGCGCACACGGGGCCGTGGCGGCCGGGCAGGAGCTGCGCAAGCACTCGGCTTTCCAAGGGATTGATCTCGGGGCTGCACCTCTGGGCTCTTCTTCTGCCTCCTGGAGCTTACGTCCAGCGGCGCTGCCAGATGTGACACACGCCGAGGAAGGCGAGCAGTGCCTGCCTCCTCCTCCAGACGCGTCACATCTCGCGGGTAACGTCTCCTCCACGGAGCCCGGGGAAGGTTTGGCGTCAGGCTGTGCAGGGAAACGCTCCCAGAGCTCGGCCTCCAGCCCAGGCACAGCCCCGAGCGTTTCTTTTCCTCTTACCACACGTTTTTTTTTTGCTGTCGCAAGAACACACGGGGCTCGGAGGCGAGCTACGATGAAAAGCCACCTTGACACCAAGCCAGTGCTTTACGAAAAAAGGTGGCTTGAGAGCGAGAAGGGGAAATAAAACCTAACGCGGCGACCTGAGCTAACGAGAGGGCTGGGAGGCAGGCTGCCCCGGGGACACAGCGACGAGCCTGGAGGGGAGGAAAAGCGAAACAGGAATAAAAGGCACCCGGGGGTGGCGGGTTGTGCTGGGGAGAGAGAGGGGGGTGTCAACGAGGCGATGAACCCGCTGGCAGGACGGCTATCGGCGGCAAAACGCAGCGGCCTCGGAGCTCTCTGGAGGCGGCGCGGGGATGCGTACGGGAGCCTCCTGATTTCAAAACCCGGCCCCGGGGCCGCGAGGACACCGAAGGAACGGAAGCGAGTTAGGGAGCCGGGTACCTGTGGAGCAGTCCATTTGGATCAGATGCGAGTCACTGTCCGTTTTCATTTTTTTCGCACCGTTCTCTGAGGTAGGCGTGACGAGGGAGGCGGCGGAAGAAAAATAAAGCGGCTGCGCGGCGCTGGGATCCACGCAGTCCATTTTCCTCTTCAGAGCAGACACGGTTACGGAGGAAGGGACGAGCATGTCGGAGGCGTGAGCCCTCCCGAGCAGGTTGGTGCCGGGGATGCTGTGCTGCAGGAGGAAATGATCGATCCTGGCCTTGAGGGTGGGGTGAGGCAGGGGCTGCGAGTGCTGGCTGAAAGCCACCCCGGTGAAAGGGTCGCTGGGCACCCTGCCCCAAGCCGCCTCGCTCCGGTTGCACTTCTCCAAGGTGCTCTGGTCGATCACCTTCCCGGAGGGCAGGAGCATGGGGAGGGTCATGATCTCCAGGGTGATGGGATCCAGGAATTCTTCGGGGATGTCTTGGACCGCGTCCACCAGCTTGCGGAGGGCCTGCCGCTCGCCGTCGTTGGCTCCCAAGGGCACGCAGTCGCTCTCCATCGGCGTCCAGAGCTCCGGCTTGAGGCTGCCGCCGTCCTGGGCGAGGCACTGGGAGGCCAGCTGAAAAACTCCCTCGATCACCTCCTGCGGGCACGATTTGGCAGGCTGCCCCCACACCTCCAGCCTCTTGATGCAGGGCAGGCCCCCCCCGGCCACGTGGGTGATGCAGAGCTTCAGGTGCGAGACGTTGCCGAGCGAGGCGGGCCCTTTGTTCCACAGGTCTTGAGACACGGAGCCCGGGTAGGAGCAAACGTTCTCCATCTGGTGGAAGGGAGGCCTGGGCTTGAAGCCTCGGTGGCCGAAAGTCACTTTGCTTTGATTTTTTAAGACAGCTTTGCCCACCAGGGTGAAAGTTTCTTTGTCCGACACGGGTTGACCGGCCGGACCCGAGAAGTGGCCCTCGGGGTACTGCCAGGAGGTTTTATTGCACGAGGTAGAGGTGTAAACTTCGAGGCCGGAGAAGGTTTGGTAGCTTCCGGAGGAGACGTCGATGTTGATCCTGCAGATCTCGATGTTGAAGGGGAAGGAGATGGTGACGTGGACGGGGGGTTTGATGAAGTACTCGCTGCGGAAGCCGCGGTTTCTCCTGGCGAGGTCTTCAGAGATCAGGTTCTCCACTTCGTAGCCGTCGGCGGAAATCTGCGTTTCAGGAGAAAAAGGGATTTCAGTTGAAGCAAGAAAATAAACAAGAAATCGTTTCCGTCAGGACTCGCTCTTGAGACGACAAATCTACTCGGGGAGACTTGCTGCTCAAAACTGCTTTGCAACTAAAGACGAGGTGGCAGCCGAGAGATTCTGATGATGCCGAGCAAAAACTTCGGCAAACGTTGCCCGGAGCTGCATATTCTCCTGGACAAGGGGAGAGCTGCAATCTTGCGGGGAAAAACTTATCTGGAGTCAAAGCACGCGCACCTGTGGGGGCACATAACGCCGTCTTGTTATGAGATCCTGCAAAACGAGGGCGCTTCCCCTCCGGTAATCAGCGTGTGCCACGTCAGAGCACTCACGGAAGGCCACACGGTGTTCTCACACTAACTAGCGGCGCTCGTGTTAATTAATCCAAGCACGGCGAGGGCAAACCAAGTTTTGAAGAGCAGCGTCGGCCCGCTGGGAAATCTCCCCGCGGGGTGAGCCTTCGGCTCCGCTTCGCCTGAGATGCAGATCCCGAGCAGGCAGCGGCTCCCGTGCTAAAATCCCTCTCTGAGCTGCCCAGACCGTACAAAAAGAGGGGAGTTTGGACGGGCTGCCCTCGCCCTGCCTGCTCAGGAAAGCCCGGCACAGCCAGCCGCGCTGTAATAATTAGCCAGCCTGCTAATTATCACAGACGAGCAGCAAGGAAGCCTCCCCGGGCTGGCAAGCCACTTCTACCCAGCCCCTCCGCCCCCCTAAGCCAGCACGTTTTTTACATTTTACCTTGTTGCAGTGAATCCTCGGCTTGAACTGGGGGAGGCAGACGTTTATGACCATCTTTGCAGTCGCAGAGGGCTCACTTCCTGAGCATCAGATTCAGCTTTAAAGGGAAAAAAAAATAAAAAAAAAGAAGGTAAAATAAGTGAAAGGCTCGAAAGGCTCTCGCGTTACAGCAGGTGGGACCTGCACGGCGCGGCCTTGGCCCCAAATCTTCGCCTCCGTGCCCCAGCGGAGCGAGCGTGCGCCTCTCTGCAGCCACCGCGGGACCCCCAAGGGCAGGAGGAAGGGGTCTGCGTGGTGTGGAACGAGGGACTTGGCACCCGAGGCACCAGCGCAGGTGTTACGGGGCGGGCAGGAGCCGCAGAGCAGCGCCCTCCGCCCTCCTGCTGGCCCCCAGAGGCTCCCCGTTGGTGCAGGGCTGTCTGCGGGGAGTTTTTCCAAGCGGTTTCCCCTGACCCCTGGCACCTGCAGCCGGTGGGAGTGAGATCTGAGGTTTAGCTCCAGATCCGCTGCTTCTGGGTTCGTTCTGACCCCGCTGCCCCGCGGGTTCCTTTAGTCCTTTAGCTCTGCTGTGATGAAACATCAGCCCTCGCTGTTCCTTTTCCTGGAACAACCCAAGCTCCCCCTCGCCCCCGTTTGTGCTCACGGCACCTTGTTGTGCCGCAGGTCCCCTCCCCGCTCAGCCTCTCCCTGGAATCGCCGTGGATCCCCCCGCTCTCGGCAGCCTGCGAAGCCTTCGTGGCCACCCAGGAAAGCTCCTTCCAAGCCCGAGGCCGTTCATGAGGTTTTAGCCCCCGTCCTTATCCCTTTCCGAGCCTTTAATCAGCTCCGGCAATCAGCTCTTCGAGGCAATTAGCAATTAAGAGGGTGAGAGCAGCAGCCTCCGGAGCCGGGGCGCACCAGGACGTGCCGCCCCGCGGGGACGCAGCCCCGGGCAGAGGAGCCAGCAGCGGGACTCGAGTCCCCCCTGCACAAAACTCACGCGTCGGGGTCACAGCACCCCCGTCCTCGCTGCCAGCCTTCGTCGACGCCCCCCCGGACCTGCACCCCGCCTAAAAGCCACCCCCATTTTCTTCTTTCCCCCCCCAGAACCGCAACAGCATCGAGGCCAAACCCGCCCCCAATTCGTTCAGGGCAGGGCAAACAAAGCAATCAGAGAGGGAAACGGAGGTAAGAGCAGGTTTTATTCGGCACGGGAGCGTTTTGAGGCAGCGGAGCGCGGGACCAGACGCCCGTCAGCGGAGAGGAAGGGGGAGGACGTGCCGAGGCGGCCTCGGCTCACAAAAACACCTGCCAAAAACCGAAACCGAAGCCCAGAGACCGTTTAGACGGGCGGAGGGGCAGCGGGAGGCGCTAAGCAGCCCGGCCGAGCAGCGCCGGGTCGAACACTTTGTAGTGCAGGTAGCTCAGCTTCTCCGAGCGCGTGTGTTTGAGCAGGGGGAACCACTCCCAGAAGGGAAGCTCGACCACCACGTAACCCAGGCGCCGCAGCTGCCGCCTCTTCAAGCAGTGCAGCCCCAGGAGCCGCTTGGACAGGTAGCAGTAGTGGTTTCGGTTGGACACCTGGATCGCCAGCTTCACCCCCCGAGGCTGCTGGGGGGCTTCGAGGCGAGCCCCCAGTTCGGGTGAAACGTGCCACGAGGCGCCTGAGGGAACAGAGGTGCTTGAAAAGGAAGAGCGAGGAGCTTGTTCTGCTCCCGTCTGCTCCCGGCCAGGAGCCGGGGCTTCGTTTTCCGCTCCCAAACGAGCCTGGCCGCTGGGTTTCCCGTTAAGGAGCTGAGCCATCAGGTCGTCCGTCAGGCTAACCCCGATGTCTTTCAGTTTCTTCCCCGCGGCGTCCTCGAAATGGAAAGGGACGGGGCGCCCGTCGGCGGCTAAATGCACCTCCAGGTCGCTGGAGCGGGTGTGAGGCAGGATCATGTGGCTCTTCACGTACTCGGGGCCGCCCAGCACGCTCTGGAGAAGGGCGGCGGCTTCCACGATCTCGGGCCTGACGTAGATTTCCCGCTCAGCGAAAGCCAAAACCATCTCGGTCATCTCTTGGGAGAGCTGAGGGGAGAGGCGGCTGCCTCGGTAAGCCGGGCACTCGATTTCCACGCTCTTGCCGAGGGTGAAGAGATCCTTCCGGAGCTCGTATTTACTGCCCCTGGTTCTGCGGACGAACTCGTCCCTCAGAGCGTAGTCTATGAGCTCCTCCGGGAAGCGCCTGACGAACGCCAGGCCGAGCAAACCGCTGAGGAGGTGCTCCGGGAACTTGTCGAACTCGTGCAGCTTCCTGTGCATGTGCTCGATCAGGCTGGAGTAAAACTCCTCCTCGTTGGGGGGCTCGTAGTCCAGGCAGCCGAAGGACCAGAGGAACTTGGCGGCGTCCTTGCTGCGGCAGTAGGACACTTTGGAAGGCAGGGCCTGGGCCACGGCGGCCAGCACGCCCTCGTCGTAGTAGTGCAGGGAGGAGCAGGTGAGGGTGACGTGCATGATGCCCTGGATGTTGGTGGCCGGGATTCGGGGGGGAATAACCCTCGCCAGCTCCCTGAGGAGGGGCAGGTGGTCCAGGCGAGCGTAACGCAGCATTTTGAGCACGTTGACCAAGGCGTAGGTGCTCATCTCCTCCATCCGCAGCGACACCCTGTCGGCCATCCTCCTCATGAGGCGGTCGGAGACGGGGCTGAGGGATTTGAAGAGCCCCAGGCAAACGGCTCCCACCTCCTCCAGGGTGAAGGAGTCCAGGTGCTTCCAAAGAACTCCCTCCAGCTTCCGCACCAGGTCCGGGGGGGATTTCCGCCCTTCGCCGATGATGTAAAGGAGCTGGACGAGCTGGGGCAGGGGGAGGTCGTTGCAGCTCCTGGCGGCGTAGCTGAAGAGGATGCCGAGGTAGGAGGGCACGGCGCGCTCCAGGCAGCGCCAGCAGTCGGCCACCAGCAGCAGCTGCTCCAGGCTCATGGCCCAGGCGCGGCAGCAGAAGTCGCGCTCGCAGGCGTCCAGCAAGGGGTGAGCGGGAGGGAGGCGCAGACGGACGCAAGCCTTCAAAACCTCGACCAGCTCCGGCGTGCTGAAATCCCGGAGCCGGTCGACGACGCGGCAGCACAAGGCGTCGAACCTGGGCTCGGACAGCAGCAGGGCGCGGTGCTCCTCAGGCAGGCGGCTCAGCTTGTGGAAACACTCCGCGATAACCCCCGGGCTCCAGCTGTCCTTCTGGGTGCTCACGGCGTGCAGGACAGCCTCGCCTTCTTCCCAAGGGAGGGGCTCCAGCCGCTCGAACCTGTCGTAGCTGAGGGCTTTATACTCGGGCCGCCCCTGCTGGAACACGCGCGGGTCCTCCTTGGAGTCGTGCAGCTCCCTTTGGTCCCGCTCTGCCTCCTGCTCGGCTCGCGCCGGGGCGTTGTGCCTGCGGGGGGGCTTGGCCAGGGTGTTTCTGGCGGGTGGAAGAACTTGGAAGGACGCAGCAGGGAGCCCGCGAGGCTCCTGAACGGAGCCAGGGCCGGCGGGAGCGTCAGCGAGAGGCCGCCCGGAGCTCCCAGCCCTGCTCTTGGCGTAGGCGGCGGGGTTGTACGGCACCCTGTAGCCCGGCGGGGTCAGCAGCTGGATGGCGGCGGCGGGTTCGCTCCTGGTGCCGGTGATTTTGGGCTTCTCCTCTTCCTTCCGCGGGTTCTCATCGCCTCCGCCCTCGGCCTTGCCCGGGGCTGAAGTCAGAAGCGCGGCGCTCAACCTGCTCAGCCTCGGGAAGCGTTGGCGTACGAGCGCCGTGGCCATGGCTCACGGCTTTAACGGGCTCCGAAGCGCCTCCGGGTACTGAAAAAAGGGCAGACGGAGAATGAGAGGGCTTCCCCCGGGCACGGGGCGCTCGGCCTCTGCTCCTTTACGCCACCCGGAGTCCGGTCACTCCAGCTCTTCCCCCCCCTGCGAGGCAGCGCCAGCGCCCAGGCGACCCGACGCGCGCGAATGGGGCTCAGCAGCCGCAAGGAAGCTGGCGGAGACGGCGGGATTTCAGGAAAAATCGTAAGAATAATCCTCTTTTTGTGGCTTTGTAAGAGAGCCCGGCCGCTTTTCTTGCGTTTTAAGCAATGAAAATGTATTTCTGTGCTGCAGGGGTGGCTTCGGGAGGCTTTAGGGACTGAAATGAGGCACCCCGCTGCATCAAGCAGTGCCAACGGGGCCGTGGGAACGCCCCCGGCACTGCCCCGGAGGCCACGAGGACCCAAACACGGGGTTGGAGGCAGGGGAAGGAGAAACAAGGAGCAAATTAGGCGAGAATTAGGAGAAAATCTTCGCCCTCCAGGCGCGGGAGGGAGATGTAGGGAACTGGAAGCCTGGGAATGCCTCCCCAGCTCCTGCCTAAGGCAGCCGAAAAGGGCGAGGATGAGCAAAGGGCGTGCTGCCAGCCCGCTCCGCCTGCCAGGGGAGCCCAGTTTGCCACCAGTCAGATGCTGAGCGTTAAAAAGAACAACACAAAACAACAAAAAAAGCCCCGGGTCAGCGCTCTGAGCTGCACGCCCTCGTCTCACCACGCGTGGCCAGCCCTGGAACGCGTTAGACCCGGCAGCACCAGCCTCCTCCTCCTCCTCCTTGTCGCTGCTGCTCCCGGGGCATGCAGGACGTCGGGTAACGAGGGGACCGGAGGCGGGCAGAGGCACAGCAACACCTCAGCCTGCTGAATTCTGCGCTCCTGATGCACGTGGGGGGGGGAATAAACCCTTTACGGAGACCTCCCCGCAGGCTGCTCCCTCGCCGGGTGGCTTTACCTGTGGCTGTAGCTGAGGGCGGCATCCGGGCGCGGAATTGGGACGGAAAAAGAAGCGTGGGAAGGGCCGGGAGCCACCTGAAGGGCAGCAGGGAGGAGAGGCAGCGGGCACACGGACTCCTCGGCTTCTTCCCTCCTCGCTGCCGTGCTCCTCGGCCCAACGGGGGCACGGGGCTGGCGTGTTGAGGATGGCTGGTGAAGAACCAGCAGGCCGAGACGCTCAGCAGGCACTGACCGTGCTGAGCACCTCAAGGCGAGGCAGCTCCCGGGCGCCCTGCCCCCCCACGGCAGCCTGATTTGCGGCTGCAAAAGAGCTCTGGATTTCCAAGCCGTCCCCGTTCAGCGCATGGAAATGTCTGATTACATTTAATTGCCATCCCTGCTGGCTATCACGGCCAGCTGGAGCTGCAGCACGACGCCCGGACCGCGAATCCCCCAGCTGGGGAAGGAGATCCCGAGCCCTCCGGCACCGCCGGCTCCCCCAGCCCCTCGTGGGGGGGCTGCAGGGCTCATTTTGGACGAGATGGGGTTTGTTTGACCAAGGATTTCTGCTCTGACTCGGCGCTGCACGCCTTTTGGTCGTTTTGCTGTCACGCCACGTCTTGAAAACACATCCCATTCCCTGCTGGGAGGCGAGCTGAGCCTACTCAGAGCTCCGCTGCTACCCGAAACACCCCTCGCGGGGCCGACAGCCCTGCTACAAGGGCGGGGAACCAAGGGCCAGGCGTCTGCACACCGCGGGCCAGCAGCACCCGCTGCTCGGAGCCCATCCACGCAGCTCCGTGACGCCTTTGGGAAGATATCCTGGAAGGGAAAGATCCCTTCCCTCTCCTGTCCCGCAGCAAGAGCACGGCGGGATGAGGCCGGCGGCGTCATCAGACTTCCAGCACCTTATAAAAAACAGGTGAGGTGGTTTTGCCCATGCCTTTCACCCATCTTCACCCCCTGAACCTTGTTCTTTTGGGTTCCTACAGCGCTGCTCCTCCCCGGCCCAGCTCTCCCATCCGTTTCCCTGCCTCCTCCCTTTCTCCTAATGCTGCGCTCCTCTCAGTTACACGTGGCCGGGCTCCTTCCCATCTCCGGGCAGACCTTGTTAAAAAAAAAAATCCCTTAGCAGAGAATAATTAAGGCTGGAAGAGGCCTCCGGGGTCACCCGGCCCAACCCGACCGCCCCTGTCACCCCCTGACCCACGTCCCCAAGCACCGCGTCCAACCTTGCCTCGAACACCCCCAGGGACGGTGACGCCACCGCCTCCCTGTCACCCCGTCCCCACACCTGATCGCTTTCTGAGCAGAAATGTCTCCTCATTTCCCACCTGAGCCTCCCCCTGCACCCCCCCCGCTCACCGGGCCCGGCGCTGCCGCTGCCGCTGCCGCCGCCGCCGCCGCCGCCGCCGGCTCCGGCCCTGCCGCCCGCCGCCGCTTCCGGGTGCCCGCTGGTGACGCACTTCCGGCCTACGGGAGCCGAGCGGGAAAGGGGGAGAAAGGATTGAAGCGAGGCCGGTAGGGGGCGAGCGGGTAGCGTCACGTGGGGTGAGGTGGTGTGTGGGGGGGTCGTCACGTGGTAGGGCCCTGCGGGGCCTGAGGGGGGCGCCGCCATCTTGGGGCGTGTTGAGGTGATGGAGTCACAAAAGCACAAAATGACAAAAAGTCACAAATAATCACAGAGTGACAGCGCTGCAGGACACCCCGGGTTCAAAGAATCACAAAATTATTAAGGGTGAGAAAGCCCTACCACATCATCTGGTCCAACCACCCCCCTACAACCGAACCACGTCCCCAAGCACCACGTCCAACCTTCCCTTAAGCATCCCCAGGGACTGTGACGCCACCACCTCCCTGTCACCCCGTCCCCACACCTGATCAGTTTCTGAGCAGAAATGTCTCCTCATTTCCCACCTGAACCTCCCCTGGTACCACTTGAGGCCATTCCCTCTCATCCCATCACCTGTGAGAAGAGGCCGCCCCCCACCTTTAGCCTCAGAAATCACAGAATCACCAAATCATCTAGGTTGGAAGAGACCTCCAAGATCGCCGAGTCCAACTTCTGGCTTAACACTAACAAGCCCTCCACTAAACTGCACCACTAAGCTCTACACCTGAACACCCCTCCTTTATGGTAACTGTAGAGTGAATGCTTGCGCAGCCCTTGTACCCTGGGGCATAAGGGCTGGGGATGGCCGTGCCCGGCAGCATCGCCTCCATCAGCATGCAGAGATGGACGTGGAGGTGTTCATTGCTTCTCTCTGCTCCCTGCAGCCTCCTCCTTTTCCCTCCTGCTCCGTGGTGCCAGGCTGCTCTCCATCCTCTGGGCCAGCAGCTGCTGGGAGATATCGCTGCTTTCACCCTGCTCCCATTAAGGCTGCGAGGAAGCTGTGAACCAGCACATGTATGGCAGTGCTGCTGTGTCCAAGGTGTGGGTTTCCCTCATGGGGCTATCTCCAGTATCCCCCAAGCACCATTCCTCAAATATCTCCCCAAATCCCCTGCAGTTTTGCTGCTTCTCCCACCCGCACGCAACACAACCAGGCAAGCACGCAGTCAGGTTTTTAAAAGGGGCCTTTCTCCATTTTATTTTGCCCAATAAAAATCCTTCACAGTCAGATAGAGATAGGAGAGTGAGAGATACGTATACATATAGATCTTCATATATATTTATATATATACATACCTCTGTACAGATATATATATATATTCACCGTAGAAAATCGCGAAGGCAGTAGCTCTTCACATCTTTATAACCCCATGGAAACATACAACAGACTAGCAGTAGAGTGTGAAATGTGGTATAGCTTTAACAAGAATTTCCTAAATGGGTACACCTTTGCTGTACAAAAATCCCGGAATGCTGCATTTTACCTCTTTATTTTTCAACCTCTTTTTGTTAAATACACTGACCAGAGGCGAGGTCAAGACAACAGTGTTTGAAAGTGACTGGTGGACAGGAGACACACTCAACCTTATGGAGTTCTTTTTTAAATATTTTATTTTTTTTTATTATTTTTAAAGTATATATATATATAGATATATTTTTTTTCTTTTTTTTTTTTCTTTTTTTTTTTTTCCAAAGTCTCATTAAACGCAGTTCAGAGAACCAGCAACAGTCAACGCAGAACGAACAGTAACAGAGTCGAGTTCAGAACACTTCTGGTTTGAATTCACAGTAAGAGCAGAGAGAGAGAGAGAGACCGAGGCTTCAAGAAACAAACAGAGGAGAGAAAGCACAAGGCTGGGATTGAATTTACAGTCGGGCGGGTCCAAAACGTTGGACGAAGGGTCTGGTGCAGAGATCCTACATACACACAGAGCCTGGAAAGCTCTGGCCGCTCCCCTGTGGGGCTTTTATTGCTGGTGAGATCAGACAACAGGCTTGCTCGGGGCGCCAGCCGGCCCAACCTGACGTCCCTCCGTTGGGGAGCTGGGTTTTGGGGTCTTTTTAATCTGCTGGAGAAGAGACGCGGAGACGGGTGACTACGCAACGTGCATTTATTTCGGATGAGGAAACCCTCACAACCGTACTGCCCAGTGCAAGGCGAAGGCCAAGAGAGAGTCCGGACGGGCCGCCTCTCAGCTCACAGCATTTACCAGGTCCAAATGAGTGCAAACAAAGACACCTTGGAGGAGACCTAGCCCTGGGCCGGGCTCTGCAGGGACTCCACTGCGTGGAAAGAGACTGCATAGACACATCTGGGGTTGTGCAGCATTTTGGCACCGGTGGTGGAGCTCTGCCGGGGCACATTTGTTCCCTTTGGCCACTGGAAGGGAACCCAAGTGCCACCATGGGCACCTTCTCCTCCAGGAGGGCTCCTTGGTCTCCCGTTGGTGTCTGGCTGTCACCAAAGGTGACTTTGTGAGCTCAGACACCCCTGGGGACCCGGTGGCTCCCATGGCAGTGAGCTGGTGGAGAAGACCCGCTGCAGGCAACCAGTAACAGTCACGGGATGGGCACCGAAGGAGGACGGAGCACACGTCCCGGGGACCCAGACCGCCTGCCTGCTGCAGGTGGGCACCTCCAGGCTCCCTGGACACATGGGCACCACCATACCCAAACTGTCGGTGGTTATTTGGAGCCAGACCTGGCCTCACATCCCTTCATGAAAGAGGAGAGCCCAGAGCTAGAGTTACGAAGGTATTCAAAGGAACGTTGGCTTGCCTGCAGGTACCAGAGTTGGGAAGTCCCTTTTAAATCTCTCTAGAAAAAATAAACCTATTGCTTTGTGACAGAAAGCAGAGACTTTCTGCCTGAGAAAACAGATCTGGGAAAGAGCCCTGAGCACACAACCCTGCGTGCCAGAGGTTGTCCCGGGCTCCAGATCCAACGCGATCCCCTTCATTGGGTGAACCAGGGAGGAAGCTTATCCCGAAAGTGCAGAGGCTCAATCCTGGTTTTGCTGGCAGCTGCACTAATAGAACATCCTATTGGGAAGCCTGAAAGCAGCTGGATGTGATCCCAACGCCTCGGTGCCCCCCGGGGGTACAGGAGGCACGGGAACTGTGTGAGCAGGGATACTCCTGCCCCTCGCACCTCTGTCTTTGCAGGGGTAGAAGGGCTGGGAACCCCCCGCAGCTGGCTGAGTGTAGTGTTGTGATGGTGTGAAGCCCCACGCAGTGATCTCAAGGGGCTGCAGGACGTGGGGTTGTCCTCCTACAAGAAGTAAGATCGCTCTCGGAGGTAAAGCAGGGCTGATCTAGCTGACATGGGAACAAAAAGGTGAGGATCAGTAGCGTAGTAGCAAGTTCCCCCAAGGGCAGGGTCTGGACAAGCCACAGTTGGGGGGGTTCCTGCTTGTTAATAAAAGGATCTGGGACAGTGGGGACTGAAAAGAGGCAGGGGAGGCTTGAAAGTTGATGCAGAGGAACAGAAGGGTGCAGGCAACATGGGGAGCAGATCTCCAGCAGGGGATCTTGGTGAGAAGTAACTCTACAGAGTGCCCTTTGAGGCTGAGGGATTGGGTTAGAAGAACGGCAAGCTGGACCTGCTCTCGTTCAGGACAGAAGTGAATTTCTCTCGCTGGCCCCCGCTTCAGCTGCTTGAGCCTGGGAGTGGGTCCTGCCAGGAGCTCCCCCTTCCCAGCACCTTCCCTCCCCAGGGGGTGTGAGGAGGCAGCTCCAGGCACGCAGTCCGGCGCCTTCCAGAGATCTTTGGTCGTGCTGCTCATGAGCGAGCTGTAAAGTGCCACAGCGAAGGGCAGGAGGGGGGTGGGTTGGTCCTTCCCGTGGGCAGAGCTCGCGGGTGGCAGGGCACAGGGGGACGCCGCTGGGAGCCCCTCTGTCTGCCGGGGGCTTTGTGGGGACCCGAGGATGGGCAAGGGGGGACTTGAGCCTCAGGGGATGATTACAAGTCCTGGCAAGCGCTGAGGCAGGACAAAGTGACCGCGGGCTGATCTGTGGGAGCCAATCCCGAGCGGATTGCTTTCCTGGGAGCCCTCTCCATTTCCACAGCAGCCAGCAGAAGGTGCTGAGCAGCCTCCACGTAGCTAATCAGTGTGCTGTGTTTGTTCACAGCAAACACAACGGCTCCTGGAGCCTGACTCAGTCGGCTCTACGTGGGTGCTGTGCTGCTAGAGGTGCTCCAGGTCTTCCCACCGCTGTCTCTTCCACAGGTCTCGGGTCGTATTGGCCCAAGCCCCGTGGATCCCAGCACATCTGGCCCTAACCGCGTGCAAGGCTTCGGGGGCAGCACCAGAATTTGCAGAATTACATCTGAGCCGGGACGTCACGCAGAGTCCCATCAGCTCCAGGGCTGGAGGAGCAGAGGTGGAGAGGACCAAGTCTCTCCAGGTGGAGTGGCCAAGCCCGAGGTGAGTTTCATGGGACAGAAGCATTTTATTAACCTCACAGAAGAACAAGGCGTGAGCCTCCTTGGCCAATTTTCTGAATGTGTCATTAAAATGCCAGCCTGGCACCCTTCCAGCAGTCAGTCAGACAAACCCGATGCCTGCAGGTTTCACTGGGTCTATCAAGACACACTCGTTCCTGGCACCACTGCAAAAAAAGAAAGAAAAAGATCTGGGAAAAAAAATGTCAGAGCAAACCTGACGCACTGGAGGGCTTGGCTGACTGCTGCTGCTGGGATCCGGGTGCGTGGGGAGGGCAGGCGGGCCCCCGCTTCTCCTGCCTGTGGATTTTCAAGGAGCTCTGGTGAGAAGGTGACCCACAGCGTGGTGCTGGTGCCCCTTCCCACTTGTTAACGCAGCAGGGAACTGCAGCGTACGCCTCCTCAGCAGCAGGTCCTCGAATCTCAATCGCTGTAGATGTTCTCGAGCCACTGAAACCGTTTTTCTTGTTAATGGGAAACCAACCTCAGCGTCAGCAGGGCTCGGAGGGGCAGAGGTGGGAAGGACCAACAGGTCGCTGGGGCCCATCTCATCACCTGGGCACTTGTTGTTGATGGGCTGTTTGCTTTTTGGGTGGTGGCCTCAAAATCATCATGCAACAGGCATCCGAAACAAAGCATCTCACAATTTCTTGACACTTCGCCCTTTTGCCCAAGGACTGCAAAGCCCTTGAGGAGCACAGGTCCCCCTCAGCTGCTTGGGGCTGGAAGACAGCGCAGGTTTCTCCAAAGAGAGGCACAGAAAGCAACACGAGACACCACATCTCCAACCCCGACGCTGGGGGGTGGCCAGCCCCATCTAGAAGCCCTGGGATCTGCCTGCCAAGAGCTGTGCAGCACACGTGGGTGCCTCTGAGGCCCCCAGGTCAGGCTGCAGGCTCTGAAACGCTGAAGCAAAGAGCAGGGCTGGGCTGGGGACTGGGGACCTGCCCCGTTTGACTCCAGCAGGGTATAACGGCACTGTGCCAACAACCTGCTGCCAGGTCCGTGCTTGCCCATCCCATTCCAACCCATCCCATCCCTGCCCTTGGCATGGCAATGTCTGCTGCTGGGTGGCACCAATTTTGCTCCTTTCAGCTCCAAAGGCACAGGCAGAAGCCGTAGGAGAACCCAGGTGCCCTCAACCAGGGTCATGAAATGCCCGGATCTCCTTGCACATCTCTGTTTGCTGCAGCTCCAGGGATCACTGCCAGCTACCAGCAGATCCTCCCAGTAACAGCGTCTGTTCACCTCGGCTAGAGGTTGGTGGAACTAACTGGAGTCTCCTTTCTCCTGCTCGACCCCTTTGCCCAGCCTGCACTGATCCTCTGGCTGCTGCCCAGTCAGCACAAATCCCCCTGCACAGCATTTCTCTCTCTTTGCTGTGGATCGTGGTAAAAAAGCAGCTGTGCAAGGGAGAGCCAGGCCCGCTTCGCCCCCCTTTTAAAGCTGAATGCTGGTGTTTGATGCCTACATCATTTTTCAGTGAGTGCACACGTAGGATTTGGTTATTTTTCTGCCGGGGCACAAGCACTTGCACGACCTTAAGCATTTCTCGTGTCTGCTTTCATGCTCAGAGTCAGTAGCTGAGTAATTTTTAAGCTGGCCCTGCGTTTTCTCCACCCCTGGAGTTTGTGATACCACGTGGGATCGCGACGGGCACTATTCCACCTGGCTGCACTCAAGGCTGATGCTCGCCTCCCACGTTGCAACCCGGTGGTAACGCTGATACCTGCACACTGCGACTCCTGAGCAGGGCTCGGGGGCCTTGTGTAAGAACACCCAGGGCAGAGAGAATGCACCGAAGCGTCTCTCGTTTTGAGGATGGGTTAGCACAGCTGTCCACTGCTGGGCAAACTGCTAAAGCTTCTGTTTGCATAAACATCCCACAGGTTTGGAGGCTTCCCCACACCTCGTCCCATTGACTGTGGGAAGTAAGAGGGCTCTCGAGAAGGGGAACTGGCTTAGATCTCAAGGTTTGCTTGTTTTCTTGCTGCAGCCAGCTTGGATGTATGTGAGAACAGGGGGATCAAGGCAGAGGTGGGAGGGTATTTGTGCTCCCAGGATTGGTCACGACCCAGGAGGCGAGTGGAAATGCGGAAGGAAAACACAAGGAAATGAAAACGCAGCATGTGTCAACAGAAGCTCCTGCTGGGCGACCATTCCTTGGTGGCTTCTGTTACCAGGACAGGCTCATCCTGGTGCTCAAGGACATCCTAACCTCCTACAGCCATGGTAGCCACAGGCTGCGGGAGGGAGTCACCTGGTAGAGAAATGTCTGGTTTCACTGAAATCAGTGGCCAATCTCCTCCTGACTTCACTAAGACCATTGTCTAGACAAGATACTTGACGCAGAACAGTGAGTTTGCTCACGATCCCAAGAGCTTTGCTCCGTTAGCCAATGTGGCTAAAACTTGCCCTGAAAAAACACAAATCAAAACAAAAACAAAAACCAACCTGCCACTTGGAACTGTTTTGCTGCATATAAACGCTTTGGAAACCAAAGGAACCAAACGCAACCCTCCAAAACAACCAACCAAAGAGGGGTGAATTGTAGGAGAGGGGGTGGCAGCCTCTAGCGAAGTAACAGTCACGGCAGATTACAAAAGAGCCAACTGACCCTCACCAGCTGTACTAGGAAAAAAACCAAAACCGAACGAAAGATGTCGCATTATCGATAGAAAAACAACGCACATCCACAGTTATTGTACCTACAGAGCACAGAAGAACAGAGTAAGGGTGACGGAGCTCGGCGCGAGCGAACTCACGCCGCTCCCACGGTATCGTGTTATCCTTCGGAAGATCACTGGCTTGAGTAGGTAGTACATGCACAGCAATAAAAATAAACACGGGCATCGTCTCGGTCCCACCTCAGATCTCGGTGGACTCTATTCGCTCGAGTCTGGAGGGAGTCCATGGTTTTTTCTCCTCGGTGTGCGGGGGGCTGCTGGCCTTTGTGTTCATCTCGCTCACCTTGTGCTCCAGGAGCTGGTTCTTCTGGTACATCTCCACGTAGTTGAGCTGCAGCTGCTTCTGGTACTTGATGACCTTCTCCTTCTCCTCCTGCCACGTGCGCCGCTCCTCCTCGAAGTCCATCACCTGCTGCTCCCGCTGCTGCCGCTCCAGCTTCAGCTCCGTCTGCAGCCGCTCCACCTCCTTCCGCAGCGTGCTGACGCTGTCCTCGCTCTGCCGCTGCATCTTGGCTTCGTCGCTTTCGCAGGCCAGGGGGTCCCGCAGCTTCTCCGCCAGGTCCCCGCCAAAAGGCCCCGGAGGTCCCATGCTGGCAAGCGTCCGCTTCAGTCCGGAGACCTCCATCTCACAGTGGTTCAGTTTTTCCCTCAGCACCTGCACCTCGCTCATCTTCCGCTGCAGCTCGCTCTCGCAGATCTCCAGGTTGACGCTCTTGGAGCTGTAGGAGTCCTTCAGGGTGAGGATTTGCTCCTCCTTCTCCCGCAGGAAGTTCTTACCTTCCTTGAGCTGCGTCCGCAGCCCCACGATCTCGTTTAGCTTCTGGGAGACGTCCGCTTGGGAATCCTTCAGCTGCTGCTTGAGCAGGGAGATCTCCCCCGCCTTCTGGCACACCTGCGGGGAGAGAATCGGTGAGGCAGGAGGAAAGCAGCGAGGAGCCACCACCCCTGCTCGTCCCCTGCATGGCCTCGTGTTGGCAAGAGGCTCAGGTAGCAGAGAGGTTGGCCAACAGCTCTGCTCAATACCAACCTCCGGCCTTCACTGGGACCCAAACCATGCCAATGATCTAGAGGCCGTCCTTATGTTTGTGGGGAAGATTTGGACCTTGAGCAAGGCAGAGATGGGAACATCTCAGGCCTAGAGACCAGCCGGGCTCTCCCCAAACACTGGGAGCGCAGGACAGGATGCAGCGACAGTGGATATTACTTGTCATGTGATGCTTTCCTTCCCAAATTCTCCTAAAGAACACATTTGCCTAAATTTTAGGGTTTGCTTCACTGAGAGCAGTCTGGGGACGGGTAGCTATTTAACTCTTTTGGGGTGGGACATGAAGAGAGACAACCCGTCTACTAAAGATCAAGGTGAGAGATGCTCTCTTGCTGAACTGGGACTACCGTGCACTGCCCTTGGGTACTGGTGGACACTGGAGCTTCAGGTTTCATCCCAACTGGCTCAAGATTCACCCATGTGGCTGGGTACAGAAGTCCTGGGCAAATGCCCTGTGGAAATACCCTTGCTGCAGTGTGCGTATGCCGTATGGAGGTGGCACAGTTCACTCCGACACTCCTCTCGTTCTGCTTAGTCCAGCAAACGTGGATTGAGATGTTGGAAGGGAACTATTACAGTGCATAATGCTGAGCAAAGCCTTGAAGCTCGACAATCAGGCCCAGTGCCCACCACGAGCAGCTGAAGAGCCAGGAGACAAACCTACAAGCACCAGCACCGGCTCTCCTGGAGCTCCCAGAGATAAATGAGCACCCCCATCCCCGCCAGCACTCGTCTGCAGCAGATGCAGAACGCCGCCGCGCTGGTTGGGCTGTAGTTACAGCGACGCAGTTAATGCCTAGCTGAAAAGCTGCGCGATCCCAACCGGGGGTTTACTGAAAGTGCTCTCCACGGGCTGGCTTCTCCCAAAAGGCAAAGAAATACACGACGAAGAACAGCTTGGAAAAGGATCAATTGTCAGATTAAAACACTGAAATGTCGGTCTTCACGTGTGTGTGTTGTGCAGATCGAGGCAGCACGGTCTGCAGAGTGTGGAGAGCAGCTCAGCCAAGTATAGGTGTCTACAGATTTTAGGTGTCTTGACCCACCAGCCGAATCCTGCCTCTTTATAATAAATAATCGAAAGCCCATTTGTGGTTTTATCAGTGCAAAATCAGGGAATTTTCCAGGCTGAACCGGTGGGAAGATACAAAAGACCCGGGCAGAGCAGCTGGCCAATGGAGGGGCAATGCACCCCGCTTTCTCTGGGATGTAACTCGCAGAGATTTTGCAGCAAGCCTCTAATAAGCCCTGCAAATAACCCACTTCAGAGCCTAATTAATCCCAGTTTCACCGATTTTCCATCAGGATTAGCAGAATAGGGGCTTCTCGATTCTAGAGCTACTTTTTGCCTGGGCAGTCTTAATAAATTTCAAGTTTCTAGCCGGCCTGTGGAAGGATTAAAATTCTTCACATGATCAAGCTGAAAAAAAAACAAGTTAGCACTGGCTATACAAACAGAGTTTGATAAAAAATGTTCTAAAAATAGAACCAGAAGAAAAAAAATATGTGAGACCTAGAAAGAGGAATTTGCCTTTCAGCCTTTGGAGGGAGATAAACTTATTAGCAACTGAAAACAGTGCATTATAATGGAAAGCATGAGGTAAACTTGGCTATCGGTATCGCTCTTAGCTCACTTGCTTTATATCTTAAGTAAAAAAAAAAAAATCAAATATTTGAAAAGCGGTTTCAAGGTTTGCCCAAACGCCGACGTTAGAAGAATTTAATTAAAAGAGACTTAGACCCAATTTGGAGAGGCACAAAGACCCGTCCGGAAAGCCCCCTATTCGCTGAAATTGTGTTGAAATGTCCCATGTGGAAGTGACCTGGCTGTGAAACCTAATTATTAACCAGCACAGGATGTGCACACACCAAAAATTGTACTTAGTTTAATTGAAAACCACAGGTTTGGAGCTCAGACGAACGTGGAGGTGACCTAAATGCCATCTGTTACCTGTAGGCCACTGACCCACAGCCTTTGTGGGGTGCACTTTGGGCAAATGGAGGTGCTTTGGGTGATCGGAGCCCTCCAAGAAAACCTCACCCAGGACCACTTACCTCCCACTTGGTCTCCTCAATCTTTGGGAGAAACTCAGCCTGCTCCTTCTTGAAAGCCACGAATTTCTTCTCCAGCTCCTCTCGCTGTTGGAGGAGTTGCCCCATGTCGTCCTGGAGTTTTTTTTTCTCCTGCTGTAACTTGAAGATCTGGAGCTGCAAGGCCTGCTGAGCCCGCTGCGCCTTTTTGGAGACCTGCTGCAGTTTGTTGGCGTAGTTTTGCCTCAGGTCCTCCATTTCCCTCTCCCAGATCTTCTGTTTCTCCTCAAACACTTGGAAGATGGCTGCCTCGCTTTTGTCCAAGTTCCTTCGCATCTGGAGGACCTCCTGCTCCTTCTCCCAGAGCCGGTCTTCCAGGTCTTGGATGATGTCGTCCGTCGAAGGCGAGTGGAAAGGCATCGTTTCGTTGAGATGGTTCAGTCTGTTGAACGAGGAGGTGCTCTTGCTCGAAGACCGCCCGCTGTCTGAGGTAGATATCCCGTTGTACCCCACGATGTTCTTGTCCACGTAGGTCGTGCCGATGCGGTTGATGTGGCTCGTCGAGGCGCTCATGGGGCCCACGTGCTGGCTGTAGCCTGTCCCATAGGTGGGCAGGCTCGTTAACGAGTTACGGCCCGAATCCGAAAGGCCTCCCCCTTGGTTTGTAGTCCTGTTAAGGCTGGTCTTGTCGAGTCCACTTTTGGGGGCGGACGGGCTATTGCTGTTGGCATGGTTCAAGCTCTTTCTGTTCTCCGTCACCCCGTTGCTCTGCGGCGGGCAGAGGTTCTGCATGGAATGGAAGTTTTTAGGAACTACTGGTTTAAAGGCTGAGGGTCTAACTAAGGGCTCATTGCTCTGCAAAAGGAAAAAGGACCACGCATCAAAGACAGCAGGAACTTCGGTAACAACACACAAAAGAGATACATCAGCACAGGCTGGGCTGGTGGAGCTGAGCCATCTCCAGCTAGCTCCGTATTCCTCAGCCTTAATACACCCCGGGGCTATTTGGGATTTAACACAGGGGACCCGTGAGTTAACTTGTAGGTTAACACTTTATCTTCCCTTGCCCCCGTGGAAAAAAAATAAATCAATCTTGACATGCCCCAAATCTGCATGATTTTTCCTAGATTACTGTGGGGATAGGAATAGGCGTGAGCCGTGTCCACAGCCATTGCTGGACAAGTAACGTGCTGAGGCTGCTCTTCATTTCAACTTTGGTTTTCACAGCCAAACGCAGTGCTGGGGGAGAACAGACTGTGGCTGTAAAGGATTTAGAAGGGATTTTAAAACCTCCGAAGTCTTGCACATTCCTCTCCCCATGAATGCACCTACTGAAATAAAATTTACCTCAATATGGGACTGAGTCTCCCCGACTGTGGAGTGGGCTTTGGGTGAAAAATTAACCCGGAGGAACCAGCCCTGCAAATGCCTTCCAGGAGAAACAGCGGGAATGAATCCTGGTGAACACGCAAGGTGGAGACCAAAAATCTGGCATCCGCCACGCGGGATCAAGATGGACTATGGAAGCCACCAGGTTAATGGCCCAGGAGACAAGGCCACCAAACGCTGCAGGAATCATACTGCCGCTGGCAGCCTCCCCGGGGCACGAATTATGGGATTTGCTGGAGCAGAGCAGCAGGGTGCGTAAAACATCTTGGGCTCTGGGGCTCCTCCGGGCCTGGGAGCCGTTTGCTCCCCTGGGCCGATACGAGCCGTGAGGACGGTGCTTGGGTGGGTGACAACGTTTACGGGGGTATTTTACAACCTTGTCAGGTCGTCCCTCACCGGGGGGGCACTGGGATTTGGAAAATTCTCTCAAGTGACACTTTTTGTGGCAGTGGGCTGTAGGAGATTGTCCGTAAATGGCCCAAAACATAAAAGTGCGACTCAGATGCTGGGCCTACGAAAAACAGAGCCAACTCCAGCTCTCTCCCCATCAACAGGGGAGGTAGGCACGGCATTTTGGGGGGGTTGGATGACTGTAATGCAGCCTTAGATGAACTGGAAGCATAGCTTGGAAAGACTTAGATGAGCTGGAAGCATGAAAGACTTGTTACCATGCTTCCTCAAGAACTAACATCCCCCTGTGCTCAGCCCCATGAAAGAAATAATTATATTAACTGTAAATAAAAAAATAAATATCTGCATGGTGAGACTTAGGCTGTTTGTCAGGATGACACCATGGCCCGAGGCTTCCTGGCCGGTGCTTTTAGAGACGTGCCCGATCCGTCCCGCTGCTCCGGGGAGCGGGGATTCTCACCTGGTCTAGTTTGCCGGAGATTGGCAATATCTTTGGTGGGTTACCGGGCTCTCGGTACTGGGGAGGAGGCGGCAAGTTCTTCTCGTTGTTGGCGGTCACGTTCCCACAGATGTCCACCTTCACCTTCTCGCTCTTGCGCAGGTCGCCGTTGATGTAGAGGGAATTGGAGACCTTCTCCGACTTGTACGTCTTCTCCTCGCCGGAGTAGCGGTTGGAGATCTCCCGCGTCGAGTACCCGTTGCGGGACCCCTCCGTCTGCCGGCCGCTGCTCTGCGTCCGGGTCCCCACGCTCTTCATGGCGAACTCCTGGTCGTTGGCGACTCCGCTGCCCACGCTCCCCATGGCGCTCTGCGAGGTGGGGTGGGATGGCCGGGGAGAGAAACCGTGCAAGTTCTCCGGGCTGGGGTACGTCGGGTCACTGAGAACAGGCAGCGCCTCTAGCGTGGCCATGGCAGCGCAGCGGCGAGGTGGAGGCGCAGGTCAGTGGCACTGGGAGAAGGAGGAGAAGTAAAGGGCTGTTAAAGATGTTAAAGATGCCCTTTATCCCTTTGCAGCAATTCTCTGGGCTGGATGATGCAAGGGCGGGAGCAGACGTTGGGCTGTCCTCATCTCCGTGCCCCACAACCCTCCTTGGAGGAGCAGCGTGCCGTGGGCCCCCCAAATCCCACTCGTGGCCGTGCAAAAGGGCTGCCCCTACACCTCCTTCCCAAGGCTTGGTGCTTCCAGGGAA
Organism: Heteronetta atricapilla; assembly: GCA_011075105.1. Taxonomy (NCBI): domain Eukaryota; kingdom Metazoa; phylum Chordata; class Aves; order Anseriformes; family Anatidae; genus Heteronetta; species Heteronetta atricapilla. Next base: position 8,532 of record JAACYQ010025525.1, on the reverse strand, counting down.
GGGGTTGTGGGGGTTGTAGTGAGCACAGCTCTGCAGCACTGGCTGCACCTGACTGTTTGCAACTTACTCCTGTCACTTTTCCAAGGTTTGAACAACTCGGGAAGGGCAGGGGGTGGCAGGTGTCCAGCCAGGGTCCCTCCGAAGGCCCATACACCATTGCTCCCTCCACTGCATCCCTTAGGGAGGGTTCAGCAGGGTGTAACCAACACACTTTCCGTTTCTCCCTGTCCCGTGGACCTGTACAGCTCACTTTTAAACTAATGCTTTTGTCCAGGTGTCATCTTGAGCTTTCTTTTAAGCATTTATTCCCCTACTGCATTTTATTCTTAACCAGTCTATGCCTCGGACTGGCCAAAACTAGGACACGGGAAGTGGATAACGTGCAGGTAATGCCTGTAATGGGTGTTTTTTACAGCTCCATCACCATCTCAAACTCCAGTCCCGTGACTTCAGTCCTGGCTTTATAGGGAACCAAACCCCGTGAACCCTCTGAAACAGCTGCGTTCTGGGGAAATTCCCCAAATACCGGTGGTGGCACTGGGGCTGAACTCATTAACAACAACGCACGCGGTCAAGGTCCAGAGCTACTGGTGCTGAGGCAAGTCTCACAGGGGCACAATTCATCACTTCCTACAACAATTTTCTGGAAATCCAATCTGAAATTTACGGAAAAACAGCAGAGACCAACAGGTTCTCCCAAACAGCACAGGTGGGATGATCCCCTGAGAGAAAACGTTGCGGGGAAGCTGCTCTGCGTTGAGCTGAGCATGGAGATGGATCCTGAAGGTGAAGGTGTCCCTGGGGTTTCCCTTCCCTCTTCCCCTCTGATGTGTTACCTCGTGAGGTTTTTCTACTTGTAACAGAACAACAAAAAAAAAGGTTAAAACATGGTTTTTTTTCGGCTCATCTTTGGTTTATTAAAGTGCATTTCTAGAGGCTTCTTCCAGGGATGCTGCCTGTAGCCACCTCCCTTTTTTTTAGTTCCCTGATCCTGTAGAGCTCTGCCCTGTCCGAAATCTGGCCCGAGCATCTTGGGGCTGATCTCACGATGCGGGATCAAAGCTGTGCCACAGGGACAAACTCTGAAAATGGACCAATTTTTTTTTGGGCATGTTTTTTTTTTTTTTCTTTTTCTTTCCCCTTTTAGCTGGAAATCATCCAAGAAAATATTCTGAAAACGTCGGTTATTAGCTTATGTTTACTGTAAACCCCAGGATCTGATAAGCTGAGCATACGGACAAGCATTTCAAATATGTTTTCAAGGAGATTCCAGAAGTGCCAACAGATCCCTGGCAGTACAGCTTTGTTTGCCAAAAAGGGATGTGTTTGGTTTTTTTTTGGGGGGGGGGAACAGCAACCCTCACTTTTGTTTCTTTTGGCCAGCCCCAGTTCTTAGCTAGTTTTTACCCTGCTCATCCCTTAGGTGAGCCGTGAAATCGGGTTTCGAGCGAGGCTGAGGTGAGGAATAATGCTGCCAGGCGCTAGCAGAGGGCTTGGGGGCCGTTTCTTCTCCTTCCACGTCTGGAGGAACGCGTGATTAAAAACCTCCCGGGGACGTTTCTCCTCCTTAAATCTCCCAGCTGCCTCCCTCCCATGGGAACACTAACAAAAACGGGGTTTACGTGCGGTTCCCAGAAGGAAACAAGGATTCTGGAGGAGGAACCTGACCCTTTTCCATGTCCCTTGGTGCCTCCGTGCCCGATTTCTCCTCCCTTGGGCACTCAGGGGTGCTCTCCCTGCTCTTATGTTTGAGGACCTCGGCTCACCGTGCAACAACAGCTGCGAGATTTATGAGTCGCCGCAACCCACCCCCCCCCCCCAGATTTCATTAGCTTGACGGTGCCGTGCTCCCCGGGAAGCCTCGTTAAACGCAACCAGCCTAATTAAAGCACGGGGCGGCCGAAGATGAGGCAGTAAACCACGCAGACAGCTGTCCTGCTGCTCAAACCTTGCGCCGGGACCCTCGGGGCTGGAAAATCCCCGCGCTGCCCTCCTGCACCTGTAACGCCACCGCGCAATTCGGGCCGGGGACGCAGCTCCTCTGAGGCTGCATGAGCAAATTAAAGACGGAGCATCGGGGTCTGCTTTTTGGCAGGGCCGGAGCCCGTCTCCTGTGGCCTCCTGAGCTATTTTTTTTTTCTTTCTTTGACTTTCACCTGCCCCCCGGGGAGCAAGAGAAACCGGAGCTACCTTAACCCGGTTAGCTCCGCACACCCCAGATCTCCTTGGCACGGAGCAAGCAGGAAGGTAAAGTGGTTTGGCTTTCCCGGCATTTCGCTCCCGAGCCCCTTCTTTAGATGAAGAAGGAAAGAGAAATCACCTCTGAGCACGGCTGGGAACGGAATAGGCCCCTGAGGTGAGAAGTGGAGAGGTGTGGAGAGGCCCCAGATGGACAGAAACCAAAGCGAGCTCTGGATTTCGAACCACCCCGCCATCCACTGCCCCTTCCAGATGTTTTATCCTTCCAGGTGTCACATCCCACCCGCAGCAGCCGTTGGAGGCACCACAGCCACCTTGCTCTTCGGCCTCACCAGGCCCAGAAGAAGACTCGTGTCCATCCCACCCCCCGAGGAGGACCAGCTCGACTCGAGGCGCTCCCAAGCAACGCCCCTCGCAGCAGCAGCCTCCTCGCAGGGGCAGCACTCAGCCCTCGCCCAGCTCTGCCCTTCCCCTTGCTCCCCAAAGCCTCTCGCTTGCAGCAGAAGCAGAGAAAGGGACTTTCTGCAGGCACAAAGGAGGTGAAGGGAACCCTTCCAGAACAAACGCTGATCTAATTTCCCATTTCCGAGCATTTGTGTGCGCACAAAAGCTGAAAAGGGATTTGTGTGTGTGTGTGTGTGTGTGTGTCTGCCTGGCTCGGGGCAGAGCAGCCTTCCTGGTAGGCACCTTCGTGAAAAGCACGTGCCTCGGGAGGGCAACCAGCCTCCTCGTGGGGGCAACCAGCCTCCTCGCTGCTGGGGACACAGCTCCCCAACCTTCCCCACCTTGCACCACCTCTCCACCTACCCGCAGGGCTACGATCACCTCTCCCCCGCAGCCCTGCCTTGGACCCCATGATATTTTTGCCTCTAACGCAGAAAATCTGGGGGCAGATTTCCTTTTCCCTGGCTGAGGTGGGTGAGCCAAGCATTTTTTGTGGCTTTCTGGGGACTTTTTCTGTAAACACAGCGATCCGTGAAGCAGCTCCCGCGTCGCCACGCTTCGCTTTAGCCCAAGGAGTCAGCGAACGCCTTCCAGTTCGCCGGAAGAAAAATTGCCTTCAGATAAGCAGCTGAATAGTTAACTCAGCCTTGATTACGAAGGCCTGGCTCCGTTTCTGCCTGAGCGGGTTAATTGTTAACACTCTGGTAACAAAGGCCTTTGAGAGACATACCTAGGCACCGTGCCACGCGGGAGGGAAATCAATCACCGGGCGCAGGCAGGGCGAGCTCTCGCAGGCAGCCCCGAAGCGCGGCGCTGTGCTGGCACGTGGTCCCCAGGAGCATGCAGAGGCACCCAGAGGGCAAAAATCTGCCCCCCCCAGCTGCTTGCTGTTACAGGTGTGCCCGTGACCTTCACCATCCCGGTGGTTCGAATTACTGGCAGGATGAAAACACACTTCTTGTTTGTTTTTTTGTAGGACCTACACCTGCGCGGTGCTCAGGGCTCTCTCCCAGCGGTTGGCACCAGTGCCCGAGAGGTGGTGTGGCTGGAGAAGGGACCCGCAGGGTGCTTTGGGTTGGAAGGGACCTTAAAACCCACCTAATCCCCCCTCTGCCTGACCCCAAACTGGCCGAGGGCACCTCCAGAAGCGTGGATGCAAGAGGCAGGGAGGCCTCTGCTCCCCTCCGACCTCTGCTGCTCCTTTTTCTCCTCCGTCCTTCTCACGTTGCCTCTCTCTGAAGAAGGGAACGGACCTGCCTGCGGAAGCCTGCAGAGCGCTGAGATTTCAGCCATGAGCTTTTTCCGTGCCCAGAGACCAGAGAACATCAGGCGAACGGCTTCCTGAGGACGCCGAGCTCCCTTTCTCCCCCCGGCTCGAGGCGCGGAGCTGTCTCCCTGCCCCGTTTTCTCCCCTTCCTTTCTCCAGGCCGCACGTCCCTGCTGCTCCCGCCCTGTCCCCGCTTTCGTTGGCTGCCTCCCTGGCCCGATCCTGCTCGCAAATCTGGCAGAAAACCCCCAAAGCAGGCAGTTTGTGGTGGCTTTCGGCCAGTTCCCTGCGGATTCACGCAGGCCAAGCATCGAGGGGCCAGGCCAGGAGGGTGGGCAAGGGGCAAAGCCCACCAGAACGGGCTTTTGGGGACCTCGGCGAGGAGCAGCACCTCCCTGCAGCTTTGTAGCTCTGCCACTGAGCGTTTAGGATTGGGTTTGGGATTCCCCCTGGGGGACTTTGGGTTCAGGAGAAGGGAACGTCGGATTCCCCTCAGCCTGGCAGCTGGGAGCACCAGGGGTCCGCACAGGGACCCGCAGCATCCCCTGAGCTCCTGGCCCCAATTTAAAGCCCTCCTCCCCCTCCGGGACTTGCAATTTAGGAGCTGTGAGGACCTGGTTTGCCTTCCCGTCCTGCGTCCTGCCCAGACATGGGGTCAGGGTGGCGGAGACGGGGCAGGCGGGTCACCGTGTTCGGGGGGGGGCTGCACTTTCTTGGGCCTCCGTGGAAATAAAAGCCAGCGCGGCTTCAAACATTTCCTTTTCCTTTCCGCCTGCTAATGAGATAATTACAGCCTTTTGTATTCTGGGAAACTACTTTCTCATTACGGGGGCCTCATCAGCTATTTACATAATAAGCCTGATACAAAGGAGCCGAGATGAAAAGACCCCGGGCGGGGAGGCGGGATGGCCCCCGTGGGGTGGTGGCTTCCTCCGTCCCCATCTGGACCCGGGGGACAGAGCGGGTGGCAGTGCCCCTCTGGGATGTCCCCAGCATGGGATGCGCCTCGCTCTGCTGGAAGGGGTCCCGGGTCCCCCACAGGTCCCACCAGCGAGGACACGTTGGGTACCAAATGTCCTGTTCCCTGTCCCATGTCCCAGTTCCCTGTCCCCCAGCTGCCCAAGGGACATGTTGGGTACCAAAATGTCCCACCCCGCGTCCCTGTTCCCTGCCCAAGGGACACGTTGGGTTCCAAAATGTCCCACCCTGTGTCCCACATCCCAGTTCCCTGTCCCCCAGCTGCCTAAGGCACATGTTGGGTACCAAAACGTCCCACCCCGTGTCCCACATCCCCTTTTCCTGTCCCCCAGCTGCCCAAGGGACACGTAGGGTACAACCCTGTCCCATCCCATACCCCATGCCCTGTCCTCCAGCTGCCCAAGAGACAGGCTGGGTACCAAAATGTCCCACCCCGTGTCCCCGTTCCTTGTCCCCCAGCTACCCAAGGGACACGTTGGGTACCAAAATGTCCCATCCCTTGTCCCGCGTCCCCTGTTCCCTGTCCCCCAGCTGCCCAAGGGACGCGTTGGGTACCAAAATGTCCCACCCCGTGTCCCACATCCCATTTTCCTGTCCCCCAGCTGCCCAAGGCACACCGTCTACCAACCGGTCTCCACCGCATGCCAACCCCACCACCTCCCTTCCTCAATAAAGGCCCCATTGTTCTGCCCCGACAAAGCCCAGGCAGTGCAGCCCGCTCCACCTTCCCCGGCTAATCCTCCCGCCGTGCTATCGGTTTTCCTCCCCGCTCGTCACCGCGCTGAAGGAACACGCTGCACGGCCACCGGGAAGCTGCAGGAGCCCAAATCAGCCCCGTGGCACCCGGCTCTGGCACGGTGCCTTCCTCCTGCCCGTCCTCCTTCCTCCCCGGCTCCTCGGGGTGCTCCGGGTTTGGGGCTGCACCTGCATTTTCCCCATTTCCCCAAGCTGCCCTGGCTGATGGCGGGGCTGGCTCGGGGCTGCTCGAGCGGGAGGCCGGCCCCATTTGCGCCCTCGCTTTGCTCTGCCCCTAGGGCACAGCCAAATCCATGGGGGGAAGAGATCCGACAGCGGGGATGGGGCGGCTGCTCGGTGGATGGAGGTTTGGGATGCTCCACGCCACGGGCTGGGCAGCTGGAAGCCACCCCAGCCCTCCGTGCCTCAGTTTCCCCCTCTTAAAAGATCCACTTCCTACGCAGCGTGGCTGGAGATGAGCCACACGCCGCTGGTTTATCACACCGGGGGGACATAAGGAGCCCCCACCCCATTACAGCGTGCCCCTACAGTGCTGCTGTCCCCTGGAAGTCCCCGACAGGGGGTCCCCAACGGGACACCCTCCTCCACCCACTGCGTGTCCCCGAGCATCCCCGTGCCATCGCCACTCCTCGGCCCGGGCACCTCACGGTGGGACCAGGAGGGACCCCTCGGCACCGGGCCCCCCGAGCACGATTTTGGGGGGGGAAAGGCCCACGGGAAAAGGCTGCGAACCAGCCCAGTGCCGGCCAGATCCCGCTGCCCACGCCGTGGGCCCGTCCGTGATTTATAATTAACTCACCCACAGGGATTTCAAGGGCGCGGAGCAATTCCCCTGCGCTGCCCGGGGGGAGCCCAGGAGGTGCCCGCACGGAGAGCCAGGAGCTGGCCCCCGTGTCTCCCCACCGTGCTTCCTGCTGGTACCCTAAATCCTTAGGATTTGGGGCCGCTGGTATCCTCTAAATTACGGGGAGCGAGGTGCCGGTGCTGGTGGATGCTGGCTGGATCCAGGCGGAGTTTATAGGGGGAGAAAATAACCCCATGTACCCCCCCGCAAGCAGCCCAGCTCCATGCACGGCCGGTACTTCCCACCCCACCCCAGCACAACCTGGGGACAAAGCACCCGCAGCCAGTCCCGATGGGAACTGGGGCCCCGAGCAATAACAAAGACACCGAGCTGTTGCGAGAGGGGGACGGAAAAAAAGCCCCCCAAATCCCCCCCAAATCCCTGGGGGGTTACCTGGACAGCTTGGGGCTCCGTCCTCCTGTGCTCCCCGTCCTGCTGCGGGCTCCCTGCCCATCGTCCACCTGCTCGGGGCCCCGGGCAAAGCTCCCAAATCCTACCTGGCTGTAAACAACCTGCCGCACTTTGCTCTGCCTGATTGGCCTCCGGCAGCCCGTGCCGTGCCTTAACTCTTTCTTCCCGTCGTCTTTGCAACCGGAGGCTGGCACAGAGGGAGGGTCCCGCAGCTCTTCCAGCATCTCCCACGGAGAGGTGCTGGGGGATGCAGACGGGGACGGGCTGCACCATTCAGGGCACTGGTCCCAGTGCTGCTGGCTGCTGGGGGCTCTGGTGGGGGTACCCGACGGCTCGGCCGACTGATTTCAGAGGTTTTCTCATCCTGGGGTGGATGCTTCCCCGCCGGGTGGATGAAATGAGACCACCGCAGGGAGAGGTTCCAGCCTGGTGGCTTTGACACAGCCTCAGCTTTTCGAGATTTGGGTTCATTCATAGTTTAAGTCTCACCGAAGCACACGAGGGAGGCAGAGCCTGGCACGCAGAGAGGCCGCGTTTTCTCTGTGCCACCCCAAACTCCGATAAAACCACACACGAATTTAAAATAATAAGCAAAGATTTATGCTGGGGTGTGATCCCCGCAGCCCATCACACATCTCACGTCTCAGCACGGAGGAAATGGAAAGGGGCAGCCCTGTGGCAGGGAGCATGAAGCGCTCCTGCTGCCCACCTGTCCCTGCCTTTGGCGGATCCTGCCTGTTTTCAGCCCATTTTGGGTTTGAGGGGTTTCCAGAAGCTCCGTGCAGGCCGATGCTGCAAGCATCTCTGCCGGGGTGAGAGCTGATGGAGAAGCCCTGCCCTTAGGAGACAGCAGGGGAACCGTGCTCGGAGCAAACCCGGCTCCTTGGTGTCACTGCCCACTGCCCAAAGTGGCCTCGAGCCCAGGCACAAAAAGCTCTCATGCTGCAGAGCAATCAGGCTTCCCCTGGGGGGGGGACCGGCCTTGTATCAGGTTATTTGCAGCCGGGAAGGGAGCGCACGAGGAGGGAAATGAAGCCCCACGAAGCTGCCGCTCATTTGGGCTTCTTGAGTGAAATTTTCTGCCGGCGGGCTGGCCGCGTGTCAGAGGAGCCGCCGGGCGCACGCACGGCACCGTCTGCCAGCAGCAAGGGCAGGAAAAGAACAACAGCGCCAAGAAAAAAACCAAGGACAGGTTACAAATGCTTCTAAACTGAGGCACTGTGCGCTATTGGGGCGCATGGGAAGGGGACAATTACACTGCAGTGGATCCCTGCAGAGACTCGAGCTCGTAATTTTGCCCGTTGTCTCCAGGAGCGAGGATTCCCAAGAAACGTTGGCCGCTACCTCAGGCCGCGCCAGAGGAGAGTCCCAGCGGCAGGATGCACGGCGTGCACCTTGGAAAGAGAAACAGGGAAAAAGTGCAGACATCCTTGGGGATCCCTAGGCATTTTTTTCTCTTCTGTGGAAAAATTCTCCTGTTTGAGAACTATTTCTGTGGAAATTCAGTCTCTTTTTTCTCCTTTCCTTTCCTTTCCTTTCCTTTCCTTTCCTTTCCTTTCCTTTCCTTTCCTTTCCTTTCCTTTCCTTTCCTTTCCTTTCCTTTCCTTTCCTTTCCTTTCCTTTCCTTTCCTTC
>JAACYQ010025524.1:0-13800 GCA_011075105.1 Heteronetta atricapilla | reverse complement strand
TCCTTCCCTTCCCTTCCCTTCCCTTCCCTTCCCTTCCCTTCCCTTTTTCAGTGAGATACTTTTCTTTTTCAATGCCCTCTCCTTCCCTTGAATAAAATAAAAATCACCTCTCAGAGAGAAAAATACTGCTCCCCCCCTTTCTCTTCAATGCCTTCTTCCTCTCCAGGCAAAGAAAAATAAACTTTACTACAACCCCAAGGCTTTGTTCCCCGGATCCTTTGTTTTCTCTTTCCTTTTTCTCGCACAAGTGGCGCGCTTGGAGCAGCTCCCCCGGCGGGGTGATCTCACTCCCGCTGGAGCCATTTCGTTTCAAGATCTCAAAGCACTTTGAGGGCCCCGGATTGCAGCTGCAGAAGTGGCTAAGGGTTTTCTGCATTGATCGGAGTGGGAGCAAAACATCGTCATCAGCGAGGTCTGGAGGAATGTCGCTGACCCAGGGTTTTCCCTTGGGCTCAGCAGAGAGCATCGATGTGCTCGGGCACGTGGCAAAGCAGAAATGGGAAAATGAGTCTCCTCCTTCAGACTCCTTTCCAAATTTTCAAAGCTTTGAGGAGCAGAAAATGAAGGTCTCCAGGTTCTGGCACGTGCTTTCAGCTTGTGTCTTCAAGCCTTGGTGGGCAACGCCAAAGTCAAGTGGCTGTAGTGATGATGACAGCCCTGCTGTGGCTGTGGGGATGGGCTGGAGACCTCCCGAGCTTTCCAACCAGCATCACTGCAGCTTAAATCCAGCTTCCCACCTCAGCTGGCAACAAATTGCACCTGTAAAAGGTTGACATCCGACAGGTTGGACTCCAAAGGATGATCTTGTGCAGTAACTCCAGTCCCCAGGGTGAGTTACAGCAGGGCTGCAGCTTGTGTAGGGGTTTTATCAGGGCTCTGCAGCTTCCTTAGGGTGGACACCTCAATGTGCCTTGGTGTAAACCTTCTTTGAACTTGTGGCCTTGGTTTGCAGCTCTTCCCTGGTGTTTATTGCATGGATGTTGAACATCCAAGGACATCCCTTTGTTTCTGGAGAGATGCTGCTTCATCGGATTTTTGTGGGTGTCTTGCAGGGACCATGGGAATGGCAGCCAAGTAGGCAGTGTGTTACTGGCAGGGGAACATGGCTGTGCCACGCCAGAAAGTGCAGCCTTAATGGTAGAAAAACGATACGATCATCACTACTGCAACCTGCTCAACCTGGGGCAAGCCCTTGGGCTGAATTCCCAGCAAAACAATGTCCTGTGAACGCCCGGTATTTATTTGCACTAGAAGAGACCCGTCGGCTGTTTAACTGATGTAAAAGCCCCGTCTACACCTGCAAGTTCACCTGCCCCGGTACATACACAATGAGATGCCACCACTGCGCTGCTCGGACAGCTGAAACGCTGCAAGAGTTTGTTCCTGCTCATTCAGGTGAATAAATTGAGCCCGTGTGAGGCTCCCCGATACCCACACAGAGGTGTGGATGGGAGAGGGCCTTCTCCAGGCCACCGCCGAGGACCGGCGGGGTGTCACTGCAGAGCTGGGTGGATGCCATTTGTTACAAGGGGGACGCTTGCTATCTCCAACCCATGACAACATCTGCCCGCTCAGCTTGAGGCAACGCGAACAAGCCAAAAGACTCTGGTTCCTGTCATCCAGAGAGATGGTTTCCTATCCTACCTGAAGCAGCCCTGCTGGTATAAGCTGTCTCTTCCTGAGAGGGCTGTGCTGGATCAAAACAGAGCAGAAAAACCTTCTGCAGTGCTGGCATGCCCCAGCCTAGTACGTAGCTCGGGTTTTCCTGTAAATCAGAGGAGGCTCCTGCATCTCCAGCTGTGGGAGATGAAAGCTGTGATGCTCCGGCATGGTGGCTTGGCCACGCTATGTAGGTCAGGCCTGAGCCGCATGGGGGGAACATGTGATGCTCCACAAAAGCTTGTCCTGGCCATATGGCACCCCCATCCCATGCCTGTTCCTCGTAACTGCTCACAGGCAAGAAGAAATGCACATCAAATGGCCACCTTCCTTCCTGCAGCTCATGGCAGGAAAGATCGGAGGGGTTTTTGTTCACCAGCCCTTCAAAACACACATCCTCTGGCAGGGAAGAGAGAGCCTGATCCTCTCACAGGAGCTCAAACCACTTAAAAGCTGGCCAAGATCTTCATCTTAAACTTAAGAGCTGAAAAGAAGTGTGTAGGCAAGCAATGCTGTCCTTTCTCCTTGCTCTGCCTTCATGTCTCGGCTGAGCAACCACAACAGCCCAGGAGAGGCAATGGTGGCAAGGTCTCTGCCAGGCAGCAGCCAATATGCCTTGAGAAAATGGGGGTTTGTCAGGTTTCCCAGCTAATTTGGAGACCTGAGAAGCTTATTTAAGCAACCAACCTCTAGTGGTTATTCGGCACAAAGGAAGCAAACCTCCTAGAGACTGCTCATTCTCAGTCCCAAAGCAGCAAGTCAGGTCTGGTAAAAATTAATGGCAGTGAAATAAATTGCCGCCAGCAGGGCTAGATCTCCACTACCTAATGTCACTAATGTACCATTTCTGTCCACATTGGGATTCGGGGATTAGGTCCAGCCCCGCTGGCTCAGGGTGGAAGGCTTTTTTGGCCTCACAAAGGAGGAGATTAGGGCAAAATCATCATCAGGTACAAACTGTGTGTATGCATGGTGCCTGGCGCACCCACTCCATCCCCATCCTGGTCAGCTACTCTGGACACAAGTGGGGGGTTGATCGGTTTTGGCAGAAGAGAAGCAAGAGCTCCTGGTGCCCTGGTGAAAGGAGCTCCTGTCAGGGCCATGGGGCCGGGCCTGGACACCATGTCACCACACCAAGCCTCTCTCTGTACGCCCTGAGGCCTGCGCTCCCTCCCAGCCCCTGGGGACCCAGCCAGGGCCCACAGAGAGGGATAGGGCTGAGGGAGGACGAGTGGGAGCCGAAGTGCCATCTAAACCCAAGACTGATGGCCCTGGGCTCTGGCAGGAGTCAGTTTGTGGTTAATGAATGACAACAAACACCCCCTGCTATTGGCTTCCCTGTGGCAGGCTTCTTTGTCCTCAGAGCAACGTGGGCATTCCCTGCCCTACAGAAAAATTCCCCTGCAGTGGCTGGCACTGGACCGTGACTGGAAACAAGTTTCCCCAGTGGGGACCAGTGGTTTTGTCTCCCCTCCCTGCTCCAGCTGCCAGCTCTCACTTCTTCGTGGCCTGTTCCCCCGTCTGGGCTCCCTGTGCTCCGCCTTGGCTCTGTTTCTTGTCCCCAAAGGGGCTGGGGTGCCTGGTGTCCTGCCTCCAGGATGTTTAGCAACCTTTCCTCCAGAATATTTGCAGTCAAGGTGGGGTTTGCTGCTGTCTCAGGAGGCTGCTTCCCCTTTGAGGTGCGTTTACGGTGGAGGAAGGCTGTGTCATGGAGGCACCCATGTCCCTGCTGCCCAGCCACAGGAGAAAGGCGGTGGGATGGAGGCATTTTGAAGAAATAAAGCATGAAAAAAGCACGAAAGCACAGGCAAAAATCACTCTGGTCTGAAAGCATTTTTGGCTGGAGACCTGTGGTCACGCAGCACTTCTACCAGCCGAAGTGGCTTTGTGGGCCACCTGGAAGACCTTCAAGCAACCTTCGATCACAACCTTGGCATCCCTGTCCTCTCCTGGGGATCCTGGGGCTGGTGCCATCCTGGGGAGGCTCCCCACACTGGTGCTCCTCCACAGCACGCTGGTGGAGCAGATGGCAGCCCTCTGTCTGCTGACGTCCAAGCCACGGGAGATGCCAGGGCCAGGGGAGACCAGGCTTTGACGTGAGCCCTTCCAGGCGGGCAGGTGGTCGGGGAGCTTTTCCCAGCCCCAGTGAAGCCAGCACGGCCGGCACGGAGCCATCAGCTCCTTCTGCTCCTCTGACGGGCGCGTGGGGACACCAGGAGCCGGCTTTCTACCAAAATGCCATTCTTTTCACTTACTGCTTGCCCTATTGACCTCACCCCTAGCCTTCTGAATAATCCACAGGGACTTTAAGATGAAAAAAAAAAAAAAAGAAGGTGTTGAGGAGAAAGCAGGGGATGGGCCAGAGAGGGAAGATTTCCATAACTGCATAATAACAGCAGATTACATAAGGGCATCTTGCGTCATCTGTGGTTGGCATCTCCGGAGAAGTAATTACATCTGCACCACATGTCTAAAGAAAATATTATCACATTAGCTTCCAAATCCTATAATTAGCTCGCACAAGTTATGTGCCAGGGGTTTTATCACTTCATATACATTGGCTGTAGAGCTAGACACAGCTATATGGGTTCTTCTTATGGATTCTTTTTTTTTTTTTTTTAACCATCTGGGAAAGAATTTGGAGTTTAGTCTGGCACCTGACCTGAGTCCCCATGAAAAGGGAGGCTCTGAGGCTTTGAAGCACTGCGTGGAGAGTGTCATCCTTGTGAACAGGGTGGTGAAATGTTTTATCCACCTCCCTCGGTGCCTGCTGAGGCTGGTGGGGACCTGGTGGGATGGGAGGCAAAGCCAGGGCCCGGTTTTCAATCCTTCAAATGCTCTTTGATTTCCACCTCTGTGCTGCAGACCTCGGGAAGCCATTTTTCGCTCGCTAAGTAAATGACCTGATTTGCAGGGAGGTGTTGCTCTCGTGGGTTTCTGAGCTCTGTGTCTCATTAAACAAACCCTTTTGCTTGCCCAGCTTTGGACTTCAGAACTGGCTTTGGGCTTTGAACACTTCTCCCTTCCCTCCACATCCTCTGCAAAAGGAAAACGGGGCTTTGAAATAGCTACAGAGGTTGCAAATGACTTGGTTTCATGGAGGCCTTTTGATTTGCTTTTTCTTGCTCGTGCAACAATTGGGTGCAAAGCAGCCAGAAACGGCACGGGACAGGGCTACCCTTGGCTGGGTCCGGCAGCACGAAAGACACGGCAGCAAGTTTTGGGGCAAGGAAGGTGGAACAAGTGAGGCCCAGTCCCACTGCAGCTCTGCTTTCTTCCCCGTTTTTCATTTGCTCAGAAATGGGCTGAGAGTATTGGAAAGTACCAGCAGGTCGGCTGCAAACACAACCGATTTACCCAAATCACCCTGGGGAGGCTCCTCGAGCATATCACGGTGCATTCCTCTAACCCAGGGTTGTTCGCGATACCATCCTCAGATGGAGAAAAATCCACCCTGGGCTCCTAGGCTGGGGCTGCTCCATTTCCAATTCTGCAATTTTCCACCTGGAAGACGCAGAGACCTGGGCGACGGAGGATGAGGAGGGCTACAAGGCTCAACAGAGCTGTAATTTCGGCCAGAATCTAACGGGGACATGAAGCCCTGCAAGCTGCCCTGTGATCCCTAAACGAACAACCCGGTGTGCAAGGAGACGTGCCCAGAAGGCAGAGCGTTTTGCTCCTGATTGCAGTCAACACGGAGATGACCATCACCTGTCAAAGACTGGTGGAAAATGGCCCTGCTGTTCCTGGATTTTTTTTCCTCCTTCCCCTTAAAGGCTTCCCTCCCTTTTATTGTCGTCACCTGAGCTTTGCGATCCAGCCTGGTGGTGTCTGGGGCACCTCACATGGTGCTGCTGTATGGAGCTTTTGTTCCTGCACCTACAGGGAGAAAAAACCAGCCCGCCTCGCCCTCGTGCCCTGTCCCTGCTTACGTTTGTTTTTCGTTCTGCTCGCGGCCAGCGCAGCATTTAGTTACGGCCGTGAGAAAATGCTTCGGATGGCTTTACGAGAGCAGGGGTAAATTAACCGGGCAGATAACCCTTTAAACAAACAGTCCTTGGGACGCTCCACCACGGGCTGCCGGCGCTGCTGGGGCTACCGAGGGCGACGTGGCACTGGGCTGCTGGGGCACTGCCTCCAACCCCTGCCCCTGGGGGATCCAGGCCATACACCGCCCTCCTCCCGAGGCATTTATGCCTCAGCTTTTATTACGATGCCTCAGACGTGAATATAAGACGGGAAGCTCCTGCGAAACATGCTCCAGAGGAGTCTGGCACGTGTCGCGAGCTCGCACATCCTATATTCGGGGCGGAATTCATCCCGGCGCAACATCCCTATTAATTTGTCTGGGCTGCGAGCAGACGACAGCAGTCCCACGCCGCTCGCCTCACCTGTGCTGCTGACAGCGGCTGCCGTGGGAGCTGCCGGCGCCAACACCAGCTGTACTTTCAGCAGCTTTTTTCTCTGTAGGTTTTTAACTGAATCCTGGCTGACAAATCACTCAGGGAGGCTTTACAAGAGCGCCGGTGGCTTTGGGGCACCGCTTCAGACAGCTCGCAGTTGGGAGAGGACAGGCAGAAGTCCTTCCCTGACTCCTTTTTGGGGTGGGAAGAAGAATCGTGCAGCCAAAAGCCACCAGGAGCCAGGTAAAGGAAGAAATTGGGAGGAAAAAAAAAAAAAAAAGGAAGAAAACCCTTCTCATGCTGTGGTAGCTGGACTGGGGAACTCCCTGCCGTGGGATGCAGCTGATGCTCAGCAAGTACCAGGGTCTAGGGGATGCTTGACAAGTTCATGGGACAGAAATCCCTTGAGAGCTGGTGCAAAATGCCCAGAGATCACATCTGGGAGAGCACTGGGGGGATATCTCACAGGCTGTCAGACAGGCCTTGTTCTTGTATCCCCCCACTTATTCTTTGCACTGATTCTCCCTGCTGTTCGTCCCTAGAACACCAAGTGCCCGTGCCACATCTCAGGAAGGTGAAAAGGGTGGAGGAGGATCTGAGAAAACCCAAATGATGATCACGATCCAGAGGTTCACCCGTGCGCAATATTAGAATTAAAATAATAATATTATGAACGATTTTGCTGAAGTAAAATTTAATATTGTGCCAAAGCAAAATAAACCACCACATTTTCCAGACCGAGGCCAGGCTATACGGCAAGAGTACACAGACTGAAAACCCAGCGTGGGTTTTTCAGTAGGACCACCCCACACGAAAACACATCTCTCTGTTGGGAAGATCTTGGTTTTTTTTGGGTTCAGTCCAGGGCAACCAGAAGCTCGTCCCTAGCAGGATGGCAGGGCGGTGGGGAAGGGAGGACGGTGGCTGCCATCTGGGGCACAGTGCGGAAAGGAAGAGCACCCCTGTGAAAGGTAAGGAGGACAGGACCCAAATCCCCTGGTAAGCAGATGCCATGCAGCCACCACCCTCTGGAGAACTTGGTGGCTCCTGGGGGTGTCTGCAGGGAAGATTTTGGCCAGGACAAAGCTTTGGGGTGTCCTGGCGCAGGGTGACTCAGCCGGACACGTGCCGCGGTGCCACGCCGAGGTGGCAGCGGGATGTGTTGACTCCCGGGGAGGGGCTGCCAAGAAACGCAGGACCTGGCGGCTCACCAGCACAAAAACCTGGCGCTGACACCCTGCACAGCACCACGGGTCGGGCAGGTACACGGGACACCAGGGAAGGACACGTGAATGCTGTGCCACAGTGCCACTGGCCCCTCGTCCTAGGGCACTGAAAGCCCTGGAGAAGCTCTCCGTGACTTGCCGGGTCGGAAGGGCCGGCCCAAACAGCCTCTGTCCCGCTGGCCAGAGGTGGTGGCCTTGGGAGAAGAGGTAGAGGAAGGGCCCCGCATTGTGTTTCACCGTATTTAAGAGGCAAACAGCCCCGTGAGCATGGGCACCAGCTCTCACTGCAGGAGCTGATCCCGTCCGCGCCAGCTCCCATTTTGGGAGCCACTTCCTTCCCCTCCCCTCCTCCACAACAGCCTTTTGTCTCTGCCTTTATTCTCCCCCTTGCATTAGAAAGGCTTAATGGGGTTTGAATGGATTCAAACGTGCCATTGAATGTCTCTTGGGATGAGGTTCTTGCAGGGGAAAGGAGGGAATTTCATTCTGCCCTACCTTTCAAGCCAAGCCCTCAGAGAGGAGGGATTGTGTTACAATCCTAGCCAACAATCTGGGGTTTTGGCAGCACGGGCAGGGTCAGAGGATCTCAAAGACCCCACATTCACTCGGGGTGTCTTTTCACCACCCAAAAACCACTGAGCCAACATCAGCTTCTGGGACAAGATGGTGGTTGCGTGCCGGATGAAGGAAGTTAGGGCACTGACCCCACAAATTCACTTTGCAGCAAATCCCCTTCCCAAACGCTGCCCGTCTCAGATCTCACTCCGAGGTTCACGGACGACGGGGAGGAAGCCTCCTTCGCTTTGATTCCCCCAAAAGGAAGAGCAGCAAAGCAAGCGATCCACAGCAGCGTTCCCAGGACTCGACCAGAGATCAGAAAATCGCCGGTGGCAGCGGAGCGCAGGCAGAAACGCTCGGTGGTTTCGCTCCTGGCTTTGCAGAAAGCCGGCTGATGTGCCCGTGTTGTGCGGGGGTGACGGACTGATTTCCAGCCCATTAGTAACCCAGGAACACACTAAATGCCACGGCCTGGGGACAAACATTTTTCAACAGCGGCCTCTCAGTAATTTGCTCCCCAGGGTCCCGTGGAAGCAGGGCGAGGAGTGCTGCGGCCAGCTGCTGATCCTGTACCGGAGAAGTCCTGGGATCTCTCTGTGGTCCCAGAAGGCTGGAGGGATGCTAACTGCAGGGCAATATTCGAGAAAGGGAGAAAGAAGAGCTGGAGGGATGCGACTCGGCCTGGCGAACCTGACGCAGGACTGGGGGGATGAAGCAGGTTACCCTCAGACCCCCAAAAAATAGCCAAGGTGGCCCCGAAGCAGAAGCCCGAGGCCAGCGGCCACCGTGCAGCCCTCCCAGGAGGGGCAAGCACCTGGGGAATTTATGCCGATTGCTGCGATCAGTTAATTAGCCCGCGAGATCGATTGGAATGAAGTTAGGTGTCAAGAGCCATTAGGAAAACTTCCCGTGGCAGGAGAAAGCTGCGAAAGCCGGGGAAAAGCAGTCCTGGAAGTGAAAGGGGAAGAGCCAGAGGGTGCTGGGCGCAGAGACGCGGTGCCGGGGGGGATGCACAAGGTGCTGGGGTTGTCTTTCGTGTGCTCCCCCTCTGAGCAGAGGGATGGGAGACAAAGCCCTGGCTGGCCCTGGGGAGCGTCGGCAGGCGTTGGCCACGGGTGAGATGAGTTTGCCCTGGCTCTGCTGGAAGACAGAAGAGCTCCTTGGCCGCGGGACGTTGCCGGCCCCAAACACGCGCAGCTCACAAATTCGCAGCCTTATCCACGAGATCAGGCGTTAAAATATCTCCTCGTATCACACGGGGTGGCGTTTATGTCCTGGCTGATATGGGGTGGGGCCGTGGCTGCTCCTGGAGGCGTTTTGACAAATGTGTTTGCCAAAGGAGGGAGGGATTGGAGCCAGGAGCAGGTCCTGGTTCCTTCCCAGCCCTCCCAGGCAGGGGAAGCAGGACCACGGTGCAGGGAGAGCAGGGTGCTGATCTCCACCAGCATCCCTGATGGTTTTAGGGATGGTTTTGTTCTCTTCCTTCCCATTCTGTCCCCTCTGAGCCACCCCAGGGAGCCAGGAGCCAGCCCAGCTGCTGGAACGGGGGGCAGAGCTGCCCCTGTGCCTACTTTTGGGGCCGTTCCCATCACACGGTGCCCCGTGCCCTCAACTTTATGGGGTATTCCTGCTCCTCCCTGCCCTGCTGATGGCAAACCTCATCAGGATCCAGCTCGATCCCCGTTGGGCTGCTGGCAGACAGGAGGAGCTGGACCCCACCACTTGCTGGGCAGCCCTGGACACGTCCCTGTCCCCGTCCCCTTGCAATTCCTTGCACCACGGGAATCAAATGTCCCCTGTGCCCCGAGCAGGAGGGACAGGGAAGCACCTGGCAGGACGGCCGGTCCCCAAATCTCGGGTGGGATGGCTGGGTTCTTCCTCCAAGCACTTGTGAAGGGCAGGGCTGGGGATATAATTACGGCACGGCCCACGGGGAGCAGAAAGAGCTTGTACTAGATCACCGGATATAATTAGGAAGCGGGGACAAGGGGACGAGCTCCTGTGCCCACGGCTCCAGCATCTGGGCTAATAAAAGCTCCCACCTCCCCGTGCACGTCGGCTCCTTCACAGGGTGCTGAGAGCCCGGAGAGGAGGGTGCAGGCACCCAGGACGAAGCTGTTCCCAAGCTGGGCGAGCCCAGGGTGCCTCCAGCAGCTGGGGACAACCCCATCGCACCCAGTCAGCCATCCCCTTGCCCTGGGCACGCCAAGGGCGGGCAGTGTGGGTTCTCCCTGAAAAGACACATCTGGGGGTGCTCACCCCCGCTGGCTCTGCCCGGTTTCTTGCCCAGGGACCCCTCTTTGTGCTTCATTTCAGGCAAAGACCCTGAAGTGACCTCAAAGTGACAGCCTTAGGGCCACACAAGTGCCTCCAGCTCTCCGGTGACGGCGGGGAGGTGTTTCTGGACTCGAGCATCCCCACCAAATCCCACCCCGCAAGCCAGGAACGTAGGATAGACTTGCAAAGTGGCTGCACAGCAAGGAATTAATAGGATTTTAGCAACAGGAGAAGAGGGACAGAGCCCTGGAAAACCACCCTGCTGGATTGATCGATACAGAGGAGCCCTGGGCTGCTTCATGGATGCTCACAGCCAAAGGGAACGGAGAACCAGCGAGCCAGACAGGACCCACAATGGGGTATAGTGCAAATCCGAGACTGCCCTATAGGGAGCAGCCCTTGGGGTCTGCAGGAGGAGATCCAGCCCACGGCACCGGGCTTGGTCTCCCTCGCCGGCAGACACGGGCACGGCCCCGACTCCCCCTGCATTTCCCTTGCTGGTGGGCACACGCACAAAGCGCTTATCGCGCGTTTTTCCTGGCTCAGCTCGTCCTTACTGCTGCCGGTGCTGTGCTTCCAGAGGAAAACACGGCTTTTGGGCCACATACCAGCGGATTTGGTTAATTCGTCACCCGCAGACGCACGTATATTTATTTAAAAGCGCCTCTTGTTATGTTACTTGGCAACTCCCGAGCCCGTGGATTGCTCCAGCTGATAAATATTTGTGAGAGCGTGCGTGTGTGTGTGTGTGTGTGTGCGCGAGGAGCAGCGCGTGGTAATAATGCCATCGGCTTCCGAGCTGCCTGCGAAGCAAACGGGCTCCCGGGACCTGGAAAGGGGCAAGGACCGGCCGGGGTGCTAAAGGGCACCAGAAAACACGGGTCAGAAAGCTGTCAGGGAAATTCGTGGAGGGAAAAAGTCCGGCTCAGCTCATTAAATAAATCCCCGGGCTACCAAATGATGGAGGATGGGAGAGCTTCTCCCTTAGCCCAGCTTGGAGGTGTGATTTCCACCTGGATCCTCTGGCACAAAGTGCCCCAGCGAGGCTCCAGCTGCTGTCCCCTAATCCCCCAAAAAACGCTTTCTTCCAAAGGAGAACCCAAAACATTTCCAGCCCTCGTGCACGTGTGTGAGAAGGATGGAAAGGGACGCTAAAAAGAGGCATTTTGCCCCCAGATTTGTGACTTGGAGCCGGAATGGCCACGGTCCCACCTGGTTTCCCGCGTCCTTCTGCCTCAGGAGGCTGACCCGGGCAGCAAACCTAAAATCCCCAGGATCGGTGTATTCATTGCAAAGACGAGTTGGGAAGGTAGAAACCCGGGTAGGAGAGGGCCCGGTGACGAGCCTTGCAGCAGCTTGGTGGCTTCTGCAGCTCCTGCGCGGGACCTGGGGGGGGGATTCCTGCTCCCTCAGCCAGGATTGCTCTTGGGTTCAGCCAGACCTCGGTCACAAGGCACAGGACATCGCCTGAGTGATGGAGAAATGAGTCTGGGGGGGCTCTTTGCTCCCTATTTAGAAGGATAGAGGCTGGGGCAGGGTGTCCAAGCCCTCAGACCACCGATTTCATGGCAGAGCACCACTTCTGGCTGCTTTTTCTGCACCCACCTGGCCTCAAAACCGAGCTCTCGGTCCATGCCCGGACCCTCTCCCACTTCCCCAGCCCCAGAGGGACCCAGAGGGACCGGAGCAGCCCCCGGGGCCGGGACACCTCGGTTCCTGGGCGCGTGCCTCCATTTCACTTTCAGATCCCTCAAATAATAACCGTGTTTGCCAGCTCCTGTGACAAGAATGACTAATGGGGAAAGATCTGCCGAGAAGGGAAAAAAGAAATCTCCTCTTCTCACCCTTTGTTTGCCGGATCTCTCCGAGAGCCCCGGGCACGGCTGGGATTTCCCTGGCGCGATCCCACGGGTTTTGAGCCTCACGGCAGCTCCAGCAACAGCCCCTTCACCCCGAAGCTTCCCCATCGGGACAGAAACTTTCTGCAACCCAGTTGATCTGGATTCCTGCGTGCATTTTGGAAACCACCCCCTTCCCGCCTGCCCTTCGGCAAGGCAGGAGGCCGGCAGGAGATGCCCGCACCGTGCGCCATGCCCGTGCCACCGCGGTGATGCTGCAGCCCCCGTGGAGGTCGGGGACGTTGGGGACATCGGGATCTCCAACACTTTTCTACCTTCCCCCTTTTGGATCTGGGGTCGTGGGGTTGTTCCTTAGGCCATCGGCCCGGTGACCCAGCAAATATTAGCTCGAGGATGGAGGGGGGGGTCCCTGCACACGGAGCACGTGTGGCCGTGCGTGCCCTTGTGCCACTTTTTAAAGCCCCGTGGAGCCGGGAGGGGGAATTTTGATCCCCTCCACGAATTCCTCCTCGACCTTGCCGTCCCCAGCACATGGGGCACCGGGAGGGGGGGATGGCAGCTCGGCGTCCCCACGCCTGCTCCCAGCCTGGTCGCCTCCCGAGCTCGTAAGAGGAATAAATTCCCCAGCCGGGCTGAACTCGGCTGACAGCACGGCGTGCTATATATAGCGGCGGCAGATCGGCCGCTCTAGCCTGCACACAAACAAACCACGCGGGGCCGTCGCCTCCGCGGGGAGGGCACCGGAGAGGGGGTGAACGGAGGAGCCCCCAAACCCTGGCCGGGGTTTTAATGCCGGTGTCACCCCGGAGGACCCCGGGGAATCCGGGTTTTGTCCACGAAGGATGCTGAAAGCAGGGGATGGAGGAGCTAAGGGAGGCACCAGAGGTTATCCCGCGGGGCAGTGGCACCCCCAGGAGGGGTGCGCTCGCTCCCAGCGTGGATTCAAGAAGCTGTTGCCAGTGTCCCTCAACACGTGTGGGGCAGAAAGTGGCAGCTCCTGCACGGCCCCGCAGGACCCTGCTCCTCTCCCTGCCCGTCCTCAGCCTCATGGGGGGGGCAGAGGGAAGGCAGAGGGGGACGGGGGGCTGCTGGCCTTGCCCTCCTTCCCCTTGCAGGCAAGGGATGCTCAGCGGGCTCCCGAGCATCCCGACCCCACAGCAGGATGCTCCCTCTGGACCAGCCATCCTGGGGGGGCCTGCTGGCAGCCACAGGTCCCCATATTTGCACCCAGCAGCGGAGGGAGTGACAGGGGGTGGCAGAGGGGTCTCTGCGCCCCCCCATTGCTGCACACCCCCCCCCCCAAATGGGGCTCGGTGCTGCAGTGCCGCAGAGCCCTGGCCCCACGGCAATGCCCCACGGGGCCGCAAGCAGGGCTGTGGGGCAGGGATACAACCCACGGGGGGGGGGGACAAGAGGACGAGGGGGGGTCAGCAATCACCCCCAGCCCCGCCGGCGGAAGAACCGGAGCGATGCTCCCATCCTCACGTCGCCTTCGGTGGCGAGGTCCCGCGCGGGTGCCCCCGGCCTCGTGTGTCCCCCCCCTTCCCGTCGCTGCTGGGCGAAGGCCACCCAGCTCCGAGGCCGATGACATAATTCCCAGCAACTGCACGCTGAGCGCCCGCTCGGCTGCCAGCACCGCCGCTCGCTCCATCCGAGCCCCCCCCCGGCATCAAAGCCCCCCCTCCCCAGCCCCCCTTCCCCTCCGTCACCCCAAAACGAAGCCCCCAAGAAAGGATCCGGGGGTGTCTCGGAGCAAGGGGAGGGGGATGGTGGGGGCACACACCCACCCAACACACGCCCGACCCGATGCTGCCGGGC
>JAACYQ010025523.1:0-57985 GCA_011075105.1 Heteronetta atricapilla | reverse complement strand
GCCCCCCCCGACGAGGAGGAGGAGGCGGCGGCGGCAGCGGCGGCTTCAGCTCCGTCCTTTCCCTTCACCTTCCCCGGCCCGAGCCCCGCCGCTCCCCGGAGCCGCTCCCCCCGCGCGGCGTGTCAATGGTCGCGGCCGCCGCGGCCTCGCACCGGAGCCGTTGGGCGGCGGCGAGAGGCAGCGGGGGCGGCGGAGAGCGGGAGGAGCCCGGGGGAACCCCGGGGGAAAGCGGGGGGAGCCCAGGGGAGCCCGCCCGGCTCCGCCGCCCGCAGGTGAGAGGTAAGGAGGGGTGTAAAGGGGGGGTGGGATCGGCGCCGGGGGGGTCTTCGGTGGAGGCTGGAGGCCTCTTGCCGGTCTCCTTCCTCCTCTTCCTCCTCTTCTTCCTGATCTTTTTCCTAGTCCTCCTCCTCTTCCTTCTTCCTAATCTTCTTCCTAATGCTCCTCCTCCTCCTCATTCTCCTCCTCTCCTTCCAGGTCTTCCCTCTCCTCCTCTTCTTCTTCATCCCCCTCTTCTTCTTCCTAATCTTCCTCATCTTCCTCCCCCTCCTCTTCCTAGTCTTCCTCCTTTTCCTCCTCCTCTTCCTAATTTTCCTTCTTTTCCTCCTCCTCATCTTCCCCCACTTCCTTCTTCTTCCTAATCTTCCTCCTCTCCCTGCTCTTCTTACTACTCTCCCCTCTTCTTCTTCCTAATCTTCCTCCTCTTCCCAACATTCCTCCTCCTCTTCATCATCTTCCTCCTCCTATTTTTCCTAGTCTTCCTCCTCCTCCTCTTCCCAATACTCTTCCTCATCACCTTCCTCCTCCTCTTCTTGCCACTCTTCCTCCCCTTCCTCCTCTTCCTACTCTTCCTCATCTTATTCCTCATCTTCTCCCTTCCTCCTCCTCCTCTTCCTCCTCCTCCTTCCCCTCCACCCCGTATCTGCAGGGGCTCGTCCGCGTTAACCGGCCCCAGCCCCCGGGGCTGTGCCCCCCAGGCCGTGTCGGCTCCCGCCCCGATCCCGGGGGCTCAAAACCTCCCAGGGCCGCCGTGCGCGGCTCCCGCGGCTCCCACGCTCCCGTCCCCCCCGCTCCTCGTTTCTCGGCCGAGATGTCAGCGAGGATGGAAAATGTGACAGGAAGGAAGGGAGGCTTTTTTTTTCCCCCCCCTCCTTTCCTCCTGCTAAATATGGAGCGACGTTAAAACCCGAAGAGTTGTCGCCAAAAGGAATCCCGGCCCGCGCTCGGCGGCCGAGGGAGGGAGGGAAGATGCCGTTTGCTGGCTTTTTTTTTTTTTTTTGGCCGCGAGCTTCCAGCTGGGAAGTTTCGCAAGGAGCTCCCGGGGTCCGTGCCGAGAGCCTCAAGGAATTTTGGTCGCTCTCCGCTACGCTCGAGAATTCCTCGGCCCTCCTCTCCGCGCC
This sequence comes from Heteronetta atricapilla, assembly GCA_011075105.1. Taxonomy (NCBI): domain Eukaryota; kingdom Metazoa; phylum Chordata; class Aves; order Anseriformes; family Anatidae; genus Heteronetta; species Heteronetta atricapilla. The sequence continues at coordinate 56,588 of JAACYQ010025523.1, read as the reverse complement.
GGCGGGGAGCTCGCAGGATGCTTCGGAAACGCTCGGGGATTTGGTTTCCCCTTCCGCGCGGGGGCTCTGAGGGAAGGCAGGGAGTTTGCTCGGGGAGAAACCCGGCGTTGCCACCTTCCCCCCTCCGTGGGGCTTCTCGGGGAGAGGCTCTGCGGGGCGATTTCGGCCGATTTCCGTCAAAACCGATGTGTTAAAATGACCGAGCGGCGCGGCAACCCGCTGCCTCCAGCTTCTGGGGGCACTGCTGCCCTGGCGCTGCCCCGGCTGCGTTGTTCCCAAGCCGCCGGCGCTCGTGGCTCTGCTCCTCCGAAACGTCACCCTCGGCGCGGATCCGCGAGGGCCAACGCTCGCATCCTTGGGGAACCTTTCCTGGGTGCCTCCCTCCTGCAGCCCGTGGCCGGCCCTGCAGGTACCAGCGTTTCCTCTGATTCGGTCCCCAAAACGCTGCTGCTTTGTGCCGGGGGCCGTGCCTGCTGGTTAGGGGGTGGAAATGGGGTCGGGGCGTTCGGTACCCGGGTAACTGGAGCGTCCTCAGCGACACGAGGAGGGATTTGTTGAACGTTTCCTACCCGGGGTGTGCGCCGTGGCGCTGAAGCAGTGGATGTGGGGATTAGGGGGAGATTTTCCCGATAAGCAAGCGGTTCCCTGAGTGTCCGGGACGATTTCTTGCATCTTCATCCCCGGGAACAGCTGGTCCTCGGCGTGGCCGAATGACCTTCCTATTTCTCCGGCAGCTGTAATTCTCCAGTGGGAATTTTGAGGCCGGGGAGCAGAGACGAGAGGAGGAGGTCTCCTTGCGACTTCGGTGAGGCTGCCGGGGCCGGAGGATGAGCTGTCAGGGAGGCAGAAATCGGGATCCGGGAGCAGAGCTCGGCCGGTAGCGTGCCTCGGTAAGCGTCGAGGAGCTGGGAGCGTGGAGGCGGCGGCGCTAAACCCAACGGCGGGCGATGAAACTCCAAATCCCTCAGCCTGGCCGCGCGCCTGCTCCCCGGGGCGCGCGGGGAGCCGCGTGCCGTCGGAGCCGCGCCGTGTTTATGTTGGGAGAGCTGGCGGCGAATGAATGAGCCGCAGCCGGGGCTTCGGAGCTGCGGCGTGGACCGGGGGGAGGCGATTCGGGAAAAGCCTGGTGCCCGCTCGTCCCTCTCTGCCTGCCCCCCGAATCGCCGCTCGCCCGGCCGAGGGAATCGGCGGCGGTCGCTCGTCGGATCGCGTCCGGCGCCTGCGCTTCGGGGAGTGAAAGTTCGAAGCGGCTGAGCGTGGGCTGGGGTTTGAGATCGTGGTCGCAGAGGAAGTCCCGGTGGCCGCTGCGACGAGCGTTGAGGTTAGCGGGCTGGGGGAGAGGGAGCAGGGACCGGTCCCGTGCAGACCGTTGCGGGGGGGAATGCCCCCCTTCGAGGCAGATCGCTTCCTTCGGCGGCCAGTCCTCTTTGTTCCAGGATAATTTGTCGGCCTAATTTCTTCCTGTCAAAGCGGCTCCATGTTGCGCCGAGTAATTAATGGTAATTTGGGCCCGGGATGGGAAACGAGAGGTCTGCAGCTCGAGAAGCTCAGACGAGAGCGGAACCTCGGCCTCTCCTGCGTGAGTCAGGCCCCGCCGCGCCACCTCTCCTGAAGCGAGAACCTGTGTGCCAGAGCAGAGGCAGGCGGTACGGGTGGGAGGGAGCGGGGGGCCTGGGGCGTCACCGCTTCTGGGAGCCCCCTGCCGCTGCAGGGAGCCAAGGACACGCGTGGAGAGGGGGGAACGAACCGCCGAGGTGACGTGAGAAGCTTTTTATCCGAGGCGGTGCGGCGTGTTCGGCGCGTTCCTGGCGCCCCGGCCAAGTGCTCGAGGCGTTTGGAGTGCCGTAACGAGGGTTTCTGCGTCCTGCCCAGCAGCCTCGCTCGAGCCGTGGCTCTTTTGGGGAACCCCCCCCCCCCCGTTGTCCCTTTTCCCTCGGTGAAGGGAAGCCAGACTCCTTCCCCTCACCCTCCCGAATCCGTGCGTGTTCTCAGGAGAGGTGCGGCTGTCCCCACCCCCGGCGTCCGCCGCGCTGCACGTGGAGCACGAGGTGAGTTACGGCACGGAGGCGCCGCAAGCACACGGGCTCACCTCCGTCACCTCGCAGCCGTCCTCCTCCTTCATCCCCCTCGCTTTCATCTCCTTTGGAGAGGCTTTGGAGAGGGGAAGGTGGCCTGGAAAGCCCGGCAGGCGTGAGGCGTGCTGCGGCCGAGCTGCGTCTGACTTTGGAGACCCGGATTCGTAACGTGGGGGGTCTGAAACGCTTTGACGCTGGAATAGAAATCAATAAATCCTGTTTGGGGCCCGATCGGAGAGGTCCCGGGGAGCTGCAGCCACATACCAGTGTTTAAAAACAGAGCTTGACGTGTTTCAGCTTGTAGGCTTTGCGTATCCACGTTAAGTAAGAGGTGACAGGAAGCCTGGGCTCAGGTATGAGCAGTGAATCAATCAACGCCGGAGCGCGCCGCGGCTCGGCGAGCCTCCCCTTTGGATGACTGCCTGCCCCTGTCACGCCTGGCGTTTCGAAACGAGCTCTGCGAGCCGGGATTGTTGGGATGATCTCAAGCCCAGGGGTTTAGCTCAGCCCGGTCTCCACCCCGGCGGCGGTGACCTTGCCCGGGGGCTGCGGAGAGCAGCTGAGGTTCCTCGGGGCGCGAGGCTCGGCTGCCGGAGGTAGGAGGGCGGCCGGGGGCTGCGCTGTGATGCCTTCACCAGGCTCTTGTGCGAGGAGCTGGGGGGCTCCTGACCACAGGGCACCCCCAAACTGCTCCCAGCCACCCTCTGCGCTCGTTTTTTCTCCTTTGCACAGCACGCGGCGTGCTGAGCGCACGCGGTCTCGTCCTTCCCGTTGGCAGAGCAGCGGTGACGTGAAAGGGATGGACGGGGAGCCGCGGAGGTGGCTTTTGGGGCTTTTTGGAGTGCTGCTGCCTTTGGGCACGGCGATATTGGCTGCGGGGAAGTGATTTAGGCAGGGACGAGCTGCAGCGCGTGCGAACTGACGGAGGGATCCTCCTTTATCTCTGGGCTTGCGTGGGGTCCGTCCCGCGCTCGAGACCCTGCCTTTCCAGAGTCAGCGCCTCGATTGTCACCCTGGGAGTTCCGAACACTTCATTCACAAATCGCAGCTGGCCGAGGGGTGCCGTTACTAGTTTGTGCTAGTAAATTATGTCACAGGCCGTGTTAGAGGGCTTTCAGCAGCCAGGAAATCTGTTCCCGGCCTCAACGTGCATTACGCCAGCTCCAAGTCCCGCTATTAATCACGGCGATGGCCGGCGCCCAGTTGGGCACCTCTTACTTCACCCTCCGAAGCAACGATCTCGTCCTCAGGGGCTTTCAGATAAGCGCTAACGCGATAACTGCTGGTGTGACCCAAAGAGAGGCCTCGGCACATCTGCGGGAGGTTTTCTGTTTACTCATCCTTCTCTTAAAAAAGAAAAAAAGAAGAAGGGGAGGACCTGCAGAAGCGCCGCGGGCCCGTCAGCGTGAGCTGGGAAGATTGGAGGGTCGATGTGCTGCTTCCTGGGGGGGAGGAGGAAAATGTGGGGGTGAGAGCGGCAGCTCGGGCTGTGGGAGCAGTGCCGGAGCAGAAAGGGAGCTGGAGGAAGGAGCAACGTGCCTCGATGGTGAAGCAGGTTAGAGGAGAAAGAGCCAGGAGTGAAACTCAGGTGGGACAGCTGGTGGCGAGGCTGAAGGGACGGGCAGCACGGTGGCCTTAGCTTCTGAGCGGGGGATCTCAGCCCTCAAGGAAGGAAATCTGCTGAGTAAGAGGAGAACTATGAGGAACGGGCTCTGCTTTTGAAAAAATAAAAATAAAAAGGAAAAGCATTTTAGTGGTTTCGATGGATTCCAGCGGCGCTCTGGGAAAGGGCAGCCTTTTGTTCCAGGCACCGCGTGCAGCGTGGGGATGCTGTGGCACCAAACCTGCAGCTCTGGAGGGTCCAGCCCGTTTCCCGTGGCGGCGGAGGGAGGCAGGACAGCGTGCAAAATTTCCCTTGCCACTTCAACATTTGCATAATATTTTTACCGTGCCAGCAGATAATCATCTCCGTTTTGTTCCAAAAGCGAAGCGCTGATGGGATGCGCTGGGGAAGCTGGCAAATAAACGGATCCGCTCGCGTTTTCGAGCATTGCTGAACGCGTGGTGAAGCGGGTGAGTGGATCCATCAGGACCTCTCAATTTCACTGTTTTGCAAACTGGCTGCTCCGCAGCCCAAAGCCTCAGACGTGTGACTTCCAGCCTGCCCCCAGCTGCTCGTGCACGTGTTGTGGTGGTCTCTGAGCAGAAATACGGACCCAGGTCTCCCCCCATCGCTCCACGTTGCTGGGTCAGCAGGGCACCGCTTTCCAGTCTGCCTGCAGCAGCACAAAAGCTGCAGCTCCGCGTCTCCGAGAAGACGCCGATACCGTATATGCCAGGCCCGAATGCTGAATGAGGGATGAATAGAAATGAGTTGGAAATGAATAATAAATTGGAAAGCACGGATAATCCTCAAGATTTTCTCTCGAGGAGACTTTAAACCTATTTAGTTACAGACAGAGAGATGTTTTTAATCCCAGCCGCCATGTAGAATTTGCATTTTCATTCAGATGGTGGGTCGGAACAAGGCAGGATCTTGGACTCTGTGGCAGGGGCTTGTTTTTAGATACCCTGGTAGCTGGAAAATTGGGGCTGAGCTTCACATCAGAGGTTACGTTATTTTCTAAGGTTATATGGGAATACCTGGAAGAGAAATGGGAAGGCCATTTTTGTGATCAGCAGGGTTCTACTTTGAAGTTTTGTGGACAGTTTTGCTGCTCTTTGGTTCTGCTTCGGTCAGTCCCTCAAAATCTTCCTGCAGGGCAGTGGATTTGTGTATTCCTGCTTCTTTTTTTTCCCATCGCTTTGACCTGTGGAGGTATTGTTGTGTGTAGGTTGCTGCGTGATGTCTGAATTTGCATTTTAGCTCTCTGCTGGACTCTGACAGTCTGCACAGGTTGGCAAAGTCATCTCGGGCAGGCTGTACACCTTCCTGTAGGGTTATGGAAGAACCTCTTCTATAGTACCACCTTTTTATAAAAATCTTTAACCAACTTATCTAGCACCGTTTTCATTCCTGGACTCATCTACAGTGATTAGGTAATATTTTATTTTTTTTGACTGGAGCAGGGAGCTGGGGGTGACAGCTCCAACCCAGCCCCTCGTGAGGACTTGGGGGCAGTTTGAGGCGAATCTCTGCTCTCTGTGGAGCTAAATGAAAAAGGATGAGCTTGAGTTTGATTTCCACCTTACAGCATGCTTAAAGGAGGTGTGGGATGGGCGGCTGCAGCCTCGTTTGTCTATGCAATGTTGTCTTTAAGAGCATCCCTCCTTTCTGGCATGTCGAGGAAGCCTTTCTGGTAGTTTTCCTTCCCCTCCCCACTGAGACCCAAAGGAGGCTGCTGACAGCCTTGGTGGCTGCTCGAGCATTTTCCACCTTGGTTCCAGGAGTGTATTAAGGTGGGAAGGTGACAGGAACGGGTGGTGATCCCACAAGGTCTCCTTGTCAGCGTTAGCAGCTGGACAGGTCTCAGCCAAGTGGTGTTAACAGCAGGCTTGATGGTGCTTTGTGTGGTCGTGGTTTACCTGTGTGACAGAGAATTCACTCTTTGCCTTCCTTCAGGTTTGCTGAGCCGACTTCGGAGCTGGCACAGAGGTAGTTGTTTTGCTGAATATCCTGGGGGATGTTTGAGTTTACGTAACTTCCATATGGAGCCCTCTGCACGTGGGAAATCAGGAAGAAACCATGAAAAGCTGGGGGCTGCTCTGAGAGGATGTGCCTTATCCAGACTGTGCCTGTTTGTGGCAAGGGAAAAAGGAACCCGGGGAACCTTCTGCTCTTGTTTTCTCCCTCCTAGCTCGATGGGCACGGTGGGTCGAGTGGCCTGGACACAGCTGCTCCATCACCCGGTGCTGCCACGGGGAGAGGGCAGGCCTGGGAGCAGCGCGTGGGCCGTGGCTCCTCCACACAGGCCTGGCAGCTCCCTGCTGTCGTTCCCTTTGAGCCCCCCTTTCCAAAACCCCTTTAGTCCCTCGTGTGTAAGCACAGCAGCTCTGCCCAGCAGGGCTGGCATTGCAGGCTGAGTCTTTTAAGCTTGTCCCGAGCTGCTTGGCCTGCCTTGATCTCGCTGAGGCCTTGGTCGGAGATCCCAGCTAGTCAGGCATCCCTGTGAGGGGCTCGGCTGAGTACGTCCAAGCAGTTGTAGGCCTGATATTGCCGGGTTGCTACTAATTTACTAATTACACAGCATCAGGTGCCCCCTCGGTGGGGTGTCTGGAAACATCCCTTTTCATTTTCCTCTCCAGACCAAGCGGATCGAAGCCCAGCCCTCCCCCCACCAACACCCTTTTGAACTGTAGGGCTGAGAAACCTGATTTTTTTCCTCTGAAAGCCGCTTAGACTGGTGAATGGAGAACAAACAAGGTTACGCACACAGGCATGGCAAAAGTGGGAACTTGTGAGGGGGGGAAATGCTTTGGGGATGAGGCAGAGAGGGCTGGTGGTGGCCGACTGAGTACAGGGCTGGGCTGGAAACTCCAGCCGGGTTTCCTGGGCCTTGAAGCACCTCAGCATCCCAGCCCAGGCATTGCCCCTATTCCACATTTTTTTTTAAGAGTTCCTGCAAGATCACACAGCTCTGGCTGGTTTTAGGAAGCAAACAACTTTGCAGTTGCTCAATCCTTGCTCAGTTTCTCCCTTACGGTGGGAAGAGGTGGCACAGCGAGTGGGGCAAGGGCTTTCCCGCTGCCCTGTGACAGGCTGAAAGACCAAAGCTGTGCTTTAATCGGTCTAAACTGGCACTGTTGGGCCCCAAATGAATTCCTCCCCGTGCTGCCTGCGGTCTGGGTTGCTTGGGTATGAGCCGGGTGTGGAGGGCAAGTTCAAACCTATTGATGGTTCGGCTCGCTTTGGGAGAGAATCCTTAAAATCACGATTTAAGGCTTTCTCACCGTGTTTGTCGGTGCAGGTTCTTCAATGATTACTGGCACAGGGAGAGCACTGTGCCTACCGGGAATTTCATTTTGGGCTGTTCCGTGCCTCACAGGTTAAGAAAGGTGATGCAGAACAGGGATTTAAGGGAACTGGTTCCTGGAGCCCTGCCTGCCAAAATGCCACCCACTTGGTAGGGGACGCATTGCAGGCCAGCCGAGCTGCCCTCTTTATACTCGGTGTTGAATTCTTCTTGCCCTGCTGCTTTATGAAGGCGATGCAGTTTCAGAAATGCACGTAATTAATGAAGAGCATGGGCGTTAGCCCAGTACCCGACTTTCAGAGCGATATGGAGATTGTCGGTGAGGCACTGGGAAAGGACCGGGCTTTCCGAGGCAGCCCCAGCTCTGTGCTCCAGCTGGCTTTGCAAACTGCATTCTGGAAAGCTCCTTGTGGGAAGGAGCGCTTCTATTCTGCCTGTTCCAGTAAAACTGTTGATCGAGCTTTGTCTTTAATAGGACTGGCCTGCTGGCGCAGGGCTTTTGCAGAAAGATTAGCCTGCCCCTGTGACGAATCGCAGCTCGTCTCCTTTGGGATGCGTTGCCTCTGTTCGCAGCCATCAGCCTCCCAAGTGAGAGCCCAGCGTTCAGGGTTCAATCCTTCCTCTCCCTGCAGCTCGAGGCTGAGGCAGGGCGGAATAAAAGACAAAACCTCTTCTCGAGTCTGATCCCCTGCAGCCTGGAGTGTTCCAGCTTCTTTATCTCCCTGCTCCAGCACCTCCGATGGCACGGATCCGCAGCGTGGCAAAGCCTCCCACCCAGGCAAGATGTGTTTTGAGCTGTGGCAGCACTAAGGGGGTTCGTTCCTGTCCTCTGATCCCAAGGACCGGCTGCCTTTTGCCACTGGGATCCAGGTTGTGCTGGCAGCCTGCCGGACCCAGTGTGTCTCCAGAATGAGAAACAGGCTGGGGGATTGTTTTGGTTAAACTGGAGGCTGTTTCCCCCAAGATTTTGTGAGGGTGCAGCAGTCGGCAGCTCCCTCCAAGCCCCACGGGTCCTGTCCTGGTCCCCTTGGGGAAAAGGGTTGCAAGAGGAGCGAGGAGCAGATGCTGCGCTGTGCTGTGTCATTTTGCTAACTGGCTTTCAGCTGTGATTCAGCCGTGATAATGCATTTCTGTGTACCGGGATGAGGAATTAAAGGGTAATGTGTTGTTTATTTAAGGTGGAAGTAGCAAAGTGGCTATAGGGTTGAAGCCTTGTTGGGGGGTTGAATAAGAGCACTGCAGGCATCAGGGATAAACTAACTTCCCGCTGCCCTCCGTGGTTATAGCCTCTGCTCTGGGAGGAATCAGAGTTCTGCTGGTTTCACTCCGTTTTTATTTATTTTTTATTTATTTTATTAAGTCTTTTCTGCAAGAGAGAGAGGCTGCATCAAGCCTTGGGAGGCCACGTGGCCTCAGACAGCTGCTGTGACATGAACCAATCGTTTGGACTTGGGCTACTGGCTTTCACCTCTTACCCGAGAGCTGGCCCATTGATGCCTTCCATCAGAGGTATGCCCCTATTTCAAGTCCCCCTCAAACGAGTCTTTCAGGGACCTTTTGTAGCTCTTCGGTGTTCTCCAGCCAGTTCTCGTGAGTATCTGACAGCCCCAATTTATCTGTGGTTGTCTGATGTGCCCCCAGATGACCCCATCAGCCTGTAACGTTGGGTGTCACGTTAGAGTCAGTCTGATCATTGCTGATAGCTTTACTTCATCTGTTTTTTGGAAGCTGGGAACTAATTTTGAGTCCAAGCGGTCAGAACATTGAATAAAATGCTCTAAAGCTTACGAAGAATTCAAACTACGCTCTCAGAGTTGCTCCTGTGGTGGATCTGACCCCAGATCCTGCCTCTGGGCTCTGTCCCGGTTGCAGGGGTGTTGGCGGAGAAGCCGTTTTCATCCGTTCTCCCCTCTGCATTCTCCAGGAGCCCAGAGGTGGCCTTGTCAGAAGGTGCTTACAGGCAGGGCTTGGCAGTACCCACAGGGCCCTTTCTTTATCCATCCTCCTTGGCTTTTGAGCTCCTGTTCCATAAATTCTCCCTGTTCACAGATAGCACACTCGTGTCAAGCACTTCCCCGCTTAATTCTTCCATTTCTGGCTTTTCTTTCCTCTGGGCAGGGCTGTTTCTTAGCAGCTTAAGCGCACGGACGCCTGCTGGTTAAGTCTTTCCTGGCCTCAAAAAGACAAATAGAAACTCCTTCGCGTTCCCTTCCTTCTCTGAGCTCTCCTCCATGAATTTCCCTGCCCTTACCATCCTGCTCCTCTTTGTCGACGTCTGCCTTGTCTGCGGGCTCCTTGAGCCCAGGTTGGGGCTGAAGTAAGCCAGGGAGGCCAGCGCGGGCTGCTCCCCGTCTGGGAAGGGAAAGATGCGAAATGACAAATGAGTTTGTGCTTCCTTGCTCGTTCAAGTGCTGGCTTTTGAAATCCTCTAAGCCTGAAGCCTCTCACTTGGAGGACGTGCGTAACGCCTAACGATGCCGGCTGCTTCCCACTCGAGCCGCCTAATGCCTTGGGTGAAAGAGAGATGCTTATTCTGAAGTGGGGCTTGTTCAGTTCCATTTAGGTAATGGGCAGCTGAAAAGGCAACGCTTCTGCTGCTTTTCCCAGCAGAAAACATCCTGCAGAGAATTCCTTATTAGCAACGAGATGCTAAACCTTGTCATCTCTGAAAGCTGGGCTTAGCTGACGTCAGTGGTTTGCTCCTGTCCTGGAAGCTCCCTTTTTTTTCTTTCTGCCAGCCGTGCCCGTTTCACCGCTGGTATTTGTCCTTTCTGTTAACAACCGGGGGCTCGAGCCCCGTCACGTCCGAGTTAGGTGGTTTTTCTGCTTTAAAAATGGAAAAGGAACTTGGTGGGGTTCATCGGTGCTCGGAGGAGGAGGCCGGGCTATCGCCCCGGCGTGAAAAGGGAATATAAGGGGCGAAGAGCCGCTATGAGGTTGTCACGTAGCAGAGGTGGGCAGCTGGAAGATTTCGGCGTTCCTCTTTTTCTTTGAAAGCTTATTTCTCAGTTCCCTGTTTTCCTGCGCGTGTCGGACCGCATCTGACGTGGGCTGAGCCAGCTCAGGCATTGGTGGCTGTGGGATCGCCTGGGCACGGCGCAGAGGAGAAGGGAGCTCGCTCCTGGTTTCATCCCTTTGTCTTCGAGGTCTGATGCGGAGGACCCCGAGTAACCCAGAGCAGAGCTTGTGACTGCGCCGGGTGCCCTGACCGCCTGACTTTCCATCCTTTTGGTCGGACGAGATGGAAATGTGGAAACCAGATGTGACCCGGCAATGCTATCTTGTTTAACTATCTGTATCCAGATGTTTCCAGCTTGTAGCGCTAATTTCCACTTGCGGTTATCCAAGAACTAAATCTTGCAGGATGCTTACGGCCCCCCTGTCTGCGGAGAGGAGTCGAAGCTCCCTCAGTTTTCGCCCCGCGTGCATTTACTTTACCCAAGCAAACGTCTCTCTCGTTCCCTGGGCAAGGCTTCCCGCGTCCTCAAGGCCACGCGAGCTCCCATCTGAAAACGTCCTTCCAGTCGCGAAGGTTTCTCTTCGTTAACCTGGACGAGGGGATTGAAAAGCAAGAGGAATAAGACTATATTTGAAAAGCCGTGAGTAATTCGGGGTAAAGCGCTTTGCGAGGGCCTCGCATCGTGTCCTTTTTTTTTTTTGATAGACCGGCTTTCTTTGAGGGATGCCCCTCCCCGGAGGACGCGCGTGCCCTCCTGCAGGTTTTATTGGCACGTGGACACCGAGCTCGGAGAGACGTGTGTTAATTTCTCGAACTCCGTTTGAGAAGCAAGCTGTTCCCGCAGCCTCTCGCAGCTCCTGTGTGCCGGGAGCTGCTGCAGTCAGGCCGCGCCAAGAATCCCATTTTTAACGGGGGAAGGCAGAGCTGGCTAAAATCCCCCTCCTGGACTGGCTCTGCGGGGACCGAAGGTAGTTTAAAAAAAACAAAACCAAAACAAAACCCAACATTGCTTTTGACATTTGAAATCGGTCTGGGCAAGGCATTAGGAAACAACGTACTCCAGGGGATGAGATGATCTAATACATCTGACTTTAAAGCAACAAGCTCCTGTGGAAACTTTTCTTCTGTGCCTGGTCCAAAGCACTGGCTGCCGCCCTGGTTTCCCCCCCCGGTACTGTCACTCGCAGCCAGCGAGCCTGGTTACGTTTCTGTGCCTCTTATTTTGTTCTTGTGCCCGCGTTAGCTCCCTTCCTGAGTAATCGGGAAGAAAGGAAGGAGGGAGAAAAGGGAGTGCGGGGCTGCGCAGGCTGGAGCTGGGCCAGGGCAAGCCCCAAGGGTCAGGCGGCCCCGGAGCTGTGGGAAATGGTGGCCGGAGCCTGGTGGCTCCTCCCCGCTCCTCTCCCTGGCCACCCCCCGGGTGGGTTTGAGCGTCGCAGGTGGCTTGTTTGCATCCCAGTTGCATCAAATCGCCCGAGGTTTCCCTTTAGGAAAGGTTTGGCTTCCCCCCGTTCGGCTTGGTCGAGCGCTGGACTCGTTTCTTTCTCGTCTGTAATCCTAGGCGTGGCTCGGGCTTTCCCAAGAGGATGTTTCTCGCTCCGTCCCATCCTTCGTCCCTCATGCTCCTTACGGAGGGTAACAGTTTGTATTTTCGAGGTCTGATTCGTGCTGGTGTGTTCGTGAGCAGGTGCCAGCAGCAGCTGTGGGCATGCATGAAGTAACAGAGGAGACACTGACGGGGAATTGACTGCATCCTCTCTGCCTCTCGAGGCTTTAACCTCAAGGGGCAAGGTTTCTGTTCCTTGTAGTCTTTGCAGGCCGTCCCCACTTGCTAAGTCTCAAAGCTTCTCCCAGCTCTGAACCCTTGGGAGGAATCCTTCTGAGAAGCAGCGATGGGACACAACCACCCTGCCGCTCTTCCCGTTCCCCGGAAGGATTCAGAGGGACCCTTTTAACGTAAAACCCTGCCATTTTAGCCAACTCTTGGCGCTTTTTAGTGGCACGCTTAGATCTCAGCGCCCTCGCTGCGGTCAGGCCGTGAGGCCGACTGCCCCTCCTACTGACCCCTTCCCTTGGCCCTTTCCTTTCGAGTCGCGGAAGCAGCTCACCCTGCTTGCTGCAGCCTCTCCGTGTGCTCCTCCATCTCCCCCATCCCGCCCGTGGCTCTGCCGTGGTCCTGCAGAGCAACGGAGAGCTCCCACTGCGAGGTTCTAGTACTCCCCTTTAATCATTATTAATTTTTTTCAAAGCTTGTAGAGACGGGGCCTGTGTTTGCAGGAGCGTCCGGATGCTTCGTGTTGGCAGGACGCTGCGGTACGGGTCTCCTAAACCTGAACTTCGGGTATCCAAACCCCAACCCACGGCCTCAGGGAGCTCTGGAGAGTCACCCCACAGATAAATCTTCATAAATCATCGCTCAGCACTTCGTTTGCCACGTCGCTTAAAGCACGACAGGGTAAACAACGCTAGCATTTAGGGGGTTACAGCTTTACTGTGCCTATCTAAAGCCGGGGAGAAGTGGGAAGAATTAGGGCAAACTCGTACCAAACTCCTCCATTTGTAGGGTTTTTTGTAAGGCCTCGATGTTTGGGCCCATCCTTCACGTCCAGGACGTTCATCTCTTTTGTTGTGCATCCCTTCTGCCTCCGAGGAGAACATAAGGACGCGTGGAGATGCTGCAGGGGGAGCGTATGTGCCCGGGTGGCGAAGGCACGCCGTCGGCTTGTCAGCGCGCGGGAAGCTCCGTATGGAAAAGGGTGCTCGTGGATATGGGAAACATCCGGGCTGAAGGCAAAGCAGATGGGACGCACAGACCAGACTGAACGAGCCTGTCGAGTTTGTGCTTTATTAATCAGACATGTTATCAGGAGTCATCTGTATTTTTCTTTCCCCTTTTTATTTTTTTTTCTCCCCCCCCTCTTTTCAAACCAGTTCTTCCGCTTCTTTGCCCGCGGAGCGCTAATGAGGAGCGCGGTTTGGATCTGGCAGGTTTGTAGGGCGCTGCTTGTTTGTGTCGGCGCGCGTCAACGCGGTGAGACCCGGGCTGAGAGCCCCAAACGTCGCCTTCTGGGGCTGCTGGCACCGCCTCGGTAGCGTGGCAGCGGCGGCGTGAACGCCTCTGAGATGGGGCGAGCCCTGCAGGCTGCCCTTGGGGTGTTGTTGTGCCCACGTGGGTGGTGGCTGGATAAACCCGTGGAAGGCTCCCGTGGCCAAAAGGAGCCTGTGCTGGAGCCTGAGAGGTGTTTCGGAGTGAAAATGGTGCATGGTGGGGGTGCTCTGCCCCTGCTTCGTAGGCCTGCTGCTGCTCGCTGATGATCCCAGCATGGCTGAGGCAGGCAGGGCCCCCCGTGTGTCCCCCCAGCCCCACGTCCCGGCAGCTGCTGCAGCCCCCCCAGGAGGAGCCCCCCAAGCTCTGGGCAGCCTGTGCCAGGGCTCCGGCACCCGCCCGGCCCAGCAGTGCTGCCTGAGGGGCAGGGGGAGCCGCCGGGGCTCCGGGCTGGGCCCGCGGCCTCTGGGCCTGGCCCTGGGCACCGCTGAGCAGAGCCTGGCTCCGGCCTCTCCGCACCTCCCTGCAGGGCTTGGCGGACACGGACGGGATCCCCCTGCCCTCCTCGTCCCCAGGCCGAGCAGCCCCAGCTCCCTCGGCCTCTCCTTGCGGGTGACAAGGAAGAGGCGCTTGGCACGAGTGAGGGACGCCGGGGCTGAAGGGGCAGCGCTGGATCAGCCGCTGGTGGTGCTGAGCCCCCGCGGGTTCCTCCATGTGAAAGCAAGCAGCCCTGCTGCTAGGGGGAGGGGGAAAAAAAAAGGGAAAAAAAAACCCTCCGGAACACTTATCTGCAGCGGTCCGAGGCTGCAGATAACATTGAGTCACCGCCGAAAAGGCTGAAAACAAAACAGATGTGGAGCCGCTGGTGGCTGTGAGCGTTAAAGGCACCAGCTGAGCAACGTGCGGCTGGTTTTAACCAAAGCTTTTCATTTGTGGTCGGCAGCTTGGACGAAGCGCGAGTGAGCAAGGTGCCAGCCGAAAACGGGCCTCTGCGTACGGTTACCCACGTGTTTTCGTGACAGCTTTTCCATTTCCCTCCCCCCCCCCCCCTTTTTTTTTTTTAAAAAAGGTCTTTCCGGCTTGACTCATTCTCGCTGTAATTGTAACCTTTACTCCTGGGTGGGAGGACGATTATTTTGCAGGGCCTTTCGACTGGCAGGAGGGGAGGGTTTTTTTTTTCGGTGCTGCCTCTCATCTCGCTTCTCCAGGAGCGGCTTGGGGGGCCGGGGGTTGTGCTCCTGGCCCTCCAGAGGCCGAGCAGCTGTTAGCCTCCGGCTGCAGGGCGGGTTTTTGAAGCCCTGTGTTCTTTACCCTAAACGAATGAAAGCTGGGATCAAGCTGAGAACCTTTGCTCTTCGAGAAGCTCCTGGAGATGCTCCCGGTCGAGGTGTTGGGTTCCTGCTCCTTCCGTCATCGGCCAAAACCCGCGGCTGTCTGTGGCCGTTTGGGCACGGGCACGGTGTCCTGCCCCGCTGCCCAAATCACCCCGCACACCTCGCATTGCTTGCACATCACAGGAGGGCAGGAATTGTGTCCCCATCCCCTTTTCTCACCCATTTTCTTGTTTTTTGGACATCCGCGGGGACCCGAGCCCCTGAGCCAGGCTCCGCATCCCACTTTGGGGAAGAGGAGGAGACGCCAAAGCTCGTGTGGCGCCTTCTGGCTTAATTCCTGCATTTAATTCTTCTCGACTGGGCTCTTACGAATCTCTCCGCCAGCATCAGGAAACGAACAATTAAAATCATGGCAGCGGCGATGGAAGAGGAGAGGCCGTCGGGCTCCGAGCCCGCGGGGGAACGAGCTGGGGTTTGATCTGATCCCCCCAGGGGCGCTCTGACCTCCGAGGGCTGCTTTTACTCCGTGCTTCTGTCCGTGAGGAATTCCTTCTGTGCCACCGGCGACTGCGGACGGTGAGGGGTGGGCTCTGGAGAAAATGATAGGTGCTCGTCACCTGCGTGGCCGGGCCTTTTTTGTTTCCAGCTTTTTGGAGCCCTTCTGGGATAAATGCATTTATTTTGGTGGTTTCCTAGAGCTCTGCAAATACCTTTTGAGGTATTTGTTGTAACAGGCAGGGGAGGGGGGTCCGGGTTCAGGTGCATCTCGTTACCTTTTCATTCCTTAATTATCTTCTCATTCTTTAAGGACCGACTGAAGCCACAAATGAAGGACGCTGATGTCTAGCTGTGAACGCAGGGTTAGTTTTTAAACAAAGCTGCTTCAGAACGGCGTTTTTTATGCCTTTTTTTTTTTTAATCTTTGGGGGGAGGGAAGGCGCAGAGCTGCTCGAATATCACCCGAGAAAATAGGGGAAAACTTGAGGCTCTCGAAGCCAGCCCCGTGCCGTGGCTGAGCTCTCTGTGAAGTCATCGTGGCTCTGCCTGCTGCTTTTCTCTCTCATTTCTCGTTCAGTGCATAAATTCCTTAAGTTCTGATCCTCTCTCTGTAATTATTTTCGATGAATCTCACCCAGAAGCGCCAAGGACGATGCCGTTTGACCGGCTTTGGACCAAGCTGCAGGTGAAGCCCCGGGGGGCGTATGGGGCCGATCAGCCAGCACCGAGGGGGGCTGATGGCACCTTTTGCACCCACGCATTTCCTTCAGGAGCAGCCCGCGCTCGGTGCCTGCTGTCCTGGGGCCCCAGCACCACCTTTCCCTTCCAGCTTGGGTGCCAACATCAGGGCAGCCGCCGCGGGGCTGGCGTTTGGCACGGGGGCCCTGTGTTTTAAACCCCTGGATAAAGAAATTGATGGGGAATGTCCCCCGATGCCACCAGGCCGGGGAGCGTGGCCCCGGCCCGCGGGAGCCGCGGTGTCGCCGTAGCAAGGAACTGGTCTCGTTTTCACCCTCTCTCATTTGGAGGCTCCCGGGGTAATTAGAGGGAGCTGCACGGCCGGGCTGGGAGCTGCCGCTGCCGTCAGCAAGCCGGGGTGCCTCCGAGGGGAATGCAAAGCGGCGGGGTGGGAGGCCGGGGACGAGGCAGATGCTCTGCTGCTCCCTGCCCTTACAACTGAAAAAAAAACACAAAGAGCTGATCTGGGGAGCACGGGTGGAGAAGCTGCTGTCGCAATACGTCGGGATGGAGCGGGGATATCGAGCCTCCAGCTCCGTGACGCGGGAAGGGACGGCTGTGGGCACGTCCCGACCCGGGCACGGATGGGGTTTCGCTGTCTGTAGGTGCTGGACGTGGAGCCCCCCGCACCAAGAGATGCATCTGGGGCTCCCCTTGGGCTGCTACGGCTGGGGTTGGGGGGTAAATTTTACCGGGACGTTCTCACGGCAAGGACGGTTTGGGCTTTTTTGGGCTAGGCGGACATGGTCAAAACGCCTCTTGAGGTGAGGAGCGGGGAAAGCGTGGCGAGCTTTGGTTGGAAATGGAGTCTGAAACTGGGGAGGGTGCTGCGGGGAAGCTGGCAGCGTGTGCACACACACACACACACAGATATGTTTTCAATATATGCTTATAAAACTGACTGAGAAAATCGCCAGGTCCCACTGACCTCGTTGCCAAGGGAATCATTCACCCGTCCCTCCAGCAGCTTGACGCAATCGCTGTTGTTTTCCTTGCCTCCTCGCCACCGTACCCACAGCTCCAGAAGAGCCGCCTCTGCTCCCGCGGATGGCCCGGCCGATACATACCTGATTTCGCCCTCGGAGCGGTTTCCGCGAGCCCAGCGGAGCCTTGAAGGCACCTTGTTGCTCGCCAGGCCTGCGGACGGGAGGGAAAAGGTCCGGCTCCTTTTTCCATCGATGCTGGCTGACCGGAGGGTACCCCTCCTGCTCGCCGGCCTCGTCTGGAAGAGAGAACAAGGTCGTGTTCCAGGCAGCGCTCTGGATTCGGGTGCGAAACGCGGCGTGGCTGGGGATCCGCCCAGCTGTAGGAGAAGCGATGCGCGGTCCTCGTTGGCCTGCCCGTAGAACAGAACGGCACAAAGCGGCGTTAATTAGGTGAGCGGGGCAGCCTTAGGCTTGCCCGAGCTGTCGTCTTCAGCTCTCCTCTACCCTCCAAAAGCCGGCGTGCCTCCGGGTGAGCTTTTGGACAGAGCTCTCCGTGCGTCCGATTCACGCGTAGGTGGGCAGGCAGCAAGGTGGGACGGTCCCCATGGTTCCCAACCCAGCTCCGGCACTCGGGGTGATAAAATAAAATAAAACACCGAATAAAAGGGCCGATCCGCGGAGCCGCCTTCCTCGGCTGGGCACCACTTGGTAACGGGGCTCCGTTCCTCTCTTGCAGGGCGCCTCGGGAATAATCGTCGGCCTTCCTAAGGATCGGTCGCGTGTCGGCGGAGTACCCCACGGGAGAGCTTTGGCCGTCTGCCGGGGAGGCGAGCAGCTGGAGGAGCGTCCCTTCTGAGGTACGGCAGCCACGTTAACGGGGTGCTTTTGGGGTCTTCGGCCTTCAGGGATTTACGAGCTCACGGATTCACAGCTCTCAGCCTTACAGCATCCCGCACGGCAGAGCCTGCGCCCCGTCTCCCCCGTGTCCGAGCGCAACGAGCGGGGTTTGCTTCGGCTGGGGGGGCTTCCTTAGCTTTGATGCGAGCTGGTGGCGAGCCCGGTGTTTTATCGTTAATTGAACGAAGCTGTCGGGTGTGAAGCTGCCAGCTCACACCTCAAGGTGCGCGTGGTTGATGTTTGCGCCCTTCCGAAAAGGGTTTTGCTGAAGGCTTTGCTGCTTTCATCACACAAAGTAGCACGAAGGGGAAGTACGCGAGTCTCTGCTATTACCTGGGCACAGCCGGGTGCGTAACTCTCCCACCGGGACTTGGTTAAGGAGGAGGAAAGGGGGGGAAAAAAACCTCCTTGAGATGCAGAGGAGGTCACGGAGTATGAAGGAAGGTTACGGAGCACGAAGCAGTGTCGCTCAGCGTGGCAGCGAGTTACAAAGCGACGTCCGGGGGGAGGCTGTGGGCAGTTGTTCTGAATGGAGCTCTTCCCGTGGTCTGACTCCAGGAGGAGGTTGAGAAATTAAAAAAATTGGTATTAAGAAACAAAACACCTCGCTGCAAGGCGGCTCGTTGGGTGTTTGATTCTAGCCGGAGGGGATTTGATGCTAATTTTGTGTTTCTGGAGGAGCAAATTGAGATGTGTGCATGAAACCCGGTGACTTTTACAATCAGGGTCTTTCCTCCGAGCGTTTCATGTTGCTGGGGCTTTCATGTGCGTAGACTCACGCCGTCTGGAGTTTGTACACGGGGTTTGGCATTTCCTTCCAACTTTCACGCGGGTTCCTGTTGACGCTGCGAGCTTCACAAACTCGACCAATTCATGGTTTCGTGCAGAAATTCTTGGAATTCTTTTGCAAGCCGCGGGTGATAACCTCTGCTCCGAAGCGAAGTGCCGACTGGCAGCGCTCACGGGTGTGCTTCCCTTTGAACCGCCGCGATGCTCGGCAACGCGTTCCAGGTCTGTTGGACTCAGCTTCGTGCTGGGATTTGCTACCTGCATTTTTTTTTTTTTTTTTATTCTGCTGGCTCCCTTCTTCATCTGGGGAAAAAGCTGATCGAGGTCAGGAGCTGAATTAATGCCCCCTGGCTTTCCGAGAGTGGCAACTGCCCTAGAAGAATGGCTTTGGTTCTGGGGCTTGTTTCCTCCGTAGCTGAACCCAGGAAAGGACTAAGCTCCATGAGGCTAAAGTGAGAGGTAAGGGAGAAGATTGCCCTCAAAACTCACCCTTTACAGCCTCAGCTGTGGCTAGATACTTATTTTTTAGAGTTTATAAAAGCCTTTTTAGAGAAGCGAGAGCCTGAGGATGGTCAAGTGTCTATCAATGCAGGTTGTATCAGAATCCAGTGACTGTGCTCCGCTGGCTGCTCTCAGGCAGCAGCTTTCTCAGCAGACGTGCTCTGGATGTGCGTATCGGGGCCTCTCGGTGCTTTGGGGATGAAAATTGGGAAAGCTGCACTCCCACAGGGAGGAGTAGAGGTGGGCTGAGGTGGGAAGGGCTGCGTGGTTAGGCTGGCCAGCACAAAACAGGAGACATAAGTGGTGTGGGAGGTTTCGTTCTGCGAGGCGAAGCCAGGCACGGATGCGATGTTGGCTGGAACTGAGCGGTGTGGAGCCGTGAGCGGTCTGACAGTGCTTTCCGTCCTTGGAGAGAACCTGAACGAGGTGCAAGGCAAGTCCCTGGCTCTTTTTGTCAGCCCTTCCAGCGCTGTCACGTTTATTCCAGCTCCGATTTACCGCGGGGCGTGAAGCTGGCAGCCCAGGCAGCGTGCGGTTGCAGAGCGCAGGTAAGATTTCAGAGGCTGGGTGTGAAACCAAAGAGGTTCCGTGTTGGAAACCCTGGGGTCCCGGATATCTTCGTGCTCCCGGGTCTGGAAGCTCCTCGTTAGACATCTTGGTCTCGTGGTTCCTGAAGCAGCAATGCTCTTCTGCCCTCACGTCACCAGCAGCAGTGCCCCTCACCTTCCTGTCCCTGCTCCCACGTTACTGGAGCTGCTGTCTCCATCAGAGCTGCGTTTCCCTGGTGGATGAGCGACTGGAGAGGGAGGAGAACGGGGTTAAAAAGTGTTGCCCGAAGAGTGCAACAATAAATACAATCCTTTGATCGAAGCCAGGCTGGTGCTAGTGGGGCACGGGTGGGATCCCTCGTCTCCTGCCCGCGGTGGCAGCACTCGCGCCGTGCCTCCGAGGCTTGCTCACTTTTCCAAAACAATTTCTTTCCCATTCCAACAGCTTTATGAGAAGGGGAGGAGGGAAATGCTGGTGCATAAGCGAGCATTGTTCGGGGCTTTGCTCCACGCCGTGGTGCCGCTCTCCTGCTCCGGGCCGGGCTCTTCTCCTCCCCGAGCCTGGGGCCACCAGGCTTACATAAACAGTTGTGTTTAGAGAAATCCAGCGCATTGTTCAAAAACACTGTGGTATTTCAGCGTTGTGCTAGCGCAAAGGATGTGGCAGGGAGGCAGCTTCGTAGGAAATTGAGCTTTCAGAATCGGCGGAGAAGGCGAGCTGCGGGTCGGAAGCTGCGTTTTAGGATCGGTGCCAGCAGACGTTTCTTGGAAACCCTTCCGCGCGTAGCAGGGCTGGAGGTCTTGATTTGAACTCTAGATGATAAACCGCTGAGGTTTTGGCAGGGCAGCGTGTTTGGATGCCTTGTTCTTGGCCTTTCTCGTTCGGTGTATAGGTGAAAGCCCTGCCTGGGCTGGCTCAGAAACTTCCGTCCGAGTTCGCAGCAAACAATTTTCCACTGAATAAGGAAGTTTTTTTTTTGTGTGAGTGAAACGTCTCTGTTTTTTTGGATGGAATTCTCCAGCCCTTTTGGCAACACCCAGTCTATTTTTCTGAATCAGACCTACCCTCTAGGGGCATAATTTTTCTTAAAGCTGCTGTTCTTCTGTGTCTGTGCTCTCCGACGAGTGCTCTGGCCGCACACTTCCTTGGCCCATAAGGGAAAGCAGTCGTGGGGGTCACCTGCCCGTCTGCATCTCTTGTGACCTTTATTCGAACAGAAACTATTTATTTTTATCTGCTAAATCTCTTATTTTTGGGTAGAGAGTGGGGAATGGATAGGTAATATCTTGACTAGATCCAGCACTGATGTTTTCTCCCCCTTCAGCAGGAATCCTTCAGCACTGCTGCAGTGGGAGTAACACTGACCACTGCTGATTGCTTTTAAATTCCCCCCAAATATCCTCAATTCCTGATCCCATCGAGGTTTAGAGGCTTGCAACGTGGTCTGACATGGAGGTAGCAGGGGGAACTTGCTCATGGCCACTCCCAGAGGCGAGTTACCTGCCTGTACCTTTGGGCACATCCTTGTGCAGAGAGCAACGATGCTCAGAGTTTGGTTTTGGCTGCTCCAGAAGCTGAGCGAGCTTCATAGAATAATTAATGGAGAAGGGACAAATGGCAATTAGCCTTCAGCCTGGGTAAGATTTCTCTTGGTCCCTTTTTTTTTATAAATTCCCCATGACTTTGCAGAATCTCATCCTTCAGTTTACCAGGGCACCTTAAAATTTACATGGGGAAGGGGGAAAAACCAATCCCTTCCTTACCGAAAGGGCTGTTTCAGCATCTTTGTCTGCAACCCCCGTGAGAGCAGTTTGTCAGAACACCTTGGGGAGCGCGGAGAGCTGAGCCTGGCTGAGCTTGGTTTGAGCTCCCCGCATCAGCAAGAAGCAATGGGAGCAGAAATCTTGTTATTTTTCCAGCGACTGCACGGGCTAAGGAGGGAAATCTCCCGAAGGTTAGGCGTCCTCACGACCTCCTGCTCTCCGAGGAGGCCCTGAGAAAAGCAGTTGTGCTGGGAAGCTGGTAAGTGCGGACAAGTACGTGCACGCACTGGCACGCATACCCACGTAGACATGCCCAGTGCCTTCCCAAACAGCCTACAACCTGAGAAAACGGAGATAAAATCGAAAGGCAACCGACGTTAATTACGCTTTCAAGGCAATTGGAAATTGGTGGAAAAACGCTGGGTTGAAATCCTGTGGGTTCTGTGTCTTCCCACCGAGGTTTCTCCCCGCAGCCCTGGCAGTGCGATTTGGTGCTGACCATGGGGAGGAAGGCTTGGTGGTTGCGGCTGCTGGCGTCTCTCTGGGGTCTGTCACCTCGTGCTGGGGTCAGATGATGACAGCTTTTGGGTTATGGATGACACAGATGCTACCACCAAAACACAGTTATCATCTTCCTGTGTCAAATTCCTCCTTACACCACTTGGCTGCTCGCTGTGTTTTCAGGGTGGGGGAAGCCTCCCCTTGCTCTTTAAACTTCATGACACAAATTTGGATTCAATGTAAGCTTGGCTTTAGATTAGAAAGCAACAAGAAATCATTTTGAAATACGGCTGAACTTCTTCCACCCACAAGCTTTTCCCTTTTTCTCCATTCACACGAAATCTGCCCCACGTTTTGTGTTTTGGACAATGGGGAGATGGCTAGGCTAACTTTGCATGCTGAACGAGCTTCTCAGAAGAGCCATCAGAAGAATCACAGAATCATTAAGCTTGGAAAAGACCTTCAAGGTCATCTGGTCCAACCAAGAAGGCGCGTCCTGAGAAGTCTTGGATGTCCCCGTGCTTTACAGAGGAATGGGGATGTGACCAAACTCTTCCAAGTGCCAGGTGTTGGACACCCGGGGTTTACAGGTGAGCTGGTGTGGAGTAACTGAATTAGAAATCCATCGTGATGGGTCAATGCCTTGCTTCCTGCAGCGTGAACTTCAGAAACGAAAGGCACAGCCACGTGTAAAGAACCCAAGTCTTCGGGGAGATCACAAAATACGGACATGAGAAGCTGTATGGGAGAGATCTTCTTGCCGTGCCCTTCTGTGCTAGTGTGATCTGAGGCCAGGAGCTGGCTTCACATTTTTTCCTGAAGACACGTTGTAATGAAGTGCCCACGAATGTATTGTTACGTGAAATTGCACTGCACATCTTCTGGTACGTTGGTGTGAGCGTTCGTTTAGGATTGTCCTTACCAGTAGAGGCACGTGGTACTGTTCAGGAGATAACACAAACGCTTGGGTTTTTTATCCCTTAAGCTGGAAGATCTTCCTTCAAAGAATCATGAATAAAACAAGGCAGTGCCTCATGACAGATAGTAAGGGCATTTTTTTAAAAAAAAAAAAGTCTGCTTTGGTGTAGTTTTTTCCTCTGGCATCTTCACTCGGGTTCTGCAATCAGTAATGCCGAGGAGGTTTTGTGGAAAGATGCAGGAGTTGATATGACTTCCCCAAGGGTGAGAACTTCAAGAGCAGGGACACGAACGCTAATCTCATTAATTCCGGCTCAACACTTCACCATGAGATAATTATTCTGTTTGATTAATCCACTCCATGCCTCTAAAGCCATAATGCTCCGTATGCATTGAGGAATCCGACTGCAAGTCCGCGTTTGAGCATCGAGGAGCCGTCTGCTACCCCTGGCACCTTTCTGCTTGAACTAAACTTGAGTACACGTCTGTGTGCCGTAGCCTTGGCCTTGTTCTCATCTGATCATCAGGGCCGAAAAGCTCCGTGCGTTGGTCATTCTTCATCATTTTCACATAAAGTGAATGGGGAATTGAAAAATGGTGAGTAAAATACTGTGTTCTTGCAGCTTAGTTCCCTGAAGAAGAGCACATGGCCTGTGTTTATCAGCCCGCTGTCCCAGGTAGCCTTCGGAACCATTGGGCAATTGCAGCCACACTTGAGAAACCTCAAAATCTTCAAATCTTACAAGTGCCATGAGAACTGAGCGGCACGGAGGTCGGGTGGGGAGAGCTCATCGCGCTTCCCAGGCTCAATGGAAAGCCTACAGTGTAAACTTACTTCTTACCTGCCACCAGGGAATCACAGAATCGGGTTGGAAATGACCCAATCCATCCTTAACTTAACCTTAAATCCACATTTGGGTCATGTAGGATGCAACCAACTTTCTGTCTGAGGTCATGGTGCTACCAGAGCCGCTTGTGATACTGGACAGTCGTTCTGCCCCTGTTGTACCTATCGTGGCTTCATCTCTGCTCACGTGTGCTGCCCCTTTTCCAGGCAGTAGCAGATTTACTGACAGTGGCTCGCAAATCCAAAACGGTGAGTAAATGCTGTCGGTGCCCTGCGGCTGGCGACCCCGGAGTATCTAATGCATCACATTGCAAGCTGTGAAATTGAAAATTCAGCGCAACTTTAATGCTTTCGCATCGTAAGCGGCAGAACTAATGCAGCTCAGCATACTAATGAGGGAGGGATTTATCGGAAAGTGCAGAGCTGGTAGGGAATAGCCAGCGCTTAGCGTTGCCCTTGGAACCTTTCAGGGAGGCTCATCTCGCCCTCGGACCGCGCGGTGCAAGCAGTGGAAGGAGAACTGCCAGCATCACGGCCTCCAGAGGGAATTCCGCTTCAGGAGAAAAAGCACAACTTGATGACTTTCAGGGAAATGGCCCAGAAAATAAATTCCCGTGTATAATTTATAAAAGATCTTAAGTACAGAAAGAGGAGCGGTTGATGCAGAACTGATTGTTCTTCCTGGGCAGAAAGTGGAGATGAAAGTGAGAAGAGTCCCAAGCCAGTGGTTTACCTCTGGGATAAGAGAGATGCTAAGAGCTTACGTCACCACTTAGGTGGTGCAAAAATATTGGTAGTTCTGCTTTGGAGAAGCCCTTCCTTCTTCAGTCCTGCTAATTAGAGTCACTGTCATCCATTAACTTTAATAGGAAAATATTGATGTCACTGAACATGTCATTTTAAACTTTATAATTGGTAGGAAAGTGTTTAGAGCTAAAGTGTTTAGGGCTAAAAGCTGGTATTAACGTTTACCTGGAAATATTGACTGGAGAATGCTTTGTTGAGGTGCAAGATGTTTTTCACAACCCCACAGGGCAGCCTGTCCCAGTGCTCCGTCACCCTCACCGTGAAGAAGTTCTTTCCCATGTCAGTGCAGAACTTCCTGGGCTCCATTTTGTGGCCATTGCCCCTTGTCCTGTCCCCACAGACCACTAGAAAGGGGTTGGCCAAATCCCTCTGTCTCCCACACTTCAGATATTTGTAAACATCGATGAGATCCCCTCTCAGTCTTCTCTTCTCCAGGCTGAACAGCCCCAGGCCTCTCAGCCTTTCCTCACAGGGAAGATGCTGCAGGCCTCATACCATCTTTGTGGCCCTCCACTGGACTCCTTCCAGGAGATCCCTGTCTTTTTTGTACCGGGGAGCCCAGAACTGGACACAGTACTCGGGGTGAGGCCTGACCAGGGCAGAGTAGAGGGGGAGGATCACCTCCCTTGACCTGCTGGCTGCGCTCCTTTTAATGCACTCCAGGATCCTGTTGGCCTTCTTGGCCACCAGGGCACACTGCTGGCTCATGGTCAACCTGTTGCCCACCAGGACCCCCAGGTCCTCAAACCTCTGGCTTGAGAGTGGTTTATCAGCCAAATTCCTTGTATCTGAAATGAGCTTTTCTGTCTGAACAGAGGCTTGGATGGAGGGCCTCTGACAGGGACCGAGGCTTTAGTTGAGGTACCTGCAGTTGAGCAACATGCCTCTACAAACCAGCACACACGCATTCTGCTTTAATTGCTTCACGTCTCCCATCTAGCTTAATTTGTTTCCACTGAGAACGTGAAATTCCTGCCGGACGGCATCGTGCTGGATGCGGAGCAGAGCGTTGACACGATGTTGATGGGGAACGTGAAGGATTGGAAGAGCCCGATGGGGAAATTACAGCAAACGAGGCCTGTTGGCAGCCAGCTCCCAGATCCGAATCCTCCATGGCACAATGCTCTACAATTATAGCAGCTTTCCCGGGTCAGGAAACGAATGCTGTGACTGCTGTATTCCTGTGTGTGATATTTATGACACACAATGTTATCTTTGTAATTGTTACGTATGCTTTTATGTAGTGCAATTAGGGTGGGACTGAGGTTAACGCTAATGTTAATCGTTTTCATGTTCCTAATTTAGCCTCTGAATGCCTTCGTTCGGTAGGGAGTGAGCAACGAAAATTATTCATGCTATTGTACTGCTGTCACATCTGTGGTGTAGGGGGATGGCTACTGCACAGCCCAAATCGCCCAAGTCTTGGATTTGTCTGCTGAAAATCTCCTTCAGTTGAGCTCTGGGGGCTTGTGCCACACTGGGAAGTCCTCTGGGTCTTAACAGACGGACGTGCTCTGAAACCAAACCCTGGGCTTTGGGGGATTTCTGCCTGGATGGACTTCAACCCAGCTGAGACACGGAAACTATTTATGATGTACTTGTTTGGAGAAGCTCACTTCTGATGTGATCGTGACTTTGCTCTTTTCTGAAACATAAATTATCCTGGAATTTCTTGGAAGTGTCTGGAACCTAGAGCGAAGTCCATGGGTATGTGGCTGTAGAGCTCTTTTTTCCCCCATGAACTTCCATGAGTTGCGATGTGTCCGAGTACAGCTTTTATAGAAAATGCCAAACTCAAAAGATTCCCCAAATACCAGAAAATACTCAAAAATATTAAGATTTAAAAAAATCTATATGTACTTCTGTTGTTTCATGACTGCTCCTAAGACAGTTCTGCTCACCAGGGTTAGGGAGAGAGGAATGCCTTGCTTCCAAAGCGCTGGTTAGGATACGCAGAAAATGGGAAATGAAGGCAGGAGACTGGCTTATTTTCTTTATTCTGCTGTGGCTGAAGGTGAGGGGTCGCTGTGGTCTCCAGGACCAGGTCCGTGGGGCTGTTCTGCTGCGTCTTTCTCAGGAGGTGGGAGTTTACTGGAGCCTCTTAATAGGTTCAAATATTCTTGCGCCAAGTTGAACTTAAAATTACATCCAGGACCAGTTGTTTTTTTAATAAAAATGAATTTTTGCAGCCATTTTCTGGAGCGTTTGCAGAAGAAATGCATGCAGCCATTTTGCTGAGGATCAAACTTTGCCTCATTTATTTATTTTTAACGATGTGCTCCGTTCACAAACAGCTTGTTTGCTAAAAACCTGTTGCTTTTCCTACGACCGGACCCCAAAGCGCAAAAGGCTTTGCTCGGGAAGCACCAGAGGGTTGGCTCAGTTGTGAAAGAAAAAAGCTTCTGAGCTCGCTCTTCATTGTGTACTTGCTCACTTCTGGCCTCCAAGTCTTTCACAAGGCTGAGAAGCGTCCCGTGGGGCTGGAGCTGTCCCGGGGTGGTGGATTGAATGACTTAAGTATCTTTTTTTGGTCCCGATTTGTGACTGTAGCTTTAATTTATTGCCTCCTCTGTAAGCCACAGATATGTTTGTCATTTGTAATTACATGGTGGGAAAAAAAAAAGAAGAGCTTTATTTGGATTTTTAATTCATTCTTCCTCTTGGCCTTGGCGTTTGTTGCAGTGAAAGCTTTTCATGAGGCTTGTGGAGAGAGCCGGGCAGCAATAGCTGCTCACGGGGACGCGACGTTGCAAGCCCGAGGAAGGATAAGAAGGGGTTTTATGGCTTTGTGGAGACTGATGGAGGCAACTTCCACCCAAGTCGATTTTGTAGGTTGAATATTTTGAAATTGTAGCTCTTTAAACCCCAGCTCCCCTCCTCCTAGTTTATTTTTTAAGCCTGAAACGTAGCCTGCAGGAGCTGAGCTTCAGCTCCTCTTTCAAAGAGGCAGGGGGGCATCATCCGAGGCCGGGGGGCGTCCTCCACTGCCCCTGACCCTGGAGGTGATGCTGGCAGCAGGGCTTGGTGCGCACGTGGGGATCACCACGTAGCAAAAAGGCCTCTTGCTTAGCGTTGAACGCGGCCTCAGAGCACTGACGCCGGGATTTCCAGCCACGTGCAGCGGTTTCTCTCTTTCACGTAAGCGGATCTGGTAGATGAAACGCTCCTTTTCAGAGGCGGGGGAGAAAACTGCGGTACAAATCCAGTTTGGGATTTTGATGACAAAATACATTCACCAAAATTTCGTGTTGGGGTAGAACCCGTCAGCCTCTCCGGAGGGCGGTAAGCTGAGCGTTGCCTGGGTGCTTTATCAAACGTCCTCGCAAGAAATGCGATCTTCATTTCACCCAAAAGCTTTATTTTTGTAGAGCTCTGTCGTTCCACAGGCTGCTGTTGCCAAAGGCAGCTTTGACTCGGTGATGGGTTCGGGCAGATGCGACGCCAGGCTCTGCTGGAGAAGGTGGCTCATCTGCGGGGCGGCAGAGGTGGAGGCTCGCTGCGTGCAGCGGCACGGCTGCGAAACAGTGGAAAAAATGAGATCGTTCGTGAATATTTTGTTATTATTTTTGAAATGCAGTCCTCTGGTTGCTTCTCTAGTTACTTTCCGTCTGCGAAAATAACGCGTGCCAACGTAAAACACGGCAGAAACGTAAAACACGGCAGAAACGGGAAAAGTACAGCGGGAGAAAGCGAAGCTGTCTCTTGGTCAGCGCTCCATCAGCTCAATAACGTTTTGATTAGGGAAAGCACCGCGCCGTGCCCCAGGGAGGCATGGGTTTGCTTTCTGCCCCCTCCAGCTGTTGGGGGAAGACTGACCACGGTGTGGCACAAGAAATGTGTTTTTCTGCCCCCCCCCCTAGGGACATGGAAATCATTTATTTTATTTTTTAAAGACTAATCACATCTTCCAACATCTCGTCAGGCTTCAGGACCGAAGAGCGCCGGTCTCTTGGCAGCTCCGGGCTTCCAGCAGGTACGCAGTTAATCACCACGGTGCAGCTGAAGGGAAAGCCTTCACCCGTAAAAGAAGAGCGAGAAAGAAATGAAGTCTTGCATAAATCTCTTGATTTATGCCACAGCATGGTGGTGGCGCTGGAAAAATCCGCGCGGACCTCAACGGTAATGGGAACAGGAGCAGCAGCACTGGGTTATATTTAAATAAAGTTTGCCTTTTTTTTTTTTCCCAGTTAGGGAAAATTGAGCGTGAAGTTGTAGTGGTAGAGTCTGCGCACCTACATCAAGCCTTTAACGTGTTTCACTGACTATTTTCACGGCGGATTGGGATTGTAGAGGATGACAGAGCTCGAAAAACGCCCCCAGGGTTCCCGTGTGCGGGGTGGCAAGCTGGGTTTCTGGGCCGAGAGGGAGCAGCCTTGGGGGAGCGATGGGGAAGATGAAGCGATGAAGCCAGGTGTGCTGCTCGCACCTTCGCTGGTGGGGAACACCTCGGCGAGACGCGCGGCAGCGGCCGGCAACGCCGCGAGCGTCGCCGCTGGGAGCGGCGTAAATCTCCCCGAGTCGCTTCAGCTCAAACCCTCCGTGCTTAAAAACCATCCTGGGGACAGAGGAGAGGTGGAGATGCCAAAAATCTGGGAGGAGCTTTGGTGCAGGGGGCTGGAAAGCCGCTTTCCTGCCTGGGAGACCGAATGGACGTGTTCCGTAGGCGCTTGAGGCTCGGGTCACGCGGGAACGCCGGCCTTCCTATTGCTAATTGTGTTCCCTCCTGGCCGGGCCCTATTTATTATTTCACTCGGGTTATAACTTCCTTGTCGGCGCACGGGGGTGTGGGAGGGGGGGGGAAGGAAATGACACTTGCTTTCTTTGCAGGATGGTTGGAAGATCTGCAGATTAAAGGCCGGGTGTTAGCGGAGGCGATAGGAATGAATTCGGCTGAAATTCCTGCAGGTACGGCGGGGGTAACCTGAGCCCTGGCATTCGGGGCGCGGCGCAGGAGCGCTCCGGAAGATTGCAACCCGGCCAGTTTTGCTCTGTAACGTAACACACGGTGGAAAAGAGCCCGGCGGTTTATTTTTTTCTAAAACCTTTTTCTAATTTAAAAAAAATTTTTTTTTTTTTTTTTTAGCCGCAGCAGGGCGGCACCGGGCGCTCCCCAGCCCTTGTTCCTGCAGGGGAACGCGCGCGGGGAGCTGGAGGTAAACGCGCTTTTGTTTGCTCAGTCGCAGAGCCCCGGTTCCCTTGGCCTGGTTGCAATCGAGCAGGAAACGGGCTGCTTGTTCCCTGGGCCAGCCAGCTTTTCTCCCCGGCTCTCTGGCACCGGCTCCCTCCTGGCCGGGTCCCGCTGGGAAGGGCTCCAGCTCCGCCGCCCCTGCGCCTCTCTCCCCGCGTTTCCCAAACCGGAGCTTTCGGTTGCCCACTCGGCTCTGCCTCTTGCTCCTTCACCTTTTTATCCTTTCTCCCCACATTAAAACCAAGCAACCAACCGACCCTTGCCTGCTTTGTTTTTAAGTAGCCTTACATAAAAGGTGGCGGGCACACCCACCGGCTTCCGTTTCTCTTTTGCCCGCCTGGGCGCTGCTGTGCTCGGGGTGCCTCGACTCAAAACGTTTTGTGTTGGGACGCGGCGGCCGCAGGCTTCCCTACGGCCCCGGGCAGACTCTCAGCGTGACGTTCAGAGCTTCAAAACGCTGCAACCAGCTTTCCGACAGTAGCTGGTGGTGTTCGAAGAGCGGCGTAAATAATCGGGAGGGTTTTGTTGGTTATTTTTTTTGCGGGGAGGAGAAAACCTCCCCGGGCTTCCCTGCGAGGCAGCGGGATGTTAGCACTTACAGGGCTGAGGGGAATCTGAGGCAAAGGGTGACATCAAAAGGAAGGGACCATCGTTATCCGGAAGGTTTCCAGCATCCGGCTGCGGGGATGTCTCGTAGAGGACGGAACCTCTGTTCTCATGCATTTGCCTTTTTTTTTTTGCAGTGAGTTGTTCAGAATAAAACAGCTCATCAGCCAGATTTCTGTGCGGTTACGGCATCGCAGGCCGGCTTTACGGCATGAGCTCTACCAGAGGATGAGACAGCTGGGAAGGTCGGGTCACCGGGGAGCTCAGAAGGTTAGCTGAGACCTCCGGGGCTCTCTGGTCCAGCCCCCTGCCCAAAGCAGGGCCGTGTTGCTCAGGGCTTTATCCGTGTGGCTCTTGAAGACCTCCAAGGATGGAGGTTTCACAGCCTGATGCCCTGCTTGACCAGACTCGTGGCGCTGAAGTTTCTCTCCGTAGTTTGAACATCTCTCCCTTCACCTCACATCCGTTCTCTCGTGTCCTCGTACCACGCAGGCTGCTGCAGAGCCTGCCTTCTCCTTGACCTCCCTGGAGGTGCAGGAAAGCCGCTCAATTCCCAGCTTAGTGCTGGGGAGGAAGGGACAACCGTATCCTGGTGCACCTAGCAGGCACCTGGTGTTTCTCCTCGTCGTCTTTACGTGTTCCTGTGGTCCTTCCTGCCTCCGATATGTCCGTGGATCAAAAGTGGGCAAAACGGGTTTCTGTCTTGGTTTCGTCTTTGCCTTTCTGTCCTAGTTTCAGCAGGGATAAGCCGCAACCCTTCCTCAGCTCAGATCCGACTAAATTAGTATTGTGATGGAGCTCTAGGAAATAAAAACTACACCTGTAGCTGGTGAAGAAGCTACCAAAAATCTGCATGGATCTGGTCGGACCCGACGATCTCTCGAGGTCCCTTCCAACCCCTACAGCTCCGTGGGGATTAGCAGTCAGGTTGCATTTGCTCCTGGTCGTTAGCCCCCACCTTTGGTGATTAGAAACTCTACAAAATTCACTAGTAAATAGGTTTTTCCAAGATTTTCTTGCTTCCACTCTTGCCCTGCCTGCTGCTGATGCACCTAAGAGGTGTCCAGAAGCCGCTGCATCCTTTGGCACCGAGACATTTTCGGTGCCGTGGCCTGAATACCGGGCAGAGAACCGCTGAGCTCATTATTTTCAACACGATGTCGAGTATTTATCTGTTCTTTCTTGTAGTACTTTAAAAAAAAATAAGACCGGGAGCATTAGAGCAGCTTATTTCTTGGCAATTCCTCCAGCACTATAGAAATAGCAGCCCAGAACACATTAATTTCGTGCGCTGAATGCGTTGGCTGAGGAGAAAGCTTTTGTGCTTCCTTTACGCTCAAACCGGCTCCAGCCTCGTCTCTTAAAATGACTTATTTGTCCCCAAAAAAAAGGCCGAAATGGTTAATAAAAAGAGAAACTGCACCGAGAAGGCAGCGGCTGCGGCCGTGCCCACGCTCGGCCCGACACGTGCCGCGGGTAAGAATGAGGCCGGTGGTTTTGTCCCCGCGCTGGATTAGGCACAGTTGCCACTGGTTACCTCCTCGGCTCCTTTCTGCCAGCTCTTTTCAGCCTGCCTCCCCTTTTTTTTTTTCTCTCCGAGCCTGGGGAAGGCAGCGGGAGCCCAGCGGGGCGGCGAGGACGTGCCTGGAGCCGGCGTCCCCGCAGGGGGACGTGCTGCGGGGTCCCAGCCCCATCCACAGGAGGCTTTTCCCTCCGGGATCGGCTTTAGGGTGAAGTTTTCGTCCCTTTACCTACGTGACTTCTAAATAAGAACCATAACAACCTTTTGGGGCCGTGCATGAGGCGGATCAGTTTGGTTTTATCCCTACCACGTGCACGGGCACTTGTTGGTCCCCGAGCGGCCGGCTGCGGATTTGATGGCACCCAAAAGCAGCTGGGGGTCGGGTCCTGCTCCGGACCTCCCTGGGGTGCCCATCGGTGTGGCTCCTGTCGATCACAGCACTTTTATGCCAACAAGGCTGCGAAATCTCTCCTGTACATCAGCTCCGGGGCGGTGACTGCGGGGCACAGCCTGTCCCCGTGTGGCTCTGTCCCTGTGCACGTCCCCGGCCGCCTCTGCTCGAAGAGCAGCCGTGGCAGGGAGAATAATTCGGATGGAGATGGGAAAGGGCAGGACTGCACCTCGGTGCTCTGCAGCAGAGCTCAGGTTATTTCCCTCCTGAAAACAACCCGAGCGTGGGAGCTCTGGGACCCCCTGCGAGCTCTCAGCGTGGTCCGATAAAAACATCTTTAAGGGCTGACGGGGTCTGCGGGGGGCACGGCCAGATCTGGTCCTGTCCCGAGCTCCTGCCTGCGCTGATTTGGGCAGGGATGCGGTCCCACAGCGAGACGCCCTTGTCTCTTCCTTCCACCTGGCAGTGTTTCGAAAGGAGGAGACGGAAAGCACCCGGGCAGCGTGGCTGTGGGCAGGGTTTGAACAGCACGGGGGAAATTCATGGAGACAGAAGCACCAAGCGGCCACGCTGCCCCGGTGGGAATCGTTTCCTACGTCGCCTTGTGCAGCACGCGGCGCGATCCCCAAGAGCAGAAGGGGATTTTTCGCCTGCGTCGCGGTGGAAAAATCAAAGCCCCGGCTGGGGGAAGTCGTGGTCTGACTATCCAGTTGGGCGAGCCCGGCTCTCCCCACGATTTAAATCCACTCGCCCAGAATTTTAATCGTCCCCGTCTCCATAACTACGTTTTAACCCTTTAGGGGCACGCGGGGTTTCCGAGCCGCCGCTGTTTAAATGACCCAGCCTTGGAGGTCGGCTTAAATATATTGAAACGAGCCGAGAGATTTCAATCTAACGCGTTGGAATGCATCGATTCTGTATTTTGGGGGCTTTGCTGGCACTTGCATGCTCTGAAGCGTGGCGGTGCCCGGAGTTTAATCCGAATTAACAGCGTGCGGAGCGGATTTGTTCCCGGTGTTGGAGAACGGGCTGCTCGGGGCAGGGAAAACGGCGCTGAAAACACTTACGGGAGGCAAACAGAGGGAATTACCTCCAGTTTCAAGTAAAAGGGGCTGTCTCGGGTGGGTGCGTTGTGGTATCGTGGGAACGCCAGTGCGCCCAGCCGCAGCTGGGGCTGCTGCAAAACCTGCGCCCGGCTCGTGCTGGGGCCTTTGCTGCTCGCTTACCTGTGCGTTTCCTCTCCCATCGGCTTCCCAGCAGTGAAGGTTGCTGTGGCAGATGCCTCATTTTAACAGACAGCATTCGGGATGCTAAGGAGAGGAACAGAGCAAGGGTAGAACAACGCGGCGGCGGAGCCAGGAAAAGGAGCTCGGCTCCTTTTTGCTGGGAGCCCGCGCTGCCCGCAGCACGTGCCCACCCTCAATGGCTTTCTTCTTTTTTTCTTTAGGGCTGTGGAGATTTTGGGGGGGAAGAACAGTTACGTGAGAGGGAGATTTATTTAGATTTATTCTCTGAATGCCCGTTGCAGGTGCTGGTAGGCTGGAGACGTCCCCCCGAAGGGGCTGCTGGTGCTGGCTGCGTCCCGCTGCCAAGCCTCGAGCAGCACCCCGGGCACCGGGGGCCTGACCGGCAGCGTACGATCTGCAGGAAGAAGTTTCGGTTCCTCGGTGCCTGGTAAATGCAGGAAAAAAAAGAAAAAAAGGATGACACAGGGGGAAAAGAAACCCTGCCCCAGCGCCGTGCCGGCACAGCCTGCTCCATGCAAAGCAGCCTCATGCTCCTTCGCCCTCGTGCTCGGGCGGAGGAGCCTCCGGCTGGGCCGGCAATTTGGTTGTGCAACCCGACGTCGAAATCGAGACAAACTTCTCTCGTTGGCCACGGAGAGAAAAGGAAATGGGGAGGCGGTCGCACGCAGGGCGTGCTGGTAACCCGGGCTTTGCGCTGGTGGCACGTGTTGAACTCAAAAGCGCTCTGGTCCGGGGTTTTAAAGCTCAGAGCCTTTCAAATTTTGCCTGCCGTGGGCTTTCGGAGTGTTTCGAGGGTGCTGGTGGGTGCCTGACGCTTGGCACCTTCGCTGTGGGTTATTTTTTAAGAAGCTGAGATCACGGGTCTCAGCAGCTAAGGCAGGAATGGGGTATCCAGGGGAGGCGGCAGGGGTTTAAACAGTCCAGGCTGGAGGTTTGACTTCTGTCGGGGGAAGGCCATGAGCGGATTCGAACTGAAGATGCGTGGCTTGCCAGAAAAGCCAAACCCAGCCCTTTAAAGCAGCATTTTATGTCTTTAAACAAGTACAGCGGTACCCAGAGAGCGGCCGGAGAGCCAGGCTGCAGCGTCTGCGCTGGTGAAACGAAGCAGAAACCCCGAAACGAAGCAGAAACCCCGAAACGAAGCAGAAACCCCAAAACAAGGCAGAAACCCTGAAATGAGGCAGAAA
Source organism: Heteronetta atricapilla (assembly GCA_011075105.1). NCBI lineage: Eukaryota > Metazoa > Chordata > Aves > Anseriformes > Anatidae > Heteronetta > Heteronetta atricapilla. The sequence continues at coordinate 22,389 of JAACYQ010025523.1, read as the reverse complement.
CCCCGAAACGAAGCAGAAACCCCGAAACCAAACGGAGCCCTCTTGCATTCCTGCACCTCCAGGCCGCGGGGGATTATCGCGACGGATTCAAGTGAAGCCCCACAGCTGCACGCACCATCTGGCCCCGCGGCTCGGCCCTGGGATTTCCATGCAGGGGGAGCTCCTTGCCTGTGGGTTTTGGCTCCGCTTTCCATCCCCAAGCCTGCCAGCGCGCACCCCGAGCTTGCAGAATTCCCAGGGTGGGAATTGTGCAGCGGCACTGCGGGGACCTTGCTGCGACACCAGGAGCCCGGCGGGTTTTGTCCCGTCGTCCCCAGCACCCCGCTGATGAATTTTTCCAGCAGGACTCTTGCACAAAAAGAGCCTGGTTTAGGGTTTGTGCTCCTCAGGTCCTCGGAGATCCCCCGGGTACCTGTGCCGCTAGGCGGGCGCGTGCCCAACCTCTCCCATTTCCTCCACCCTAAAAGCCGCAGCAGAGCTAACGGGACCGGGGCCGGTGCCTTGTGCTCCTGGAGTTACTCGGGGGGCAACCCCTGTCACACCGGGGCTGTTTCAAGCCAGTTCTAAATAAACGTAAGCAAAACCAGTTGGTGATGGTTCCTCGCGCTATAAAAAGCGGGTGGGCGTGCTCCAAAACCCCAGTTTGTTTTGACAGTGGCTCGCAAATCGGAGCCTGACGGTCAAGCCCGGAGGTGGAAATCTTGAAATTGTAGAGTGCGAGTGCCAGGAGCGAAAACCCTGCTTCCTTTGGCCTCGGCTGCTGTGGTTTAATTTCTTTTTTATTCGCTGTTTCAGCTTGCCTTTCTGTCGAACCTTTGCTGTGCACCAGGATCCGTCCGTCACGAAGCGGGAGCCGCAGAGGTGCTGACGGGGGATCCAAATCAGCACCGATAACGGGGATAAAAGATGCGACACCAAAGCCTTCTCCCAGCAAAACAACAAAAAAAAAGGTGCTGGGGAACACGGGCACTTGTAGAAATCTGGCTGGATTTCTCGAGGCAGCTTCCTGGAGGGCCGCTTGGCTTCCCTGCCCCGCTCCTGCGGGCGAGAGGCTGCGGGAAATCTCCGGGAAGGGCTGAAAGCGCCACCGGGCGAGCTGCTGCGCTGCAGGGACCTGCCTAAAACGCGCTCTCCAGTGGCTGTGCCTCCGCTTGGCACTCCGTGGGGTGGGCTTTGGCGAAAGGACGGGGATGTTTTAGGAGGGGAACCTTTAGAAACGCTCGAGTTCGCTGCCTCGTGGACCCCGTGAAGCCAAAACCTCTGTTTGCAGGGCAGGTTCCCACCGCGGCGGCGCAGCACGCTGCATCCTTAGCCGTGTCAGCCCGGCGTGTGCGTGGCAGGAGCAGCCCACGTCCTCGCTCCGTCAGCGATAGGAAGCCCAGAATTGGAGAGCTGGCAGGGAAACGGCCAGCTGGGGCCATGGGATTTTCCTCCAAAACATTTGGGGAATTGAGGGGCGAGAGGCACGGCCGTCGGTTCGGCGCGTTCGTTCGCTCCAAAACCTTCCCGGGAAGGGAGCTGGCACCAAGTCGCAGCAGGAGCCGTGCACAGGAGGCTGACCGAGTCACGTGTGTTCTTACTTTTCCTTCCTAATTATTTCCGTTCATTAAGGAAGTCTCAAGAGGAAGAGGAATTAAAAGGCTGCCGGTGTTTTACTGAGCTGGAAACCAGAGCCCGGCTGCTGCCGCGCTGCGCGTTGCCCTTCGCGCGCCGCTCTCATCAGCCCTGACGTCCGTGGCGCAGGGCTCAGGGGCACTGTGGCACCCCAAAATGAGCTCGGGCAGGGTCACAGCTCGTCTGTGGATCTGCCAGCACCCAACCTGGGCATTAGCACCTCTCGTTTACGGCTCTGCCGTCTCCCAGCGAGCACCCGCTGGGTTCCTGGGACCTGGCCCTCGGGGACTGTGCCCACCCTGGCGCTGCCTTTGGTTTTCCCACCCCTCCCGGCCACGTCGCTTCAATTTTTAGACAATGCCCTTTTCCTAAAGCTTTTCTGGGTCGCCTGGAGGGGTGGCCTGGCATCCGCCACTATTCCTGACGAAGAGCGAGGTCCGAATTTGGCCGGCAGCAGGAGCGGATTGCCGTGTGCTGCCGCGTTGGGCATCGGTGCCGGGCATCGCCCGTAGGAGCGGCGCCGGGAGGCAACGAAACGGGGCTAAGCAAACCCAAAGGGCACCTCTTGGGCGTGCACACGCGGATCCGGCGAGGCAAGGAAAGCAGAAATATTTGCCGAGGGAAACGGCCTCGTTAGGCTCAGAGCCTTTTCTTTAGGTGTTTGTTCCTCCCCCCCCCCCGCCTCGCTCAGGGCGCGCAATGGAGCTTTGGAGGTTCGAACCCTTGGGCTTTATCTCGGGGTGTGTCGGTGCTGCCGCCTCTTATCAGCAGCGTGGCGGCGAGCCGAACGGCTCGAACAAAACCCTCGCCCAGAAAAACCCTCGCCCAGAAGGTTGGGTGCCCCTTCCATGTAACTCTGGGTGCCGGCCGCTGGGTGAAGGAGTTCGCTCGGGGCTCGCTGTCTGCCCCCTGTTAATTCAGGGTGGGATGCATCCACAGCGAGCGTGGCTTTAGGAAAAGTACCCAAAAAAAAGTGATTTTCGGAGAGGTTTAACGAGGGCTTGCTGAGGGAAGGAAGTCGTGGGGCGGGCGAGGACAGCCGGGTGGGGATGAAATGCCAGGGGGGGACGTACGGCAGGGCTGGCACCCAAGCGAAGGCGGCCGCGCGGCGGGCGCTGTGCTTGGAAGCGTGGTAAAGATGTAAAGGTTTTTCCTTCCTTTCAGCTTGTTCGGGCGCTGGGGAGGCAGCCAGGCGCTTTCTGCCCTCCCGATCACTCGTTCGGCTCTGCCACGCTTCGTGCTCGCCTGGAAGGAGCAGCATCGCCGGGCAGAGCCGCGAGGAGTCCCGGCGCTCGCCGCGGCCGTGCCTGCGCGGTGGCGGCTCCTGCCCGGGAAGCATGCAGGTGTTCGGGTACAGAAATTACAGAAATACGTGCTGGGGGAGGGGGTTAATTTTTACAAGCAAGGAGATAACGACTGGGTGCCGTCCCGTTTCAGGGCAGCTATGGTTTGCCAGGCTTGAATCGCAGGAATTGCCGGGGCGGGGCGGCGGCGGCGGCTGCCGGGAGCTCGGCCCTGGCAGGGACTGGCCCAGGTCCCCACGCTGGGCTCCCTTAGAAGGAATTAAAGAAATTGTTTGTGATAGAAAAAAAAAAAAAAAACATTGGTTTTATGCTTTAAAGGGAGCTGAGGAATCATTTTATTGGATCCGTCTTATAAATCTTGGTGTATTTTGTTCCCAGCAGCTTCCAGCGGACGGCGCAGGCAGCTCCTGTTTTGTGTTTGCCTTTTTTGAACTCATTTGTTTTGGAAAGTCTCCGGGCGAGCCCTTCAGCGTATATCTATGGCTCAGCTGCCACCCCAAGCTAACGTGCTGGGGGCAGACCCAAGCTAATTGTCCCCCAGGGCTGGGGAGAAGAGCTGTCCGAGTGCCTGACCCTGCCGCTGTGCCACGGGGTTTTGTGCCTGGGGGGGCTTGGGAAGCTCCGGCAGTCAGGGTGCTGCTGCTGGACCGTGCCAGGAGCTGTAGCAGCTCCTGGAGAGGCAGAGATGAGTTTGTTTTTGCTGCTGGACTACTGGTAAAGATGGGGGAAAAATAATAAATGAATAAAAAAAGCCCCAACTCATCAATTCTTCCTCAAGGGCGTGCGTCGAGCTGCGGAGCTGGAGAGGGGCCCCGGCTGGTTTGGTGGCTGAGCGCTCAGTTGTCTTCGTTAGCACTTGCTAATTGCTTTGGCACTGCGCTTCTGCTCATGGAGCCCCCCCGGTTCCAGCCTGCCACCCCCTGTCCTTTGAGGATTTCCCCCTCTGAGGCAGCCCTCGCTTTCACCTCGATAACTCCTTTCTGCTCCCGCTTCCTTCGCCGCGGGTCCGTTGGGGTTCGCTCGCCGTGCCTGGCCGTGAGCAGCGTTTGTGGCTCTGGCCGTCACTCCTCCAGGTGCCTCTGTGGGATTTCGTTGTGTTTGCGGGGTCTCGGGGCTGTGCCCTGCCTCCGTGCCGGGGACTTTCAGCTTCTGAGTGCTCCAAACCCATCCTCTGATATTTATCCCATCAAATTGGCAAAGGGATGCGGTAGTGCAGGAACACCGGAGCTGAAGGCCTTTAGAAACCTTTCACTCAGGCTTCCCTTCCTGGGCTGCTTTGGTGTTTAGGCCCCGTTATTCTCTGAGAAATCAGCATTTGATGTTTTTAAGCACTTTTAGCCGTGGGTCAGCACTCGGGGCTCTTCTGCAGCGTGTTTTGTAGCCAGGCGGAGTGCCAGCACGGCTGTCAGAGGAAACACTCCCGGCTGCGTCCCGGAGAACAGACCGAGCTCGGCTTCCCTCTGAAGTGAGAGCGAGCCCCAGTCCCCCAGGTAGGATTTCTCATCATAATGACCCCGTTTGGCAGCTAAATTGGTGAGAGGTTCTGGTAGGGAAACGGAAGGAGCTGAGGAGCTGCCCTGCTGCCAGCCGGAGGCGTAAGGGGCCGGGCAGGAGCAGAGCCACCCTCGGCAGCTCCCGTCCTGCTTCCTTCCCCATCCCAAGGGGGTGCCTTGCTTCTTTGGGGCAGGTCAGATAATTAAAGCCCAGGGGATTTGAGTCTCCTACCCTTTATTATTTTCCTTGTGTGCACATCGGTGTTTGCGTGGTTTATTTTCCAGGCAGCCTCCCCCTGTCTCCGTAAATCAGCCGGTGGGGGCTCGGGGGAGATCTGTGGGAAGGGGAATTTGAGCTTCAGGCGGTGCCAGCGGTCCCTGCAGGTCTCCTGCCCCTTTTTTTGGTGAAATGGCAGGTTGCAGACAACGCTCGGCACATCTAAACCACCTCAACCGCCCCGGATTTCCGCCCGGGTTGTCCTGATTTACGTGCGATCAAACCAAGCGCGGAGAGAAGCGGGTCCGCTTTCAACCCAAGCGTAAAGCCGCCCGCGCCACGCTGCGCCTGAAGCACCCAAAGGCTGGGCTCCGTTACCAAACCCTTCATCTCCGCCTCGGTTTGCCCCCGAAGCCGTGGCAGCACGGAGGGGCGTGCGGCAGGAGGCAGGAGAAGCAAAGCTCCCCGGACCGAGATGTGTAGGGATTAGGGGGCAGCTTCCATTCATTCCCCCGGGAACACTTGGCTTCCAGGTGGATTACGTGGGTGGTGGGATTTGCTCTGTCTAGCCCGCTGATACCTGGCTTACCGCTCCCTTAATTGGTTTAATAAGAGACGGAGCAGCCCGATAGCCGTAAGCCAGCTTGGGCAGCCCCGGCTGAGCGGGGAGCGGGGTCTTGAGCACTTCAGCGTTTTGCAGCCTTAATGTCCTGGACCAACAAACCCGGTGGAGTTGTCTCAAGCCCCAGCGCGTGCTGCAGACCCCAAAGCGCTTCGTAAACGGGGCTCTTCGATAGCTGCCCTCGTAGATCCTGAGCCTGTCTGTCTCATTTCCATACGGATGGAGCTGCAGCGAGCTTGCGAACCCCCAGCCCTTCCTCTCCTACTTGTGCATTTCAAGATTCATGCAGCCAATCCTCCTGGCTTCTTAGCAATAAAACTTCCTTCCAGTGAACCTAAAACAGGAGAGCACACAGGGAACTTTTCCTTCATCGCTTGCGAGGTGTGCGGAGGGATGTGGAAGCTTGCAGCGTTGGCTGGGAGATGTTTGGCTGCTGGCTCCCGGGCTCTCCCTCGCAGCTGAAGCTCCTCCTCGAGCAGCTTTGTGTTGCTGTGTTCTCCAGAAATGCTCGGACCACACTGGAAGGAAGGAGCCAGGTGCCCATCAGGAATCCCCGCTCCTCCTGCTCCAGCTTTCCAGCCACCTCACTTCTGCTTTCGTTCCGGCTTTGCCTTTGATATTTTTATTATTATTGCCCCCCAGCACAGGTTTTTCCTACGGCGCCATGGCAGCTTCCTCCCAAAAGTCGCTGGGAGGACCCGCCGCGTGCGTCGCGCTCCCGACTTTGCCAAAACTTTGTGATTTTTTCGCAAAAGAGCTTCGCCGATTCCCTCCCAGCTCCCAGGTGACGCTAATAACTGGGGAGGGGCAGCCTGTGCCCTGGCACCGCTTCCCAAAGCTGGAAATGCCACGGCCTCAGACTTTTCACGAGCTCATCGGTGCCGAGGCCGTGCCCGAACCCGGCAGCTTTGAGCACGGATGGAGAAATCACCCGTGAAGATACTGACAGCGGAGCTGCTGATGGAAACCTCATGGTTTGGGCCAAACCTGGCTTCGAAGAGCTGGTGTGGGTCAGCAAGGTGTTGGGAGGGAGAATTGTAGTAGGCTGCACTTGACCCTACAGCCAAAGTCTGCACCCAGAGGGGCTTGGATGTGGGGGACCCCGGCAGTGCATGGCCATCAAGCTGTGGGGATGGATTTGGGGTTTGGTTGCCTCCGGTGCTTGGGGTGGGAAAAATGACCAAACGCGGAGCCGCTTCTCCACGTATCCCCGCCGCCCGGGGTGAATCCACACTCGTATGGAGCCACGAACACGATCTCTCTCCTTTTTTTTTCTAGCTGTGGTTTCCCAAATGGTCATTTTTCATTCCTTCTGCCTCCAAGCCTGTAGGTAAAACGGCGCGGAATTGCCTCGCAGTGGAAATTCTGCTGTAGTGCGAAGACGTCGCCCAATTGTAACCGCTTGGTTTTAAAAGCTCTTTTTTTTTTTGGTTTCTTTGCAGGGGGCACCGCTGGAAGAACCTTTATGGGCTCCTAATGACATGCAGGTGGACGATTTGCTGACGATAATTAAGGTAGGGAGAAGAGTTGTGAATTTTTGGCCTCTCGGAGTTTTGCCCCCTCCTTGAAATAAAGCCCAGCTCGCTGGCGGCAGACCGCCCGGCGCTATTTCAGGGTTCGGTACACAGCCACGGCACTACGGAGGGGCATTAAGGCATTGCAGAGAGTCCCTTTAAAGGCAGGGGAAGGGAAATCTTATTTAAGAATTACCTGGGAAACAGCTAAGTGGAAAAAATCCGACTTCCTCCCCCAAAGGATAATGCGGGCTCTGTTGGCGTGGGGTTGGAAGGGGCACGACTCCCGGTTGAGAGCGCTCAGCACAGGGGTTTTTTTGTTCCGCTGAAGCCTCGTGGTTGAGTTGGAATTCAGGTTCTAGCTTGTCATGCCCTCCCCCCCAACAAAAAAACCCTAAAAATATATTTTATTAGTTTATTTTCACCGGCTTGAGCTTCTGTGGAAAGCTGGTCCATCTCCAGGTGCGGTACGGGAGAACTCGGTTCTTGATGAATGAAACGGAGGAAAACAACACTGGAAAGAAAACCCAAGTGTGCACGGAGCTAAAAAATAGGCAGTTTTGGCAATCCCTGCTCAAGAACCTGAGGTCTGGCCTTGCTGAGGCTGGCTGCGGAGCGCGTCGGGGCGCTGGAGGGCACTGTTTTGGCACCTAAATGTGAGCCGACCTTTGCAGTGGGTAAAAAAAAGTCGTGGCGGGGTCTTCAGGAGCTGGAGGAAGGGATTTCTGGTGCTTTGGAGGTGACGGATGGGTGCCCGTGGCATCTCCCCTGGCTCCTGCTCTGGGTTTTCTGCCCTAGGGCTCATGTGGGTCTCTGCGGCTCCTTCGTTCCCTCTGCATTTTGGGGTGTCTTTGCCACGGGGACACCCCTTCAGCCGGCTCTCCAGAAGCCACCTGGCTGTACATAACACTTCGGGACCCTCCACCTCCACCTGAGCTCTTAAAACATTTGGGTTGAGCGTCTTGGAAAGGTTCCAGGCTCCAAGTTCCCACCACACGGCAGCAAACACCCCAAACCCAGCAACGTTTGGGGGGATGTTTGGGAGCCCGGGTGGGACCAACGCCACGAGCAGGATTTTGTGCTCACGTTTTTGGGGCTGTAGATGTTTAAGAAAGTCTTTTGAGCGAGTGTGGGTTGCGTTATATCCCCGTATACCTCCGGCCCTCTACCACGGGCGTTGCTTGATGTTGTGGTTGGGGTTTACGCTTCCTTTTAGCACCGCTGGAATTAGTGGTTTCCTCGGGGTTTGGCGGTGCTGGATAGCGTACCGGCAGGGAGAGGGGGAAATTCAAGCCGGAACAAGAGCAAATTCTTTTAATGCAGGCTTATGGATCTCCAATGTATCTGTACTTTTTGTTTGGCTTGCGATAAGATGCGCTGCTGTGGAATTTGCTCGGAGCGGGGATTTGCATGAATTACCATTTCTTACAAAACATCTGTGCAAGCCTTCTCCACGAGCACCCACGGGTGTTTCGCAAGGTTTGTGCGCCTGGGGGACAGCACATGGCTGCTAAAATTCGGGGAAAACTCCTTCCATCCGGGGCGGATGGGGCCGTGTGACAGCAACCTGATGCCCGTGTTTTATTTTCTCTGCTGGCCTCTCTCCTTCTCATCAGCATTTTCCTTCTCGCCATTTGAAAAAGACATGCCCCCAGTTATAGGGGGAACCCGGGACAGTTGTGTTTGACCTTTGTGGGGTTGAGCTCCGTGGCTGGGAGGAATAAGTCCATCAACGGCAGGAAATACAGTCCCAAATCCGCAGAAGATGGACATAAACACCCATAATGGAAGGTCTCTTGATTCTGCGCTTAGAGCGTTTCGTTTGAAGGGTTTTCCGTTCTCTTGGAGAGATCTTCCTGTAAATTACTAATTAAGCAAATTAGCTACAGTGCCATCAGCCTGTCTTCAAAAAGGAAGAAGCTGACGTTTCGAAGAAACCTTCAATCTTGCAGCCTCGAATTATCCAATGTTTAAAATTTTGATGTCTCGTGGGAATAGGAAGAGCTGTGAAAGGATCACTCGGAGCTTGGGTGGCTTAAAACCAGGCTTCACGTGAAGAGGTTGGCTTAGTCATTCTGAATGGATGCTAAATCCATCACCGTCCCTTAAAATTTGACTAAACTTGCTGGTATTAAATAATTAGCTGATAATCCTTTATTCTCCTAGACGGTAGGAAAGTAGACCGTAGAAAAGATGAGCACGTTAGGCTGCTCATCTGAAAGGCTTTGTCTAGAATGTACTTATTTCCTCAAAAATCCCTTTTGATAGGGGGCAAAAGGAGTATTTCTTCCTTTGGGAGAGCAATTCAGCATGTCGGAGGTGTGGTAGACGAGGCTGGTGGTGCACGCGTGGTCGCACCGCTCCTATCTACGGTGTTGGGTTGGGAAGAGTGCTGCGGCACGCCCAAAGCAGTAGGCTGGACGTGCAGACCTCGAAGGTCTTTTCCCACCGAGATGGTTCTGTGATGAATAACGGCTCGCTGCTGCGGATACAGCTGGGCTGTGTGGGGTTTTTGCGCGGGTTAGAAGTTCAGGTTGAGCGGTGAGCTGCACAAAAATGGGGTTGGTGACAGTCAGATCGGCATTGGCGCTGCGCGGAGCGCCTGCTGCGACGTTTTGTTGAGGGTGGGTGTACTAAAACCACATTTCTTCTTCCAAGAAAACCCACCAGAAGCTGCCCACCTCCTCCAGGTCATCCTTGTCCTTCCCTGAGCCTTCCCCAGCCTCATTGCCAGGCATCCTTTGGGAGGTGGGGAGCGAGGCGCCGTGCCCCGGGGCGTCGCGCGATACTCAACGCGTGTGGTTTTCTTCTCGCCGTCTCGCTGATCACCGAGCCGATGTTTTCAGCGCTACCCACAATAACTGAAAGATCTTTCCTGGCAGATAATGGTCGGTAATTGTGGTTGGCTCGCTCCGCTGGTATGCGTTCCCTTATAAACTTGAAATTTAATTTGTTGGTGGAGCGCTGCTGCTGCAAGGGAGGCTGCGCGGAGGCACCGGCCGCCCTCGGAAGGGACCGAGGAGATTTCCAGGAGCCAGTCTGGAAGGTAAACTCCTTGGAAGACACGTTTGTGTCATCGTTTTGTCTTCTCACCGGTCACACGGCAGCTGGGAGCAAACTGAAGAAGAAGCAAGGAGGAGATGGCCCAATCGTGTCACCCTGTTCCTTCGCCATGCGCCTGGTGGCCAGGAAGACCTTGGTTCTTCTGCGGAGGTCTTCACCCTGGTGGCTTCTGCATCAGATGGTGGCCAAGCTGAGAAAGAAAACTGATTTTGATCTTAGAAGATACAGTTTTGATCAAAGCTGCTGCTGGCTGTAGTCCTGGTCAAAGTTTTAAAGGCCGCCCTCAGATTTTGGCTTTTGCTGATGTGCAGATCGACCCCTGGGGTACATTTCAGACCCACAGAGGATGCCCCGAGACCAGAAATGGCAGATCTCTGGTGCTCGTGCTCCTGAGTCCTGCAGGCACTTCGACCAGTCCTCTTCTCCACAAAGCTTCCACCTTGCACCTTGAATCCGGCATCGCTGATGCGAGCCGACCTCCTGGCCCTGCTAGTGCCAAAACCACCCCGGATGAGACAACTGTGTGCAGAAACCCAACGGGAAGCGTGCAGGGACCTGCTGGCCCTACCTGGAGCCGCTGTGTAGGAGCAAACACCTCCACCCTCCGTCTCACTGCTGGCAGCTGCCTCCTCCCTCACCGGTAGGGTTTTTTTTTCTGGTGCCTCGTTCTGCAAACAGGTTTCCCCTCGCAGGTGTTGAGGAAGACCTCATCTTTATGCCACCTGCAGCCCATATGCTAATTGGGCGTAAAGATCAGCGCGTAGAAATCTTGAAATAGGTGATTTATTTATTATTATTACTTTTTTTTTGCAGTATGGTCTTGAAAAACTGCTGGCAGCAACTGATGTACCTGGCACCTGAGCGGGACGGGTGCACCAGGCTGGTGGTTGCGGGGTGTAGCCACCGCAGCCCGAGCTTTCAGGAGGCTTGCAGCTGCCATATGCATCCTGTGCCCGGCTTCTCGGTGGCGTTTACTTGGTTTGGAGGGTTTCCTCAACGTTGTGCCTGCGCTGAGATCAAGCAAGGCTAATTAGAGTCAGCCGCTGCTAGAGCTGGTGGAGCTGAATCCGTAGGAACCTTTATTTCACGTCAGGGACTTCAGACACGTCTCTGCTCTGGTTGCCTTTGATTCCGCGGAAGGGCTGAGCCAATCTGCCTCTCCTTGAAAAGAAAATATCCTTCAAATCAAGCGAGTGACACACGAGGTGATTCAAATGTTTGCTTTCCCAGCTCGAACCAGATCTTTTTCTTACTGAGCCTCGGCGAAACCTGCGTTCCTCTGCGTGCGCGGCGTTGGGTAACAGAGGTGAGCGCCCGCTCCCTGCCAGCAGAGAGTTTATCTAATCCCGGCGAGAACAATGGGAGGAGATGACAAGTCGAGGAAGTGAAAACACAGAAGGGAAGACGTTCGGACTCCTTAGTCATCGCGGGAGGCTGGGATGTGCCTCTGAAGGATGGAGGGGTGCGGGTTTCCTTTGTTTTAAGTCGCCTCTGTCCGCTCCTGCTCTTCCAGGGCGTCCTCGGTGCTGATGCTGGCTTCCCTTTCCCCCATCCCTCCGTCGCAGGGGGGTGTTAACAGGTCAGGTCCCTGCTATCTGATGATAAAAAGCCAACAAAGAAGCAGAGCAGATGAAAGGACTGCGGCAGGAAACCCCCGAGCGTGAGTGGCTGTGGCCTCCCCGGGGCAAAGGAGGCTGCCAAACGTCAGGGGGGATTTGGAAACCCCGGGGATAAACCAGATGGCAGAAGTGCCTGCTGAATAACGCACGGAAAGGAAATGTAACCAGTTGTCCTTTGGGTTTGTTGGTAAAGAGATGAGGGGAATTATTTTACAGGCTGGTTAGTGACAGATTCGGGGCACCCTTCTGACAGTCGCGGTCACAGCACCGCGCGGAGAGGCCACCGAAGGCGGAGGGATCGATGAGAGCACCCGGCTCCGCCTTACCCAAGCTGAAGGCCGTGAAATTACGGAGTGGCACCCACGAGTTTCCTGCCCCAGGACCTTACGGCGTGACGTAAACCCCGCGGAGAGCTGAGCGATCCGTCCGACGGGCTGAATGCGGGTCAGCAATGCGGCTCAACAGGTCCGACACGGCTGGCTTCGTCCTCGCTCATTGTCTACAGCGCAATTCTCGTGATGCCATTTGAATGTTCTCTAGCCCAAATACTCCCAAGTTCACTGCTGGAAGTTAAATACATTAGCCAGCCAGGTCTTTCCAGCAGCAACATGCTGGAACCCCCCTGTCCTCAGGCTCACTTTCCTCTTTTACGAGGCGTCGTCCCCCTTGACCGCTGCCCTTTCCGTTAACGTCGCCACCTAAATCTTCCGGGGCTTCTGCCGCGATTCGAGAGAAAACAAAAATGACACGTGCCACAGGAATTTGGCAAGCAGCACGTGGAGCTCTGGCAGTTCCAGCCCGCGGTCGGGCGGCTTCGTCATGCTCGTACCGCGCGCACGCCTGAGCTGCTTGCGGGGAGGAACCGCTGAGGTTGGCGCTGCTCGCTCGGGGACCTGTTTCCTTTTCACGCCGGGTCATTTTTTATTTAGGGCAAGTAGATAATCGTGGGGTTTTATGCGAGGATGGAGACGGGGGATGAGGCAGGCTGGAGGCAGTACCCCCTGGAGGAGCGGTGTGCTCGCGGTGCCGTGATGTTCCACCCGTGATGGTCGGCGGTAGACGCGGTTTTCGGGCGGCAGGAGCTGGTAGCAGGTAAGCTGCTGCAGGTGGGGAGAGGCAGGCGAGCTTTTGAAGCGTAAATCCTCCGGTTCTGAGACAAAAACCTGTGTCGGTCTCACGAGTAGAGCCAGTTGCTCTGAGCCTGGTCCGAGCGTCACAGCACCTAGACCGAGGACAGGCGGCTAGTACCTGTGGCGCCGAGGGATGCGCTCGCTGTGGGAAGAGGTAACTTATTCCTGATGGGTCCAGCAAGGATTATTTGGAGGCCACGGGGGAGGGAAATGCTAAAATGCAGCTCGGTTTTGGGTGACCGTGGCTCGTTGGCTCATGAATTTGACTCCCAGACTTGCTTTCTGAATGCAGCGTGTAGACACCTGTCAAGGCTGGTGTGTTTGCAAGGTGTACGCACTCTCTCCTGCCCCTTCTCTGCTATCCAGGTGCTTCTGTCCTGGGTCTGGGTTGGCTCTGGTGTCCTGTGGGGGCGGGTGGGTCGCTGGCTGAAGCCTGCTGCCTGTGGGGAAAAAAACTATTTCAACCCATGGGGTTTTGCTGCTGCCAGAGCATTTGCTTTGATGTGCAATTCAGCAAGGTCAGGGGGCTCCTTGGAGAGCTGGCGAGAGGGAAGGAGCTCTGTAAAGTAAAATTCTTCACAGGGGATGGAGTGTATAGTCCAAAACTGTGCTTTATTTCTGCGTGGCTCTTCCCTTTCTCCACTGCAAAGTCCCCTGTGGGTGCACAGCGTGCCAGTGTGCCCGCACCTCCCCTCGGAGATGCCGTGGGCAGCCTCGGCTCTGTCCTCGTGCCGAGCTCCGAGGAATCACGAGGCCAAAGAGGTGGAGGTCTGCCAGCAGCAATGGACCTCGTCCTTAAAGAAAAATGAAGAGAAAAATCACCAAAAATTAAAAAGCCACCCCAAAATGTTAATGTGGACTGTGGGGGGGGGGTTGGAGAAGTGACCAGATTGAGCGAATGAAACTGTGCCGCTAGGGGAGCGAGGGGCACCCAAGCGCCGTAATTTTTGTAAAAGACTTTGCATTTGGGGACAAACCAGTTCTGTGGGTTAACTGCTGCTGCTCCTCTCCGGACGAGTGGATTTATTACGGCATCTAAACCGCTGGCTGAGCTGCTGAAGGGCAGGGGGCAGGAGCAGGAAGGGCTCTGCAGCCACAAACCGTCCGGGTTTCGTTACCGCCCGCGGCTGCGCGCCGCTCCTCCCTGCGGAGCAGCACGGGGAAGGGGGTGCGGGGTCTGCCTGGGGAAAGGGAAGAGGCTGGGGATGGGATGGCAAGAAGGATGAGCCGAGGAAGGGCTGAAGCTGAGGAATGGGGTTGGGTTGGCCAGGAGAGGCTGCCCGGACCCCGTGGTGCTGGTGGGCAGGGGTGGCATTGCGGTCGGCTTTGGCTGGGCGCGCGGCTGGAGCTGCTGGGGTTCACGGCTGGAGCTGTTGAGGGGTTCAGCCCCAGAGCAGGTGTCCCCGTGAAGGCACAGCTGAGCCTCGCCCGAAATTACAGTTGAAAAACCGTTCTGAGCCCGCCGTCGCAAGGGCTCACTGCCTTCAGCTGCAGGGCGCCGACCGCGCGCGCGGGGCTGGCTCAGCGACCCGACGCCGCTTCTGGTAAAGCTGGGAGCAGGGCAGGGTGCTCGGGGGCCAGAAGGTGCCCATGGCACATCGCTGGTGCTGCTCTGCCTCCTGCCAGAGCCGTGAGGAGGCCAAAATCTGCTGGATGAGATCTCACATACGCCTTATGAAGGTTTGTTTCCCCCGAGGACCGAGCACAGGAAAGGGATCTGCTGCTCAGCCGCCAGCCCAGCCCGCGGGGTTGCAGCGATGCCCCAGCTCCCCCGACACAAGCCCTGGCTCGGGGGACACACAGCCGGGTGCCCAGGGGCACAGAAGCTCCCCGAGCCCCCCCAAAAATCCCCGTCCATCAGCCAGGTGCTCAGCAGAAGATGTTGGGTGGGCAACCCGCGTCCTCTTCCGCATTACCTGCTCCCAAACATCTCCCCGCTGCAATTTGCCCTTTAAGAAAAGAAGGCTCTAGCTGCTAGCCACTACTTCGCTCGCCCCTCAGGCAGGTGTTGAAGAGTTTTCTGTTGTTATCAAAGTGCCCGTTTCTGTGCTTTTCGCATGCTGTCAGCTGGCTGGAGACGATGATTCATCTTTATCAACTGCTTAACCGAAAATGCTGCTGGGGTGATGCGACGCAGGTCGTCGCCGGCACGCTCCGGATCACTTTTGGTCCCCATCCCGTGGTTGGTTTGAGCGTCACTGCTCGATCCCACCACGAAAGCAGCTGGACCGTGCCCAGCAGGCTCCTGGCGAATATCTTCATGCTCTTTTTTTTCCCCGAGATCCCAGCCTTGGCTATGAAACCTGCAGCGGACTGGTTTTATTTCCTTACGCTGGGGAGCTGCTGCTGCTTGCCGGGAGCCAGAGTTTTTTCTGAAGTGCTTCGGTGCTTCACCAGAAAAGGCACGACGGTGGCCTGCGTCTGCAGGACCTGTTCAAATCCGTGCCCACGGCGGGGCTGGCTCCATCTGGCCCCCATAGACGTCTGCACAACCCGGTGTGAGAAGGGAATTCCCCCTTGCTTTTACATTGAATTAATTAAAAACGCAGATCTGTTGAATTACAAGCGACCTCCTGAATGGTTTTGGTGGGTTTTGCCTCAGTGCTGGCCTTCTCCTTTCTTCTTTAAATCAGGTTCTGAGCGTGCTTTTCCCAAAGCTGTCTCCAAGAAACGTCCCTGGTGCTGGGTCCCATCCAGGTAGGTCGGAGCCACCGCCTCTTGCTTTGCACAGGGGACCAGGAGAGCGCCGGGACCGCACAGGTTGCAGCGGCTCCGAGGCACAATCCCAAAACTTCCCGGGCTCCCCAACGCCTTCTGAGAGCCGGCACCAGCTGTAGGGCTTCCCAGGAAGGTGTCGGAGATGCAGAAAGGAGCAATTCGGGATCGCTGGGCTCGTGGGGGTGGGAGCTGCCCCCCCGGCCCGGCAGCGCTGTAAATTAGCGGTTGGCTCGAGCCCTGTGGTGCAGCTATTCAGATCTCCGACTTGAATTATAGCTGAGCAGATGATATCATCCATTTGTTTAATCCCTTTTTTTCTTGTTTGCTGCCATGCTTTTGACCTCGGTGATTTTCCAAGCAGCGAGTTGCATTCAGAGCGGGTTCCTCGTGATGGTTTCTACATGCAGGGAAAGGGAGGAATTGGGCAGCTCTGCCTAAATCCCTCGAATTTCTCTCGTGCTTTCCCTTGCTCGTTCCCTCTCCCAACAGCCAGGCCGTTATCCGGATACTTTTTCAGAGGCATTCGTATCGCTGACAGCGGTTGTGGCCTTTCTGGGGCTTTTTATTTTCCCTCGGAGGCTTTGAAACGCCGCGTGCGGGGCTGGGGGCCAGCCCTTCCCATCCTGCGCCCCCCCTAATAACGCTTCTGGCTGATGCTGATTCTTTTTCTTTTGGCGAATCATTAAAAGGTGAAGTGTTTGGAGTGAGAAAGCATTAAGGTACCAAATGCTAGCACATCAAACCAAGTCCAGCGGTGTTGGTGAGCTCCAATTCCACCCCTTTGCCTTTGTCTTTCCCCCAAATCCCCTTTTTTACACTTCCCAGCCTCCCTGGGAAGTGGAGATCTTGCATTTAAGGTAATGTTCGTATGAGTTAAACCCTAAAGTGTAGGCTGAGAAAGTCTTGACCATGAGCGTCCATTTATTTTCCTTCTTGTGCCAGCAGAACGGCCCAGACCAGGACCCTGAATAGCAGGGGGGCTCTTAGGTCAACGGGGGAATTCTTTGTTAAATTATTTATTTCCATTCTGATTAATCCCAGAAATATCCCAAGGAACTCGGAGTAGATCGTACCACCGATGGGCAACCCAACGGGCAGATCTGGGTGTCCAATTGGGTAATTTTGTACTTAAAATCGACCAGGAAAGGCGCTGGCACGTTGCAGTAGACTTCTACGATCGAGGCTTTCTTTAGGATGTTTTCAATCGAAACCTGTGTACGCGGGAGGCCCAATTTGTACGAAAACGGGACTTCTTCTAGGAGCAGCATTTCAGACCTCGGTTCTTCGTGCCCAAAGCCAGCACCTGCACTTTGCCCACGAGTCAGGCTCTTTCCTCCTTCCGACTGGGAGCCAAGGGGAAAAGCCAAATTATTTGATAAACCCAGATCCCACATCCACAACCGGGTCAGGAATACTCATCAGAGCCTGAATTTTCGTAAGTGCCGGGACTTGTAACCACCCGGACTGCCCTGAGGGGCCGCATCCCTCTCCTTTCTCCCCCCATCCCACTCTTTCCCCTTTTTTCTCTGCCTTCCTCCCTTTTCCCCCAAAAAGGAGGGGGGAAGGAAAGGGAACGAACTCGCCTGGGTAGAGGGGAGCTGTAATTAATTATGAGCAGCGGGACCAATTTAAAATGGAAGATGTCAGCGAGACTCAAGACTTTGTTTGCCACCTTGGTCCTTTGCGTGGAGGATAAAAGGAAAACACGCTAATTTATTCCTGAACTGCGATTCCTTTTTAGTATTAATCTGTTTAATTAGCGTAGCTCATAAAGGCACGCGGGCAGGGGAGGGATGGGGGCCGCGAATGGAAAAATGAAGAAATTTTCAAAAGGAAAACCCGACGGGGACGGCTGCCCGGCGGGGAGGTGCTGGGGAGGAATAACGTCCCGCGAGGAAAGGTGGAAACGCCGCTGCTCTGGGCTGGCTAAGGAAGAACTGGAGTATTTGGGGCGTTTTCTTGTAGGGAAACGTCTTTGTGGTGAGCAGGACGAGGTGATCTAATGGGTCCCGTCCCTGCCCAGAGCTACGGATGGGTGACCCATTGGGGCAGAGCATAGCTGGCTTCGGGTGTTTCATTGCCCTCCTCTCCTGGCCTCGGTAATCTGTGCAGGTTGGTGTTGAGAGAACCTTCTGAAGCCCGTTGGTGATGCTTACCTGGGGACGGGGGGAGCGGGGCCGAGCTGGGAATTTCAAGAGGGAGCAAGCGGTCGTAGGGCCCGGGAGGAGGGAAAACACAGGAGAGCATTTAGTTAGATGACCCCGGCGGGGGTCATATGGGAAACCTGTACAAGGAAACCTTTTATTTTAGCCTCAGCGGAAGAAAGATCATTCATTACGTTTCAGAAGAGTGTCAGCAGCCCTGCAGTTGCTGACCGCACGGTTATATTCGTCCTTGAAACACGGGTGCGTGTGCGCGGTGCGTTACCCGGGTGGCTGTTCCTGAGGCCGTACGAGCTGCCGTGCCCACCTTTATTTGGTCCTGTGCGGCAGGGGCTCGCGTTTCCTTTAAGTGTGAGAAATGGGAGCAGACCAGGGGCATTTCCACCTCCGGTGTCCTCCGTGAGAGTCCCCAGGGCCTCCCCTCGGGTCCGCGCTCGGGGCACGTCCGTCCCCTGACGGATCTGACGGATCCGCTTGTGCTCCTTGGGAAGGGAGCTGCTTTGCCAGGTCCTTTCTCCTTCACAGCTGTTTCATCCCCCTGCTGGCTGTAATTCCTTTAATCCCACTGATTTTGGGGGGGGCAGCAGGAGCTGGATGCTGTGATTCCCAGTCCTACACGGTTGCTGCACGCCTCCTCTCCATCCTGATGGCTACATTTTGTTTTAAAGGACACCTCAATCGTCTCGGGCGATGGGAGGAGTATTTCTTCTGGGACTCCCCTTGTGTGAAATGTTGCTCCCCGCTCAGGATTTCCTATTAAAAATAACAATAACACCGACAGAAGGGCCGCTGGGGCGTTTTCCTCCGAAATGACCCCTGGACTCGCAGCCCCAGCAGTTACGGCTTCGCTGCTACGCAGGCTCCAAAACGTGAACGTGGCCAAAGCTCACCTGGAAACCAGCCCGTTCCTGCTCCTCCTGCACGAGGAGCCAAAGCGTGCCAAGGGGATGAGCGCGGCCAAGCGTAGGGGGAACCCAAAGCCCGGCAGAAAACAGCTGCAGGCAGCATCGATCGCTGGGGCAAGGCAAATTTGGGTGCCTTGCCTCGATTTAGCCGATTCTTAGCAGCACAATGGCAGCTTCGAGGCGGTTATTTCGGATGGGATCAGAACAGAAACACAATGCAGATAGATTTCTTCGCCCGATAACGGGTTTGAGCGAGGTTCCCTTTTATCCCGCGGCTTTAAAATAGCCGTCCCCTGCGCTCTCTGCCCTCATTGTGCTCGGGGTATTATGAACTCGGATTGTTTCGTAAACTGCTAATTTTAGGCACGTCGTGACGCTTCATTGTTCCCTTTATTGCTTTTCTAATACCGCGGCGGAGCGGCGGAAGTCATCCGCGTCCTGGGACTTTTCAGTCTAGACTGGACGAAGGACGAGAAAATACAGCTGGGGCGCTCATCCACCGGCCTTTTGTGCTCCGGATCCCGACCCCACGGCCAATTCCCTTCACCGTGGCGGAAGCCAGCGGTAATCGGACAGCAATCACAAATACACCTCTATCTGCGGGGGAAATGCCGCCGGCTTTCCAAACCAGTAGCCGGATACAATAGTCAGCGCGGGCACAATGGGGTTGCTAAGGCAGGGCTTTGCGGGAGTGCCTTGCATAGCCCTGGTGTCGTCCCATTATTCCGCTCCAGCCTCGGGTAACAATGAGGGGGAGATAAAAGCTTGGCACCCGCTCGGCTCAGAGGGGTGGGTTCATCCCAGCCCCTTTGTAGGGCGGTGTAATTTCAGGCTTTTACACGGCGGCTAACGCGGTGTCCAACCCCCCCCCGAGCCCCGAGGGAACGCGCGCCTAAATGGCTCGGGAGGGGACGCTGAGTTGCACATGCCGAAAACGTGCCCTGCTTCGTGAGAATTACTGCTTTTTTTTCAGCAAAAACGAGACGGTTTTGTTCGGTTTGTGAGAACTGGGTCAGTTGGACGAGTGGTGGGCTCGGCTCGTGCCAGCGGCGTGTCGGTGCGCTGCGCTCGGAGGGCAGGGCTGAGGCTTTCTTCAGTAGCAAGGAGCGATTTTTTTTTTCCCCAATAGGATTTTTTTTTTTCTGAAATAATCCGTAGCGGGTGTTTCAGCCCCCTCAACGTCAGTCGGATGCACCGGGTTCATGTGGCATGGATTCTGAATCAGCCGTGGGGCTCTTTCTCGGCTCCGGTACCGCTGGGTGACCTTGGGTCTCGTCTTGGGAAGTAGCTTAATCCTCACCCAGAAAAGAAGGATCTCAGCCTCCTTTCACAACTCCCGTATTTTCTGCTACCGAAGGAACTCCAGCTGTTGGGCATGGCCAAGGCTTGGGGTACAGGTGGGCAAAAGAGCCAGGAGTCACGGGGTGAGGTTCCTCGTCCCTCCCCTCTCCGCGGGCAGGATGCTCATTACTCGGGGAGGAACTGGAGGACTCCGCAAGGCCGAGCCAAGGTAAACAGAGCTTGGGCCCTGCCTTTAACTGACTCAGGGCCGTCGGGATTACACGAGGAGTCCTGCTGTCAAACAGCTGGGGCGGCGCGGCCCGAGGAGCGCAGATGGCTTTGAACATCGGCTGCGAAACCCCGGGAGCATTCCTTCTTCCAAGCAGCAGGCCGGGGCCTGTCCTCCCGGGGCTGCTGGGGAGCGTTTGGGGATCGGAGCGCTACAAAAGATCAATTAAAAAAAAAATGAAATGCTTTTCTGTCTGCCTCAAGCTGGGTTTTGCTCCAAAAACCACGCGTGGGGAGGGCGAGGAGTTGTGTCGGAAGCCCTGAGTTCTTCCACCCAAACCACGGCCGGTGTTGCTGGCGGGCATGGGACACCTGCGTGCCAGAGATGCTTTTCATTTCGCAGTCTCGCTGTGGAAAAGGAGGGGAAAAAAGGCCACTTGTGTTAGCCCATTCCACGGGAGAGCCGGGGCTCGGGGCAGCAGGGGTTTAGCTCCTCGTCGGGGTTGCTTCGCTTCCTGAGCGGAGCTGCCTTCATCTCCTGCAACCAAGGGACTCCCGGGGTAAGAATTCAAGTCCCATTTTCCTTTTCCATAAAACACGAAGGGCTGTTTGAGGATGGCCCAGCACAGTGACACGAAGCAGAAGCAGGAGGAGGAGCTCGTCCTTTTCTTTTGCCACTCGGTGCCTTCATTAAGCCCAATTTACATCTTTTTTTCCCTCCTTCCCCTGCTTCTTGGGCCCTTCTGCGCTGATGATGCTCAGGTTACACGGCCAGAGGCTCCTGGTGCAAAGCATTTGGAAACTCAGCTTGAGCCAGGAGGGAATTTCGAGCTGGCCCCTCAACCCTCTAAAACCCCATACCTACAAATTCAGCCCCCTCCCCGCTCCCGCCCGGAGCCGCCTCTGATCCTCGCGCTGGTTTCCTCCATGAAATGGGTGGCAAGAGGCTGAACGGCCACCGCCACAAAATCACCCGTGCGCTAAGGGGTCAAAAGCCCAGGTTTGGTGCCCCACATCAAGGCTCTTTCACCATCCCAGGCCTTTTGAAATGGAAGACAAGCAATAAAAACCGCTTCACGTGAAGGTGCTGTTAGGCTGGGAGGACTTTGTGGGACCCAGAGACAAGGCGGGCGCGGTGCTGGGCCGTGGGGTGCTGCAGGCAGGGCTGGTCCTGAGCCGTGGGCATCGCTCTGGGAGGATGCTCCTACTGGGGAGGGACAGCCACGGGGACCTCTTGCCAAGTCGGTCTATGTTTCTGTACCTGAGGGTGATATTTGTGGAGTGAGGTGGGTTTGACTCATCTCTGCTTGGGATCCAAGCACCAACCATCAGTGGGAAGACCCAAAGTAGCTGGAAGTGAGCCCACCACCGGCCCCACAGCCACCTTCTGCTTCCTGGAGCCACCCAGAGCCGTCTTGGAGCCACCCAGAACCGTCTTGGAGCCACCCAGAACCGTCTTGGAGACTCGAGAAAAGCAACACGAAGGTTTGGTGGTGCGAGTTCACAGACTCCCGCATTGGCTGAGGACCTTTGGATGCATCTGGTCCAAGCCCTGCTGAAGCAGGTCGCCCACAGAAACTGCACGAGAAGAGGGAACAAAGATGCTGAAGCCCATGAGATCTCCCTGATGCTGGGATATTTGGCACCCCTTTTTTGAGGATCGGGCCTGAGATGCACACCCGGATCTCTGCGGTGGGTAGTCCAGAGCTGGCTGCCACAAAATAAAGAGTTTTATCTTTGGGGTGAAGGTGGGGATGAGTGTCAGTGGGGGGAAAGCCTGCTAGGCAGCAGGCTGGGAGGGTGCTGAATAATCCCGTACGTTTGTACGGTGCAGGAGAGGAAGGGGTCGGCGCATGGATTTGTTGGCCGGCCTCCGCTCGTTGTCACGGTACAGTCGCCGCATACGGAGGTCTGGGGATGAGGAGCACGGCTGCCGTGTGCCGAAGGCATCGCGGGGTGTCCTGGCCACGGTGTCGGGGTTGGGATCTTGCCGTGATCCTCTCCTCCTCCTCCTCTGCAGCCCAGCTGCTTCAGCCTTGCGCCCGCAAGGAGCCCGACCTGCCAGGGGAACAGCAACCCTCTAATCCGACGGAGTCAATCGCATGCAGAAATGTTGTCGTGCTCGGCCCCGGCCCTCCCGGGATACCTTATGTAAAGTTACGCCGCTTCTATTACAGGGCTTCAGCTTCTGCTCCCTGTCGCACAGGCACGGCATCCTCAATTACAGCCGCAGCATCTGCCAAGCCGGGGCTGGGGTTTTCCCATCAAAGCACAGGCACTGCGACTGCCTCCGCCCGGCTGCCTGGTGAGCCAACGCCGAGCTTCACCGCCCTCCCTGCAAAGGTTCCCAGCACTGCCCTGCTATTGGCTTGACACCTTCCTTTCTCTTTTTCTTTTTCTTTCTCTCTTTCTTTTTCTTTCTCTTTTTCGTTTTCTTTTCCTTTTCCTTTTTCTTTTTCTTTTCCTTTTTCGTTTTCTTTTTCTTTTTCTTTTTCTTTTCCTTTTTCTTTTTCTTTTTC
>JAACYQ010025522.1:0-57995 GCA_011075105.1 Heteronetta atricapilla | reverse complement strand
GCCCCCCCCGACGAGGAGGAGGAGGCGGCGGCGGCAGCGGCGGCTTCAGCTCCGTCCTTTCCCTTCACCTTCCCCGGCCCGAGCCCCGCCGCTCCCCGGAGCCGCTCCCCCCGCGCGGCGTGTCAATGGTCGCGGCCGCCGCGGCCTCGCACCGGAGCCGTTGGGCGGCGGCGAGAGGCAGCGGGGGCGGCGGAGAGCGGGAGGAGCCCGGGGGAACCCCGGGGGAAAGCGGGGGGAGCCCAGGGGAGCCCGCCCGGCTCCGCCGCCCGCAGGTGAGAGGTAAGGAGGGGTGTAAAGGGGGGGTGGGATCGGCGCCGGGGGGGGTCTTCGGTGGAGGCTGGAGGCCTCTTGCCGGTCTCCTTCCTCCTCTTCCTCCTCTTCTTCCTGATCTTTTTCCTAGTCCTCCTCCTCTTCCTTCTTCCTAATCTTCTTCCTAATGCTCCTCCTCCTCCTCATTCTCCTCCTCTCCTTCCAGGTCTTCCCTCTCCTCCTCTTCTTCTTCATCCCCCTCTTCTTCTTCCTAATCTTCCTCATCTTCCTCCCCCTCCTCTTCCTAGTCTTCCTCCTTTTCCTCCTCCTCTTCCTAATTTTCCTTCTTTTCCTCCTCCTCATCTTCCCCCACTTCCTTCTTCTTCCTAATCTTCCTCCTCTCCCTGCTCTTCTTACTACTCTCCCCTCTTCTTCTTCCTAATCTTCCTCCTCTTCCCAACATTCCTCCTCCTCTTCATCATCTTCCTCCTCCTATTTTTCCTAGTCTTCCTCCTCCTCCTCTTCCCAATACTCTTCCTCATCACCTTCCTCCTCCTCTTCTTGCCACTCTTCCTCCCCTTCCTCCTCTTCCTACTCTTCCTCATCTTATTCCTCATCTTCTCCCTTCCTCCTCCTCCTCTTCCTCCTCCTCCTTCCCCTCCACCCCGTATCTGCAGGGGCTCGTCCGCGTTAACCGGCCCCAGCCCCCGGGGCTGTGCCCCCCCAGGCCGTGTCGGCTCCCGCCCCGATCCCGGGGGCTCAAAACCTCCCAGGGCCGCCGTGCGCGGCTCCCGCGGCTCCCACGCTCCCGTCCCCCCCGCTCCTCGTTTCTCGGCCGAGATGTCAGCGAGGATGGAAAATGTGACAGGAAGGAAGGGAGGCTTTTTTTTTCCCCCCCCCTCCTTTCCTCCTGCTAAATATGGAGCGACGTTAAAACCCGAAGAGTTGTCGCCAAAAGGAATCCCGGCCCGCGCTCGGCGGCCGAGGGAGGGAGGGAAGATGCCGTTTGCTGGCTTTTTTTTTTTTTTTTGGCCGCGAGCTTCCAGCTGGGAAGTTTCGCAAGGAGCTCCCGGGGTCCGTGCCGAGAGCCTCAAGGAATTTTGGTCGCTCTCCGCTACGCTCGAGAATTCCTCGGCCCTCCTCTCCGCGCCGGCGGGGAGCTCGCAGGATGCTTCGGAAACGCTCGGGGATTTGGTTTCCCCTTCCGCGCGGGGGCTCTGAGGGAAGGCAGGGAGTTTGCTCGGGGAGAAACCCGGCGTTGCCACCTTCCCCCCTCCGTGGGGCTTCTCGGGGAGAGGCTCTGCGGGGCGATTTCGGCCGATTTCCGTCAAAACCGATGTGTTAAAATGACCGAGCGGCGCGGCAACCCGCTGCCTCCAGCTTCTGGGGGCACTGCTGCCCTGGCGCTGCCCCGGCTGCGTTGTTCCCAAGCCGCCGGCGCTCGTGGCTCTGCTCCTCCGAAACGTCACCCTCGGCGCGGATCCGCGAGGGCCAACGCTCGCATCCTTGGGGAACCTTTCCTGGGTGCCTCCCTCCTGCAGCCCGTGGCCGGCCCTGCAGGTACCAGCGTTTCCTCTGATTCGGTCCCCAAAACGCTGCTGCTTTGTGCCGGGGGCCGTGCCTGCTGGTTAGGGGGTGGAAATGGGGTCGGGGCGTTCGGTACCCGGGTAACTGGAGCGTCCTCAGCGACACGAGGAGGGATTTGTTGAACGTTTCCTACCCGGGGTGTGCGCCGTGGCGCTGAAGCAGTGGATGTGGGGATTAGGGGGAGATTTTCCCGATAAGCAAGCGGTTCCCTGAGTGTCCGGGACGATTTCTTGCATCTTCATCCCCGGGAACAGCTGGTCCTCGGCGTGGCCGAATGACCTTCCTATTTCTCCGGCAGCTGTAATTCTCCAGTGGGAATTTTGAGGCCGGGGAGCAGAGACGAGAGGAGGAGGTCTCCTTGCGACTTCGGTGAGGCTGCCGGGGCCGGAGGATGAGCTGTCAGGGAGGCAGAAATCGGGATCCGGGAGCAGAGCTCGGCCGGTAGCGTGCCTCGGTAAGCGTCGAGGAGCTGGGAGCGTGGAGGCGGCGGCGCTAAACCCAACGGCGGGCGATGAAACTCCAAATCCCTCAGCCTGGCCGCGCGCCTGCTCCCCGGGGCGCGCGGGGAGCCGCGTGCCGTCGGAGCCGCGCCGTGTTTATGTTGGGAGAGCTGGCGGCGAATGAATGAGCCGCAGCCGGGGCTTCGGAGCTGCGGCGTGGACCGGGGGGAGGCGATTCGGGAAAAGCCTGGTGCCCGCTCGTCCCTCTCTGCCTGCCCCCCCGAATCGCCGCTCGCCCGGCCGAGGGAATCGGCGGCGGTCGCTCGTCGGATCGCGTCCGGCGCCTGCGCTTCGGGGAGTGAAAGTTCGAAGCGGCTGAGCGTGGGCTGGGGTTTGAGATCGTGGTCGCAGAGGAAGTCCCGGTGGCCGCTGCGACGAGCGTTGAGGTTAGCGGGCTGGGGGAGAGGGAGCAGGGACCGGTCCCGTGCAGACCGTTGCGGGGGGGAATGCCCCCCTTCGAGGCAGATCGCTTCCTTCGGCGGCCAGTCCTCTTTGTTCCAGGATAATTTGTCGGCCTAATTTCTTCCTGTCAAAGCGGCTCCATGTTGCGCCGAGTAATTAATGGTAATTTGGGCCCGGGATGGGAAACGAGAGGTCTGCAGCTCGAGAAGCTCAGACGAGAGCGGAACCTCGGCCTCTCCTGCGTGAGTCAGGCCCCGCCGCGCCACCTCTCCTGAAGCGAGAACCTGTGTGCCAGAGCAGAGGCAGGCGGTACGGGTGGGAGGGAGCGGGGGGCCTGGGGCGTCACCGCTTCTGGGAGCCCCCTGCCGCTGCAGGGAGCCAAGGACACGCGTGGAGAGGGGGGAACGAACCGCCGAGGTGACGTGAGAAGCTTTTTATCCGAGGCGGTGCGGCGTGTTCGGCGCGTTCCTGGCGCCCCGGCCAAGTGCTCGAGGCGTTTGGAGTGCCGTAACGAGGGTTTCTGCGTCCTGCCCAGCAGCCTCGCTCGAGCCGTGGCTCTTTTGGGGAACCCCCCCCCCCCCGTTGTCCCTTTTCCCTCGGTGAAGGGAAGCCAGACTCCTTCCCCTCACCCTCCCGAATCCGTGCGTGTTCTCAGGAGAGGTGCGGCTGTCCCCACCCCCGGCGTCCGCCGCGCTGCACGTGGAGCACGAGGTGAGTTACGGCACGGAGGCGCCGCAAGCACACGGGCTCACCTCCGTCACCTCGCAGCCGTCCTCCTCCTTCATCCCCCTCGCTTTCATCTCCTTTGGAGAGGCTTTGGAGAGGGGAAGGTGGCCTGGAAAGCCCGGCAGGCGTGAGGCGTGCTGCGGCCGAGCTGCGTCTGACTTTGGAGACCCGGATTCGTAACGTGGGGGGTCTGAAACGCTTTGACGCTGGAATAGAAATCAATAAATCCTGTTTGGGGCCCGATCGGAGAGGTCCCGGGGAGCTGCAGCCACATACCAGTGTTTAAAAACAGAGCTTGACGTGTTTCAGCTTGTAGGCTTTGCGTATCCACGTTAAGTAAGAGGTGACAGGAAGCCTGGGCTCAGGTATGAGCAGTGAATCAATCAACGCCGGAGCGCGCCGCGGCTCGGCGAGCCTCCCCTTTGGATGACTGCCTGCCCCTGTCACGCCTGGCGTTTCGAAACGAGCTCTGCGAGCCGGGATTGTTGGGATGATCTCAAGCCCAGGGGTTTAGCTCAGCCCGGTCTCCACCCCGGCGGCGGTGACCTTGCCCGGGGGCTGCGGAGAGCAGCTGAGGTTCCTCGGGGCGCGAGGCTCGGCTGCCGGAGGTAGGAGGGCGGCCGGGGGCTGCGCTGTGATGCCTTCACCAGGCTCTTGTGCGAGGAGCTGGGGGGCTCCTGACCACAGGGCACCCCCAAACTGCTCCCAGCCACCCTCTGCGCTCGTTTTTTCTCCTTTGCACAGCACGCGGCGTGCTGAGCGCACGCGGTCTCGTCCTTCCCGTTGGCAGAGCAGCGGTGACGTGAAAGGGATGGACGGGGAGCCGCGGAGGTGGCTTTTGGGGCTTTTTGGAGTGCTGCTGCCTTTGGGCACGGCGATATTGGCTGCGGGGAAGTGATTTAGGCAGGGACGAGCTGCAGCGCGTGCGAACTGACGGAGGGATCCTCCTTTATCTCTGGGCTTGCGTGGGGTCCGTCCCGCGCTCGAGACCCTGCCTTTCCAGAGTCAGCGCCTCGATTGTCACCCTGGGAGTTCCGAACACTTCATTCACAAATCGCAGCTGGCCGAGGGGTGCCGTTACTAGTTTGTGCTAGTAAATTATGTCACAGGCCGTGTTAGAGGGCTTTCAGCAGCCAGGAAATCTGTTCCCGGCCTCAACGTGCATTACGCCAGCTCCAAGTCCCGCTATTAATCACGGCGATGGCCGGCGCCCAGTTGGGCACCTCTTACTTCACCCTCCGAAGCAACGATCTCGTCCTCAGGGGCTTTCAGATAAGCGCTAACGCGATAACTGCTGGTGTGACCCAAAGAGAGGCCTCGGCACATCTGCGGGAGGTTTTCTGTTTACTCATCCTTCTCTTAAAAAAGAAAAAAAGAAGAAGGGGAGGACCTGCAGAAGCGCCGCGGGCCCGTCAGCGTGAGCTGGGAAGATTGGAGGGTCGATGTGCTGCTTCCTGGGGGGGAGGAGGAAAATGTGGGGGTGAGAGCGGCAGCTCGGGCTGTGGGAGCAGTGCCGGAGCAGAAAGGGAGCTGGAGGAAGGAGCAACGTGCCTCGATGGTGAAGCAGGTTAGAGGAGAAAGAGCCAGGAGTGAAACTCAGGTGGGACAGCTGGTGGCGAGGCTGAAGGGACGGGCAGCACGGTGGCCTTAGCTTCTGAGCGGGGGATCTCAGCCCTCAAGGAAGGAAATCTGCTGAGTAAGAGGAGAACTATGAGGAACGGGCTCTGCTTTTGAAAAAATAAAAATAAAAAGGAAAAGCATTTTAGTGGTTTCGATGGATTCCAGCGGCGCTCTGGGAAAGGGCAGCCTTTTGTTCCAGGCACCGCGTGCAGCGTGGGGATGCTGTGGCACCAAACCTGCAGCTCTGGAGGGTCCAGCCCGTTTCCCGTGGCGGCGGAGGGAGGCAGGACAGCGTGCAAAATTTCCCTTGCCACTTCAACATTTGCATAATATTTTTACCGTGCCAGCAGATAATCATCTCCGTTTTGTTCCAAAAGCGAAGCGCTGATGGGATGCGCTGGGGAAGCTGGCAAATAAACGGATCCGCTCGCGTTTTCGAGCATTGCTGAACGCGTGGTGAAGCGGGTGAGTGGATCCATCAGGACCTCTCAATTTCACTGTTTTGCAAACTGGCTGCTCCGCAGCCCAAAGCCTCAGACGTGTGACTTCCAGCCTGCCCCCAGCTGCTCGTGCACGTGTTGTGGTGGTCTCTGAGCAGAAATACGGACCCAGGTCTCCCCCCATCGCTCCACGTTGCTGGGTCAGCAGGGCACCGCTTTCCAGTCTGCCTGCAGCAGCACAAAAGCTGCAGCTCCGCGTCTCCGAGAAGACGCCGATACCGTATATGCCAGGCCCGAATGCTGAATGAGGGATGAATAGAAATGAGTTGGAAATGAATAATAAATTGGAAAGCACGGATAATCCTCAAGATTTTCTCTCGAGGAGACTTTAAACCTATTTAGTTACAGACAGAGAGATGTTTTTAATCCCAGCCGCCATGTAGAATTTGCATTTTCATTCAGATGGTGGGTCGGAACAAGGCAGGATCTTGGACTCTGTGGCAGGGGCTTGTTTTTAGATACCCTGGTAGCTGGAAAATTGGGGCTGAGCTTCACATCAGAGGTTACGTTATTTTCTAAGGTTATATGGGAATACCTGGAAGAGAAATGGGAAGGCCATTTTTGTGATCAGCAGGGTTCTACTTTGAAGTTTTGTGGACAGTTTTGCTGCTCTTTGGTTCTGCTTCGGTCAGTCCCTCAAAATCTTCCTGCAGGGCAGTGGATTTGTGTATTCCTGCTTCTTTTTTTTCCCATCGCTTTGACCTGTGGAGGTATTGTTGTGTGTAGGTTGCTGCGTGATGTCTGAATTTGCATTTTAGCTCTCTGCTGGACTCTGACAGTCTGCACAGGTTGGCAAAGTCATCTCGGGCAGGCTGTACACCTTCCTGTAGGGTTATGGAAGAACCTCTTCTATAGTACCACCTTTTTATAAAAATCTTTAACCAACTTATCTAGCACCGTTTTCATTCCTGGACTCATCTACAGTGATTAGGTAATATTTTATTTTTTTTGACTGGAGCAGGGAGCTGGGGGTGACAGCTCCAACCCAGCCCCTCGTGAGGACTTGGGGGCAGTTTGAGGCGAATCTCTGCTCTCTGTGGAGCTAAATGAAAAAGGATGAGCTTGAGTTTGATTTCCACCTTACAGCATGCTTAAAGGAGGTGTGGGATGGGCGGCTGCAGCCTCGTTTGTCTATGCAATGTTGTCTTTAAGAGCATCCCTCCTTTCTGGCATGTCGAGGAAGCCTTTCTGGTAGTTTTCCTTCCCCTCCCCACTGAGACCCAAAGGAGGCTGCTGACAGCCTTGGTGGCTGCTCGAGCATTTTCCACCTTGGTTCCAGGAGTGTATTAAGGTGGGAAGGTGACAGGAACGGGTGGTGATCCCACAAGGTCTCCTTGTCAGCGTTAGCAGCTGGACAGGTCTCAGCCAAGTGGTGTTAACAGCAGGCTTGATGGTGCTTTGTGTGGTCGTGGTTTACCTGTGTGACAGAGAATTCACTCTTTGCCTTCCTTCAGGTTTGCTGAGCCGACTTCGGAGCTGGCACAGAGGTAGTTGTTTTGCTGAATATCCTGGGGGATGTTTGAGTTTACGTAACTTCCATATGGAGCCCTCTGCACGTGGGAAATCAGGAAGAAACCATGAAAAGCTGGGGGCTGCTCTGAGAGGATGTGCCTTATCCAGACTGTGCCTGTTTGTGGCAAGGGAAAAAGGAACCCGGGGAACCTTCTGCTCTTGTTTTCTCCCTCCTAGCTCGATGGGCACGGTGGGTCGAGTGGCCTGGACACAGCTGCTCCATCACCCGGTGCTGCCACGGGGAGAGGGCAGGCCTGGGAGCAGCGCGTGGGCCGTGGCTCCTCCACACAGGCCTGGCAGCTCCCTGCTGTCGTTCCCTTTGAGCCCCCCTTTCCAAAACCCCTTTAGTCCCTCGTGTGTAAGCACAGCAGCTCTGCCCAGCAGGGCTGGCATTGCAGGCTGAGTCTTTTAAGCTTGTCCCGAGCTGCTTGGCCTGCCTTGATCTCGCTGAGGCCTTGGTCGGAGATCCCAGCTAGTCAGGCATCCCTGTGAGGGGCTCGGCTGAGTACGTCCAAGCAGTTGTAGGCCTGATATTGCCGGGTTGCTACTAATTTACTAATTACACAGCATCAGGTGCCCCCTCGGTGGGGTGTCTGGAAACATCCCTTTTCATTTTCCTCTCCAGACCAAGCGGATCGAAGCCCAGCCCTCCCCCCACCAACACCCTTTTGAACTGTAGGGCTGAGAAACCTGATTTTTTTCCTCTGAAAGCCGCTTAGACTGGTGAATGGAGAACAAACAAGGTTACGCACACAGGCATGGCAAAAGTGGGAACTTGTGAGGGGGGGAAATGCTTTGGGGATGAGGCAGAGAGGGCTGGTGGTGGCCGACTGAGTACAGGGCTGGGCTGGAAACTCCAGCCGGGTTTCCTGGGCCTTGAAGCACCTCAGCATCCCAGCCCAGGCATTGCCCCTATTCCACATTTTTTTTTAAGAGTTCCTGCAAGATCACACAGCTCTGGCTGGTTTTAGGAAGCAAACAACTTTGCAGTTGCTCAATCCTTGCTCAGTTTCTCCCTTACGGTGGGAAGAGGTGGCACAGCGAGTGGGGCAAGGGCTTTCCCGCTGCCCTGTGACAGGCTGAAAGACCAAAGCTGTGCTTTAATCGGTCTAAACTGGCACTGTTGGGCCCCAAATGAATTCCTCCCCGTGCTGCCTGCGGTCTGGGTTGCTTGGGTATGAGCCGGGTGTGGAGGGCAAGTTCAAACCTATTGATGGTTCGGCTCGCTTTGGGAGAGAATCCTTAAAATCACGATTTAAGGCTTTCTCACCGTGTTTGTCGGTGCAGGTTCTTCAATGATTACTGGCACAGGGAGAGCACTGTGCCTACCGGGAATTTCATTTTGGGCTGTTCCGTGCCTCACAGGTTAAGAAAGGTGATGCAGAACAGGGATTTAAGGGAACTGGTTCCTGGAGCCCTGCCTGCCAAAATGCCACCCACTTGGTAGGGGACGCATTGCAGGCCAGCCGAGCTGCCCTCTTTATACTCGGTGTTGAATTCTTCTTGCCCTGCTGCTTTATGAAGGCGATGCAGTTTCAGAAATGCACGTAATTAATGAAGAGCATGGGCGTTAGCCCAGTACCCGACTTTCAGAGCGATATGGAGATTGTCGGTGAGGCACTGGGAAAGGACCGGGCTTTCCGAGGCAGCCCCAGCTCTGTGCTCCAGCTGGCTTTGCAAACTGCATTCTGGAAAGCTCCTTGTGGGAAGGAGCGCTTCTATTCTGCCTGTTCCAGTAAAACTGTTGATCGAGCTTTGTCTTTAATAGGACTGGCCTGCTGGCGCAGGGCTTTTGCAGAAAGATTAGCCTGCCCCTGTGACGAATCGCAGCTCGTCTCCTTTGGGATGCGTTGCCTCTGTTCGCAGCCATCAGCCTCCCAAGTGAGAGCCCAGCGTTCAGGGTTCAATCCTTCCTCTCCCTGCAGCTCGAGGCTGAGGCAGGGCGGAATAAAAGACAAAACCTCTTCTCGAGTCTGATCCCCTGCAGCCTGGAGTGTTCCAGCTTCTTTATCTCCCTGCTCCAGCACCTCCGATGGCACGGATCCGCAGCGTGGCAAAGCCTCCCACCCAGGCAAGATGTGTTTTGAGCTGTGGCAGCACTAAGGGGGTTCGTTCCTGTCCTCTGATCCCAAGGACCGGCTGCCTTTTGCCACTGGGATCCAGGTTGTGCTGGCAGCCTGCCGGACCCAGTGTGTCTCCAGAATGAGAAACAGGCTGGGGGATTGTTTTGGTTAAACTGGAGGCTGTTTCCCCCAAGATTTTGTGAGGGTGCAGCAGTCGGCAGCTCCCTCCAAGCCCCACGGGTCCTGTCCTGGTCCCCTTGGGGAAAAGGGTTGCAAGAGGAGCGAGGAGCAGATGCTGCGCTGTGCTGTGTCATTTTGCTAACTGGCTTTCAGCTGTGATTCAGCCGTGATAATGCATTTCTGTGTACCGGGATGAGGAATTAAAGGGTAATGTGTTGTTTATTTAAGGTGGAAGTAGCAAAGTGGCTATAGGGTTGAAGCCTTGTTGGGGGGTTGAATAAGAGCACTGCAGGCATCAGGGATAAACTAACTTCCCGCTGCCCTCCGTGGTTATAGCCTCTGCTCTGGGAGGAATCAGAGTTCTGCTGGTTTCACTCCGTTTTTATTTATTTTTTATTTATTTTATTAAGTCTTTTCTGCAAGAGAGAGAGGCTGCATCAAGCCTTGGGAGGCCACGTGGCCTCAGACAGCTGCTGTGACATGAACCAATCGTTTGGACTTGGGCTACTGGCTTTCACCTCTTACCCGAGAGCTGGCCCATTGATGCCTTCCATCAGAGGTATGCCCCTATTTCAAGTCCCCCTCAAACGAGTCTTTCAGGGACCTTTTGTAGCTCTTCGGTGTTCTCCAGCCAGTTCTCGTGAGTATCTGACAGCCCCAATTTATCTGTGGTTGTCTGATGTGCCCCCAGATGACCCCATCAGCCTGTAACGTTGGGTGTCACGTTAGAGTCAGTCTGATCATTGCTGATAGCTTTACTTCATCTGTTTTTTGGAAGCTGGGAACTAATTTTGAGTCCAAGCGGTCAGAACATTGAATAAAATGCTCTAAAGCTTACGAAGAATTCAAACTACGCTCTCAGAGTTGCTCCTGTGGTGGATCTGACCCCAGATCCTGCCTCTGGGCTCTGTCCCGGTTGCAGGGGTGTTGGCGGAGAAGCCGTTTTCATCCGTTCTCCCCTCTGCATTCTCCAGGAGCCCAGAGGTGGCCTTGTCAGAAGGTGCTTACAGGCAGGGCTTGGCAGTACCCACAGGGCCCTTTCTTTATCCATCCTCCTTGGCTTTTGAGCTCCTGTTCCATAAATTCTCCCTGTTCACAGATAGCACACTCGTGTCAAGCACTTCCCCGCTTAATTCTTCCATTTCTGGCTTTTCTTTCCTCTGGGCAGGGCTGTTTCTTAGCAGCTTAAGCGCACGGACGCCTGCTGGTTAAGTCTTTCCTGGCCTCAAAAAGACAAATAGAAACTCCTTCGCGTTCCCTTCCTTCTCTGAGCTCTCCTCCATGAATTTCCCTGCCCTTACCATCCTGCTCCTCTTTGTCGACGTCTGCCTTGTCTGCGGGCTCCTTGAGCCCAGGTTGGGGCTGAAGTAAGCCAGGGAGGCCAGCG
This sequence comes from Heteronetta atricapilla, assembly GCA_011075105.1. Classification (NCBI taxonomy): domain Eukaryota; kingdom Metazoa; phylum Chordata; class Aves; order Anseriformes; family Anatidae; genus Heteronetta; species Heteronetta atricapilla. The sequence goes on along the minus strand of JAACYQ010025522.1, from coordinate 47,269 downwards.
CGGGCTGCTCCCCGTCTGGGAAGGGAAAGATGCGAAATGACAAATGAGTTTGTGCTTCCTTGCTCGTTCAAGTGCTGGCTTTTGAAATCCTCTAAGCCTGAAGCCTCTCACTTGGAGGACGTGCGTAACGCCTAACGATGCCGGCTGCTTCCCACTCGAGCCGCCTAATGCCTTGGGTGAAAGAGAGATGCTTATTCTGAAGTGGGGCTTGTTCAGTTCCATTTAGGTAATGGGCAGCTGAAAAGGCAACGCTTCTGCTGCTTTTCCCAGCAGAAAACATCCTGCAGAGAATTCCTTATTAGCAACGAGATGCTAAACCTTGTCATCTCTGAAAGCTGGGCTTAGCTGACGTCAGTGGTTTGCTCCTGTCCTGGAAGCTCCCTTTTTTTTCTTTCTGCCAGCCGTGCCCGTTTCACCGCTGGTATTTGTCCTTTCTGTTAACAACCGGGGGCTCGAGCCCCGTCACGTCCGAGTTAGGTGGTTTTTCTGCTTTAAAAATGGAAAAGGAACTTGGTGGGGTTCATCGGTGCTCGGAGGAGGAGGCCGGGCTATCGCCCCGGCGTGAAAAGGGAATATAAGGGGCGAAGAGCCGCTATGAGGTTGTCACGTAGCAGAGGTGGGCAGCTGGAAGATTTCGGCGTTCCTCTTTTTCTTTGAAAGCTTATTTCTCAGTTCCCTGTTTTCCTGCGCGTGTCGGACCGCATCTGACGTGGGCTGAGCCAGCTCAGGCATTGGTGGCTGTGGGATCGCCTGGGCACGGCGCAGAGGAGAAGGGAGCTCGCTCCTGGTTTCATCCCTTTGTCTTCGAGGTCTGATGCGGAGGACCCCGAGTAACCCAGAGCAGAGCTTGTGACTGCGCCGGGTGCCCTGACCGCCTGACTTTCCATCCTTTTGGTCGGACGAGATGGAAATGTGGAAACCAGATGTGACCCGGCAATGCTATCTTGTTTAACTATCTGTATCCAGATGTTTCCAGCTTGTAGCGCTAATTTCCACTTGCGGTTATCCAAGAACTAAATCTTGCAGGATGCTTACGGCCCCCCTGTCTGCGGAGAGGAGTCGAAGCTCCCTCAGTTTTCGCCCCGCGTGCATTTACTTTACCCAAGCAAACGTCTCTCTCGTTCCCTGGGCAAGGCTTCCCGCGTCCTCAAGGCCACGCGAGCTCCCATCTGAAAACGTCCTTCCAGTCGCGAAGGTTTCTCTTCGTTAACCTGGACGAGGGGATTGAAAAGCAAGAGGAATAAGACTATATTTGAAAAGCCGTGAGTAATTCGGGGTAAAGCGCTTTGCGAGGGCCTCGCATCGTGTCCTTTTTTTTTTTTGATAGACCGGCTTTCTTTGAGGGATGCCCCTCCCCGGAGGACGCGCGTGCCCTCCTGCAGGTTTTATTGGCACGTGGACACCGAGCTCGGAGAGACGTGTGTTAATTTCTCGAACTCCGTTTGAGAAGCAAGCTGTTCCCGCAGCCTCTCGCAGCTCCTGTGTGCCGGGAGCTGCTGCAGTCAGGCCGCGCCAAGAATCCCATTTTTAACGGGGGAAGGCAGAGCTGGCTAAAATCCCCCTCCTGGACTGGCTCTGCGGGGACCGAAGGTAGTTTAAAAAAAACAAAACCAAAACAAAACCCAACATTGCTTTTGACATTTGAAATCGGTCTGGGCAAGGCATTAGGAAACAACGTACTCCAGGGGATGAGATGATCTAATACATCTGACTTTAAAGCAACAAGCTCCTGTGGAAACTTTTCTTCTGTGCCTGGTCCAAAGCACTGGCTGCCGCCCTGGTTTCCCCCCCCGGTACTGTCACTCGCAGCCAGCGAGCCTGGTTACGTTTCTGTGCCTCTTATTTTGTTCTTGTGCCCGCGTTAGCTCCCTTCCTGAGTAATCGGGAAGAAAGGAAGGAGGGAGAAAAGGGAGTGCGGGGCTGCGCAGGCTGGAGCTGGGCCAGGGCAAGCCCCAAGGGTCAGGCGGCCCCGGAGCTGTGGGAAATGGTGGCCGGAGCCTGGTGGCTCCTCCCCGCTCCTCTCCCTGGCCACCCCCCGGGTGGGTTTGAGCGTCGCAGGTGGCTTGTTTGCATCCCAGTTGCATCAAATCGCCCGAGGTTTCCCTTTAGGAAAGGTTTGGCTTCCCCCCGTTCGGCTTGGTCGAGCGCTGGACTCGTTTCTTTCTCGTCTGTAATCCTAGGCGTGGCTCGGGCTTTCCCAAGAGGATGTTTCTCGCTCCGTCCCATCCTTCGTCCCTCATGCTCCTTACGGAGGGTAACAGTTTGTATTTTCGAGGTCTGATTCGTGCTGGTGTGTTCGTGAGCAGGTGCCAGCAGCAGCTGTGGGCATGCATGAAGTAACAGAGGAGACACTGACGGGGAATTGACTGCATCCTCTCTGCCTCTCGAGGCTTTAACCTCAAGGGGCAAGGTTTCTGTTCCTTGTAGTCTTTGCAGGCCGTCCCCACTTGCTAAGTCTCAAAGCTTCTCCCAGCTCTGAACCCTTGGGAGGAATCCTTCTGAGAAGCAGCGATGGGACACAACCACCCTGCCGCTCTTCCCGTTCCCCGGAAGGATTCAGAGGGACCCTTTTAACGTAAAACCCTGCCATTTTAGCCAACTCTTGGCGCTTTTTAGTGGCACGCTTAGATCTCAGCGCCCTCGCTGCGGTCAGGCCGTGAGGCCGACTGCCCCTCCTACTGACCCCTTCCCTTGGCCCTTTCCTTTCGAGTCGCGGAAGCAGCTCACCCTGCTTGCTGCAGCCTCTCCGTGTGCTCCTCCATCTCCCCCATCCCGCCCGTGGCTCTGCCGTGGTCCTGCAGAGCAACGGAGAGCTCCCACTGCGAGGTTCTAGTACTCCCCTTTAATCATTATTAATTTTTTTCAAAGCTTGTAGAGACGGGGCCTGTGTTTGCAGGAGCGTCCGGATGCTTCGTGTTGGCAGGACGCTGCGGTACGGGTCTCCTAAACCTGAACTTCGGGTATCCAAACCCCAACCCACGGCCTCAGGGAGCTCTGGAGAGTCACCCCACAGATAAATCTTCATAAATCATCGCTCAGCACTTCGTTTGCCACGTCGCTTAAAGCACGACAGGGTAAACAACGCTAGCATTTAGGGGGTTACAGCTTTACTGTGCCTATCTAAAGCCGGGGAGAAGTGGGAAGAATTAGGGCAAACTCGTACCAAACTCCTCCATTTGTAGGGTTTTTTGTAAGGCCTCGATGTTTGGGCCCATCCTTCACGTCCAGGACGTTCATCTCTTTTGTTGTGCATCCCTTCTGCCTCCGAGGAGAACATAAGGACGCGTGGAGATGCTGCAGGGGGAGCGTATGTGCCCGGGTGGCGAAGGCACGCCGTCGGCTTGTCAGCGCGCGGGAAGCTCCGTATGGAAAAGGGTGCTCGTGGATATGGGAAACATCCGGGCTGAAGGCAAAGCAGATGGGACGCACAGACCAGACTGAACGAGCCTGTCGAGTTTGTGCTTTATTAATCAGACATGTTATCAGGAGTCATCTGTATTTTTCTTTCCCCTTTTTATTTTTTTTTCTCCCCCCCCTCTTTTCAAACCAGTTCTTCCGCTTCTTTGCCCGCGGAGCGCTAATGAGGAGCGCGGTTTGGATCTGGCAGGTTTGTAGGGCGCTGCTTGTTTGTGTCGGCGCGCGTCAACGCGGTGAGACCCGGGCTGAGAGCCCCAAACGTCGCCTTCTGGGGCTGCTGGCACCGCCTCGGTAGCGTGGCAGCGGCGGCGTGAACGCCTCTGAGATGGGGCGAGCCCTGCAGGCTGCCCTTGGGGTGTTGTTGTGCCCACGTGGGTGGTGGCTGGATAAACCCGTGGAAGGCTCCCGTGGCCAAAAGGAGCCTGTGCTGGAGCCTGAGAGGTGTTTCGGAGTGAAAATGGTGCATGGTGGGGGTGCTCTGCCCCTGCTTCGTAGGCCTGCTGCTGCTCGCTGATGATCCCAGCATGGCTGAGGCAGGCAGGGCCCCCCGTGTGTCCCCCCAGCCCCACGTCCCGGCAGCTGCTGCAGCCCCCCCAGGAGGAGCCCCCCAAGCTCTGGGCAGCCTGTGCCAGGGCTCCGGCACCCGCCCGGCCCAGCAGTGCTGCCTGAGGGGCAGGGGGAGCCGCCGGGGCTCCGGGCTGGGCCCGCGGCCTCTGGGCCTGGCCCTGGGCACCGCTGAGCAGAGCCTGGCTCCGGCCTCTCCGCACCTCCCTGCAGGGCTTGGCGGACACGGACGGGATCCCCCTGCCCTCCTCGTCCCCAGGCCGAGCAGCCCCAGCTCCCTCGGCCTCTCCTTGCGGGTGACAAGGAAGAGGCGCTTGGCACGAGTGAGGGACGCCGGGGCTGAAGGGGCAGCGCTGGATCAGCCGCTGGTGGTGCTGAGCCCCCGCGGGTTCCTCCATGTGAAAGCAAGCAGCCCTGCTGCTAGGGGGAGGGGGAAAAAAAAAGGGAAAAAAAAACCCTCCGGAACACTTATCTGCAGCGGTCCGAGGCTGCAGATAACATTGAGTCACCGCCGAAAAGGCTGAAAACAAAACAGATGTGGAGCCGCTGGTGGCTGTGAGCGTTAAAGGCACCAGCTGAGCAACGTGCGGCTGGTTTTAACCAAAGCTTTTCATTTGTGGTCGGCAGCTTGGACGAAGCGCGAGTGAGCAAGGTGCCAGCCGAAAACGGGCCTCTGCGTACGGTTACCCACGTGTTTTCGTGACAGCTTTTCCATTTCCCTCCCCCCCCCCCCCTTTTTTTTTTTTAAAAAAGGTCTTTCCGGCTTGACTCATTCTCGCTGTAATTGTAACCTTTACTCCTGGGTGGGAGGACGATTATTTTGCAGGGCCTTTCGACTGGCAGGAGGGGAGGGTTTTTTTTTTCGGTGCTGCCTCTCATCTCGCTTCTCCAGGAGCGGCTTGGGGGGCCGGGGGTTGTGCTCCTGGCCCTCCAGAGGCCGAGCAGCTGTTAGCCTCCGGCTGCAGGGCGGGTTTTTGAAGCCCTGTGTTCTTTACCCTAAACGAATGAAAGCTGGGATCAAGCTGAGAACCTTTGCTCTTCGAGAAGCTCCTGGAGATGCTCCCGGTCGAGGTGTTGGGTTCCTGCTCCTTCCGTCATCGGCCAAAACCCGCGGCTGTCTGTGGCCGTTTGGGCACGGGCACGGTGTCCTGCCCCGCTGCCCAAATCACCCCGCACACCTCGCATTGCTTGCACATCACAGGAGGGCAGGAATTGTGTCCCCATCCCCTTTTCTCACCCATTTTCTTGTTTTTTGGACATCCGCGGGGACCCGAGCCCCTGAGCCAGGCTCCGCATCCCACTTTGGGGAAGAGGAGGAGACGCCAAAGCTCGTGTGGCGCCTTCTGGCTTAATTCCTGCATTTAATTCTTCTCGACTGGGCTCTTACGAATCTCTCCGCCAGCATCAGGAAACGAACAATTAAAATCATGGCAGCGGCGATGGAAGAGGAGAGGCCGTCGGGCTCCGAGCCCGCGGGGGAACGAGCTGGGGTTTGATCTGATCCCCCCAGGGGCGCTCTGACCTCCGAGGGCTGCTTTTACTCCGTGCTTCTGTCCGTGAGGAATTCCTTCTGTGCCACCGGCGACTGCGGACGGTGAGGGGTGGGCTCTGGAGAAAATGATAGGTGCTCGTCACCTGCGTGGCCGGGCCTTTTTTGTTTCCAGCTTTTTGGAGCCCTTCTGGGATAAATGCATTTATTTTGGTGGTTTCCTAGAGCTCTGCAAATACCTTTTGAGGTATTTGTTGTAACAGGCAGGGGAGGGGGGTCCGGGTTCAGGTGCATCTCGTTACCTTTTCATTCCTTAATTATCTTCTCATTCTTTAAGGACCGACTGAAGCCACAAATGAAGGACGCTGATGTCTAGCTGTGAACGCAGGGTTAGTTTTTAAACAAAGCTGCTTCAGAACGGCGTTTTTTATGCCTTTTTTTTTTTTAATCTTTGGGGGGAGGGAAGGCGCAGAGCTGCTCGAATATCACCCGAGAAAATAGGGGAAAACTTGAGGCTCTCGAAGCCAGCCCCGTGCCGTGGCTGAGCTCTCTGTGAAGTCATCGTGGCTCTGCCTGCTGCTTTTCTCTCTCATTTCTCGTTCAGTGCATAAATTCCTTAAGTTCTGATCCTCTCTCTGTAATTATTTTCGATGAATCTCACCCAGAAGCGCCAAGGACGATGCCGTTTGACCGGCTTTGGACCAAGCTGCAGGTGAAGCCCCGGGGGGCGTATGGGGCCGATCAGCCAGCACCGAGGGGGGCTGATGGCACCTTTTGCACCCACGCATTTCCTTCAGGAGCAGCCCGCGCTCGGTGCCTGCTGTCCTGGGGCCCCAGCACCACCTTTCCCTTCCAGCTTGGGTGCCAACATCAGGGCAGCCGCCGCGGGGCTGGCGTTTGGCACGGGGGCCCTGTGTTTTAAACCCCTGGATAAAGAAATTGATGGGGAATGTCCCCCGATGCCACCAGGCCGGGGAGCGTGGCCCCGGCCCGCGGGAGCCGCGGTGTCGCCGTAGCAAGGAACTGGTCTCGTTTTCACCCTCTCTCATTTGGAGGCTCCCGGGGTAATTAGAGGGAGCTGCACGGCCGGGCTGGGAGCTGCCGCTGCCGTCAGCAAGCCGGGGTGCCTCCGAGGGGAATGCAAAGCGGCGGGGTGGGAGGCCGGGGACGAGGCAGATGCTCTGCTGCTCCCTGCCCTTACAACTGAAAAAAAAACACAAAGAGCTGATCTGGGGAGCACGGGTGGAGAAGCTGCTGTCGCAATACGTCGGGATGGAGCGGGGATATCGAGCCTCCAGCTCCGTGACGCGGGAAGGGACGGCTGTGGGCACGTCCCGACCCGGGCACGGATGGGGTTTCGCTGTCTGTAGGTGCTGGACGTGGAGCCCCCCCGCACCAAGAGATGCATCTGGGGCTCCCCTTGGGCTGCTACGGCTGGGGTTGGGGGGTAAATTTTACCGGGACGTTCTCACGGCAAGGACGGTTTGGGCTTTTTTGGGCTAGGCGGACATGGTCAAAACGCCTCTTGAGGTGAGGAGCGGGGAAAGCGTGGCGAGCTTTGGTTGGAAATGGAGTCTGAAACTGGGGAGGGTGCTGCGGGGAAGCTGGCAGCGTGTGCACACACACACACACACAGATATGTTTTCAATATATGCTTATAAAACTGACTGAGAAAATCGCCAGGTCCCACTGACCTCGTTGCCAAGGGAATCATTCACCCGTCCCTCCAGCAGCTTGACGCAATCGCTGTTGTTTTCCTTGCCTCCTCGCCACCGTACCCACAGCTCCAGAAGAGCCGCCTCTGCTCCCGCGGATGGCCCGGCCGATACATACCTGATTTCGCCCTCGGAGCGGTTTCCGCGAGCCCAGCGGAGCCTTGAAGGCACCTTGTTGCTCGCCAGGCCTGCGGACGGGAGGGAAAAGGTCCGGCTCCTTTTTCCATCGATGCTGGCTGACCGGAGGGTACCCCTCCTGCTCGCCGGCCTCGTCTGGAAGAGAGAACAAGGTCGTGTTCCAGGCAGCGCTCTGGATTCGGGTGCGAAACGCGGCGTGGCTGGGGATCCGCCCAGCTGTAGGAGAAGCGATGCGCGGTCCTCGTTGGCCTGCCCGTAGAACAGAACGGCACAAAGCGGCGTTAATTAGGTGAGCGGGGCAGCCTTAGGCTTGCCCGAGCTGTCGTCTTCAGCTCTCCTCTACCCTCCAAAAGCCGGCGTGCCTCCGGGTGAGCTTTTGGACAGAGCTCTCCGTGCGTCCGATTCACGCGTAGGTGGGCAGGCAGCAAGGTGGGACGGTCCCCATGGTTCCCAACCCAGCTCCGGCACTCGGGGTGATAAAATAAAATAAAACACCGAATAAAAGGGCCGATCCGCGGAGCCGCCTTCCTCGGCTGGGCACCACTTGGTAACGGGGCTCCGTTCCTCTCTTGCAGGGCGCCTCGGGAATAATCGTCGGCCTTCCTAAGGATCGGTCGCGTGTCGGCGGAGTACCCCACGGGAGAGCTTTGGCCGTCTGCCGGGGAGGCGAGCAGCTGGAGGAGCGTCCCTTCTGAGGTACGGCAGCCACGTTAACGGGGTGCTTTTGGGGTCTTCGGCCTTCAGGGATTTACGAGCTCACGGATTCACAGCTCTCAGCCTTACAGCATCCCGCACGGCAGAGCCTGCGCCCCGTCTCCCCCGTGTCCGAGCGCAACGAGCGGGGTTTGCTTCGGCTGGGGGGGCTTCCTTAGCTTTGATGCGAGCTGGTGGCGAGCCCGGTGTTTTATCGTTAATTGAACGAAGCTGTCGGGTGTGAAGCTGCCAGCTCACACCTCAAGGTGCGCGTGGTTGATGTTTGCGCCCTTCCGAAAAGGGTTTTGCTGAAGGCTTTGCTGCTTTCATCACACAAAGTAGCACGAAGGGGAAGTACGCGAGTCTCTGCTATTACCTGGGCACAGCCGGGTGCGTAACTCTCCCACCGGGACTTGGTTAAGGAGGAGGAAAGGGGGGGAAAAAAACCTCCTTGAGATGCAGAGGAGGTCACGGAGTATGAAGGAAGGTTACGGAGCACGAAGCAGTGTCGCTCAGCGTGGCAGCGAGTTACAAAGCGACGTCCGGGGGGAGGCTGTGGGCAGTTGTTCTGAATGGAGCTCTTCCCGTGGTCTGACTCCAGGAGGAGGTTGAGAAATTAAAAAAATTGGTATTAAGAAACAAAACACCTCGCTGCAAGGCGGCTCGTTGGGTGTTTGATTCTAGCCGGAGGGGATTTGATGCTAATTTTGTGTTTCTGGAGGAGCAAATTGAGATGTGTGCATGAAACCCGGTGACTTTTACAATCAGGGTCTTTCCTCCGAGCGTTTCATGTTGCTGGGGCTTTCATGTGCGTAGACTCACGCCGTCTGGAGTTTGTACACGGGGTTTGGCATTTCCTTCCAACTTTCACGCGGGTTCCTGTTGACGCTGCGAGCTTCACAAACTCGACCAATTCATGGTTTCGTGCAGAAATTCTTGGAATTCTTTTGCAAGCCGCGGGTGATAACCTCTGCTCCGAAGCGAAGTGCCGACTGGCAGCGCTCACGGGTGTGCTTCCCTTTGAACCGCCGCGATGCTCGGCAACGCGTTCCAGGTCTGTTGGACTCAGCTTCGTGCTGGGATTTGCTACCTGCATTTTTTTTTTTTTTTTTATTCTGCTGGCTCCCTTCTTCATCTGGGGAAAAAGCTGATCGAGGTCAGGAGCTGAATTAATGCCCCCTGGCTTTCCGAGAGTGGCAACTGCCCTAGAAGAATGGCTTTGGTTCTGGGGCTTGTTTCCTCCGTAGCTGAACCCAGGAAAGGACTAAGCTCCATGAGGCTAAAGTGAGAGGTAAGGGAGAAGATTGCCCTCAAAACTCACCCTTTACAGCCTCAGCTGTGGCTAGATACTTATTTTTTAGAGTTTATAAAAGCCTTTTTAGAGAAGCGAGAGCCTGAGGATGGTCAAGTGTCTATCAATGCAGGTTGTATCAGAATCCAGTGACTGTGCTCCGCTGGCTGCTCTCAGGCAGCAGCTTTCTCAGCAGACGTGCTCTGGATGTGCGTATCGGGGCCTCTCGGTGCTTTGGGGATGAAAATTGGGAAAGCTGCACTCCCACAGGGAGGAGTAGAGGTGGGCTGAGGTGGGAAGGGCTGCGTGGTTAGGCTGGCCAGCACAAAACAGGAGACATAAGTGGTGTGGGAGGTTTCGTTCTGCGAGGCGAAGCCAGGCACGGATGCGATGTTGGCTGGAACTGAGCGGTGTGGAGCCGTGAGCGGTCTGACAGTGCTTTCCGTCCTTGGAGAGAACCTGAACGAGGTGCAAGGCAAGTCCCTGGCTCTTTTTGTCAGCCCTTCCAGCGCTGTCACGTTTATTCCAGCTCCGATTTACCGCGGGGCGTGAAGCTGGCAGCCCAGGCAGCGTGCGGTTGCAGAGCGCAGGTAAGATTTCAGAGGCTGGGTGTGAAACCAAAGAGGTTCCGTGTTGGAAACCCTGGGGTCCCGGATATCTTCGTGCTCCCGGGTCTGGAAGCTCCTCGTTAGACATCTTGGTCTCGTGGTTCCTGAAGCAGCAATGCTCTTCTGCCCTCACGTCACCAGCAGCAGTGCCCCTCACCTTCCTGTCCCTGCTCCCACGTTACTGGAGCTGCTGTCTCCATCAGAGCTGCGTTTCCCTGGTGGATGAGCGACTGGAGAGGGAGGAGAACGGGGTTAAAAAGTGTTGCCCGAAGAGTGCAACAATAAATACAATCCTTTGATCGAAGCCAGGCTGGTGCTAGTGGGGCACGGGTGGGATCCCTCGTCTCCTGCCCGCGGTGGCAGCACTCGCGCCGTGCCTCCGAGGCTTGCTCACTTTTCCAAAACAATTTCTTTCCCATTCCAACAGCTTTATGAGAAGGGGAGGAGGGAAATGCTGGTGCATAAGCGAGCATTGTTCGGGGCTTTGCTCCACGCCGTGGTGCCGCTCTCCTGCTCCGGGCCGGGCTCTTCTCCTCCCCGAGCCTGGGGCCACCAGGCTTACATAAACAGTTGTGTTTAGAGAAATCCAGCGCATTGTTCAAAAACACTGTGGTATTTCAGCGTTGTGCTAGCGCAAAGGATGTGGCAGGGAGGCAGCTTCGTAGGAAATTGAGCTTTCAGAATCGGCGGAGAAGGCGAGCTGCGGGTCGGAAGCTGCGTTTTAGGATCGGTGCCAGCAGACGTTTCTTGGAAACCCTTCCGCGCGTAGCAGGGCTGGAGGTCTTGATTTGAACTCTAGATGATAAACCGCTGAGGTTTTGGCAGGGCAGCGTGTTTGGATGCCTTGTTCTTGGCCTTTCTCGTTCGGTGTATAGGTGAAAGCCCTGCCTGGGCTGGCTCAGAAACTTCCGTCCGAGTTCGCAGCAAACAATTTTCCACTGAATAAGGAAGTTTTTTTTTTGTGTGAGTGAAACGTCTCTGTTTTTTTGGATGGAATTCTCCAGCCCTTTTGGCAACACCCAGTCTATTTTTCTGAATCAGACCTACCCTCTAGGGGCATAATTTTTCTTAAAGCTGCTGTTCTTCTGTGTCTGTGCTCTCCGACGAGTGCTCTGGCCGCACACTTCCTTGGCCCATAAGGGAAAGCAGTCGTGGGGGTCACCTGCCCGTCTGCATCTCTTGTGACCTTTATTCGAACAGAAACTATTTATTTTTATCTGCTAAATCTCTTATTTTTGGGTAGAGAGTGGGGAATGGATAGGTAATATCTTGACTAGATCCAGCACTGATGTTTTCTCCCCCTTCAGCAGGAATCCTTCAGCACTGCTGCAGTGGGAGTAACACTGACCACTGCTGATTGCTTTTAAATTCCCCCCAAATATCCTCAATTCCTGATCCCATCGAGGTTTAGAGGCTTGCAACGTGGTCTGACATGGAGGTAGCAGGGGGAACTTGCTCATGGCCACTCCCAGAGGCGAGTTACCTGCCTGTACCTTTGGGCACATCCTTGTGCAGAGAGCAACGATGCTCAGAGTTTGGTTTTGGCTGCTCCAGAAGCTGAGCGAGCTTCATAGAATAATTAATGGAGAAGGGACAAATGGCAATTAGCCTTCAGCCTGGGTAAGATTTCTCTTGGTCCCTTTTTTTTTATAAATTCCCCATGACTTTGCAGAATCTCATCCTTCAGTTTACCAGGGCACCTTAAAATTTACATGGGGAAGGGGGAAAAACCAATCCCTTCCTTACCGAAAGGGCTGTTTCAGCATCTTTGTCTGCAACCCCCGTGAGAGCAGTTTGTCAGAACACCTTGGGGAGCGCGGAGAGCTGAGCCTGGCTGAGCTTGGTTTGAGCTCCCCGCATCAGCAAGAAGCAATGGGAGCAGAAATCTTGTTATTTTTCCAGCGACTGCACGGGCTAAGGAGGGAAATCTCCCGAAGGTTAGGCGTCCTCACGACCTCCTGCTCTCCGAGGAGGCCCTGAGAAAAGCAGTTGTGCTGGGAAGCTGGTAAGTGCGGACAAGTACGTGCACGCACTGGCACGCATACCCACGTAGACATGCCCAGTGCCTTCCCAAACAGCCTACAACCTGAGAAAACGGAGATAAAATCGAAAGGCAACCGACGTTAATTACGCTTTCAAGGCAATTGGAAATTGGTGGAAAAACGCTGGGTTGAAATCCTGTGGGTTCTGTGTCTTCCCACCGAGGTTTCTCCCCGCAGCCCTGGCAGTGCGATTTGGTGCTGACCATGGGGAGGAAGGCTTGGTGGTTGCGGCTGCTGGCGTCTCTCTGGGGTCTGTCACCTCGTGCTGGGGTCAGATGATGACAGCTTTTGGGTTATGGATGACACAGATGCTACCACCAAAACACAGTTATCATCTTCCTGTGTCAAATTCCTCCTTACACCACTTGGCTGCTCGCTGTGTTTTCAGGGTGGGGGAAGCCTCCCCTTGCTCTTTAAACTTCATGACACAAATTTGGATTCAATGTAAGCTTGGCTTTAGATTAGAAAGCAACAAGAAATCATTTTGAAATACGGCTGAACTTCTTCCACCCACAAGCTTTTCCCTTTTTCTCCATTCACACGAAATCTGCCCCACGTTTTGTGTTTTGGACAATGGGGAGATGGCTAGGCTAACTTTGCATGCTGAACGAGCTTCTCAGAAGAGCCATCAGAAGAATCACAGAATCATTAAGCTTGGAAAAGACCTTCAAGGTCATCTGGTCCAACCAAGAAGGCGCGTCCTGAGAAGTCTTGGATGTCCCCGTGCTTTACAGAGGAATGGGGATGTGACCAAACTCTTCCAAGTGCCAGGTGTTGGACACCCGGGGTTTACAGGTGAGCTGGTGTGGAGTAACTGAATTAGAAATCCATCGTGATGGGTCAATGCCTTGCTTCCTGCAGCGTGAACTTCAGAAACGAAAGGCACAGCCACGTGTAAAGAACCCAAGTCTTCGGGGAGATCACAAAATACGGACATGAGAAGCTGTATGGGAGAGATCTTCTTGCCGTGCCCTTCTGTGCTAGTGTGATCTGAGGCCAGGAGCTGGCTTCACATTTTTTCCTGAAGACACGTTGTAATGAAGTGCCCACGAATGTATTGTTACGTGAAATTGCACTGCACATCTTCTGGTACGTTGGTGTGAGCGTTCGTTTAGGATTGTCCTTACCAGTAGAGGCACGTGGTACTGTTCAGGAGATAACACAAACGCTTGGGTTTTTTATCCCTTAAGCTGGAAGATCTTCCTTCAAAGAATCATGAATAAAACAAGGCAGTGCCTCATGACAGATAGTAAGGGCATTTTTTTAAAAAAAAAAAAGTCTGCTTTGGTGTAGTTTTTTCCTCTGGCATCTTCACTCGGGTTCTGCAATCAGTAATGCCGAGGAGGTTTTGTGGAAAGATGCAGGAGTTGATATGACTTCCCCAAGGGTGAGAACTTCAAGAGCAGGGACACGAACGCTAATCTCATTAATTCCGGCTCAACACTTCACCATGAGATAATTATTCTGTTTGATTAATCCACTCCATGCCTCTAAAGCCATAATGCTCCGTATGCATTGAGGAATCCGACTGCAAGTCCGCGTTTGAGCATCGAGGAGCCGTCTGCTACCCCTGGCACCTTTCTGCTTGAACTAAACTTGAGTACACGTCTGTGTGCCGTAGCCTTGGCCTTGTTCTCATCTGATCATCAGGGCCGAAAAGCTCCGTGCGTTGGTCATTCTTCATCATTTTCACATAAAGTGAATGGGGAATTGAAAAATGGTGAGTAAAATACTGTGTTCTTGCAGCTTAGTTCCCTGAAGAAGAGCACATGGCCTGTGTTTATCAGCCCGCTGTCCCAGGTAGCCTTCGGAACCATTGGGCAATTGCAGCCACACTTGAGAAACCTCAAAATCTTCAAATCTTACAAGTGCCATGAGAACTGAGCGGCACGGAGGTCGGGTGGGGAGAGCTCATCGCGCTTCCCAGGCTCAATGGAAAGCCTACAGTGTAAACTTACTTCTTACCTGCCACCAGGGAATCACAGAATCGGGTTGGAAATGACCCAATCCATCCTTAACTTAACCTTAAATCCACATTTGGGTCATGTAGGATGCAACCAACTTTCTGTCTGAGGTCATGGTGCTACCAGAGCCGCTTGTGATACTGGACAGTCGTTCTGCCCCTGTTGTACCTATCGTGGCTTCATCTCTGCTCACGTGTGCTGCCCCTTTTCCAGGCAGTAGCAGATTTACTGACAGTGGCTCGCAAATCCAAAACGGTGAGTAAATGCTGTCGGTGCCCTGCGGCTGGCGACCCCGGAGTATCTAATGCATCACATTGCAAGCTGTGAAATTGAAAATTCAGCGCAACTTTAATGCTTTCGCATCGTAAGCGGCAGAACTAATGCAGCTCAGCATACTAATGAGGGAGGGATTTATCGGAAAGTGCAGAGCTGGTAGGGAATAGCCAGCGCTTAGCGTTGCCCTTGGAACCTTTCAGGGAGGCTCATCTCGCCCTCGGACCGCGCGGTGCAAGCAGTGGAAGGAGAACTGCCAGCATCACGGCCTCCAGAGGGAATTCCGCTTCAGGAGAAAAAGCACAACTTGATGACTTTCAGGGAAATGGCCCAGAAAATAAATTCCCGTGTATAATTTATAAAAGATCTTAAGTACAGAAAGAGGAGCGGTTGATGCAGAACTGATTGTTCTTCCTGGGCAGAAAGTGGAGATGAAAGTGAGAAGAGTCCCAAGCCAGTGGTTTACCTCTGGGATAAGAGAGATGCTAAGAGCTTACGTCACCACTTAGGTGGTGCAAAAATATTGGTAGTTCTGCTTTGGAGAAGCCCTTCCTTCTTCAGTCCTGCTAATTAGAGTCACTGTCATCCATTAACTTTAATAGGAAAATATTGATGTCACTGAACATGTCATTTTAAACTTTATAATTGGTAGGAAAGTGTTTAGAGCTAAAGTGTTTAGGGCTAAAAGCTGGTATTAACGTTTACCTGGAAATATTGACTGGAGAATGCTTTGTTGAGGTGCAAGATGTTTTTCACAACCCCACAGGGCAGCCTGTCCCAGTGCTCCGTCACCCTCACCGTGAAGAAGTTCTTTCCCATGTCAGTGCAGAACTTCCTGGGCTCCATTTTGTGGCCATTGCCCCTTGTCCTGTCCCCACAGACCACTAGAAAGGGGTTGGCCAAATCCCTCTGTCTCCCACACTTCAGATATTTGTAAACATCGATGAGATCCCCTCTCAGTCTTCTCTTCTCCAGGCTGAACAGCCCCAGGCCTCTCAGCCTTTCCTCACAGGGAAGATGCTGCAGGCCTCATACCATCTTTGTGGCCCTCCACTGGACTCCTTCCAGGAGATCCCTGTCTTTTTTGTACCGGGGAGCCCAGAACTGGACACAGTACTCGGGGTGAGGCCTGACCAGGGCAGAGTAGAGGGGGAGGATCACCTCCCTTGACCTGCTGGCTGCGCTCCTTTTAATGCACTCCAGGATCCTGTTGGCCTTCTTGGCCACCAGGGCACACTGCTGGCTCATGGTCAACCTGTTGCCCACCAGGACCCCCAGGTCCTCAAACCTCTGGCTTGAGAGTGGTTTATCAGCCAAATTCCTTGTATCTGAAATGAGCTTTTCTGTCTGAACAGAGGCTTGGATGGAGGGCCTCTGACAGGGACCGAGGCTTTAGTTGAGGTACCTGCAGTTGAGCAACATGCCTCTACAAACCAGCACACACGCATTCTGCTTTAATTGCTTCACGTCTCCCATCTAGCTTAATTTGTTTCCACTGAGAACGTGAAATTCCTGCCGGACGGCATCGTGCTGGATGCGGAGCAGAGCGTTGACACGATGTTGATGGGGAACGTGAAGGATTGGAAGAGCCCGATGGGGAAATTACAGCAAACGAGGCCTGTTGGCAGCCAGCTCCCAGATCCGAATCCTCCATGGCACAATGCTCTACAATTATAGCAGCTTTCCCGGGTCAGGAAACGAATGCTGTGACTGCTGTATTCCTGTGTGTGATATTTATGACACACAATGTTATCTTTGTAATTGTTACGTATGCTTTTATGTAGTGCAATTAGGGTGGGACTGAGGTTAACGCTAATGTTAATCGTTTTCATGTTCCTAATTTAGCCTCTGAATGCCTTCGTTCGGTAGGGAGTGAGCAACGAAAATTATTCATGCTATTGTACTGCTGTCACATCTGTGGTGTAGGGGGATGGCTACTGCACAGCCCAAATCGCCCAAGTCTTGGATTTGTCTGCTGAAAATCTCCTTCAGTTGAGCTCTGGGGGCTTGTGCCACACTGGGAAGTCCTCTGGGTCTTAACAGACGGACGTGCTCTGAAACCAAACCCTGGGCTTTGGGGGATTTCTGCCTGGATGGACTTCAACCCAGCTGAGACACGGAAACTATTTATGATGTACTTGTTTGGAGAAGCTCACTTCTGATGTGATCGTGACTTTGCTCTTTTCTGAAACATAAATTATCCTGGAATTTCTTGGAAGTGTCTGGAACCTAGAGCGAAGTCCATGGGTATGTGGCTGTAGAGCTCTTTTTTCCCCCATGAACTTCCATGAGTTGCGATGTGTCCGAGTACAGCTTTTATAGAAAATGCCAAACTCAAAAGATTCCCCAAATACCAGAAAATACTCAAAAATATTAAGATTTAAAAAAATCTATATGTACTTCTGTTGTTTCATGACTGCTCCTAAGACAGTTCTGCTCACCAGGGTTAGGGAGAGAGGAATGCCTTGCTTCCAAAGCGCTGGTTAGGATACGCAGAAAATGGGAAATGAAGGCAGGAGACTGGCTTATTTTCTTTATTCTGCTGTGGCTGAAGGTGAGGGGTCGCTGTGGTCTCCAGGACCAGGTCCGTGGGGCTGTTCTGCTGCGTCTTTCTCAGGAGGTGGGAGTTTACTGGAGCCTCTTAATAGGTTCAAATATTCTTGCGCCAAGTTGAACTTAAAATTACATCCAGGACCAGTTGTTTTTTTAATAAAAATGAATTTTTGCAGCCATTTTCTGGAGCGTTTGCAGAAGAAATGCATGCAGCCATTTTGCTGAGGATCAAACTTTGCCTCATTTATTTATTTTTAACGATGTGCTCCGTTCACAAACAGCTTGTTTGCTAAAAACCTGTTGCTTTTCCTACGACCGGACCCCAAAGCGCAAAAGGCTTTGCTCGGGAAGCACCAGAGGGTTGGCTCAGTTGTGAAAGAAAAAAGCTTCTGAGCTCGCTCTTCATTGTGTACTTGCTCACTTCTGGCCTCCAAGTCTTTCACAAGGCTGAGAAGCGTCCCGTGGGGCTGGAGCTGTCCCGGGGTGGTGGATTGAATGACTTAAGTATCTTTTTTTGGTCCCGATTTGTGACTGTAGCTTTAATTTATTGCCTCCTCTGTAAGCCACAGATATGTTTGTCATTTGTAATTACATGGTGGGAAAAAAAAAAGAAGAGCTTTATTTGGATTTTTAATTCATTCTTCCTCTTGGCCTTGGCGTTTGTTGCAGTGAAAGCTTTTCATGAGGCTTGTGGAGAGAGCCGGGCAGCAATAGCTGCTCACGGGGACGCGACGTTGCAAGCCCGAGGAAGGATAAGAAGGGGTTTTATGGCTTTGTGGAGACTGATGGAGGCAACTTCCACCCAAGTCGATTTTGTAGGTTGAATATTTTGAAATTGTAGCTCTTTAAACCCCAGCTCCCCTCCTCCTAGTTTATTTTTTAAGCCTGAAACGTAGCCTGCAGGAGCTGAGCTTCAGCTCCTCTTTCAAAGAGGCAGGGGGGCATCATCCGAGGCCGGGGGGCGTCCTCCACTGCCCCTGACCCTGGAGGTGATGCTGGCAGCAGGGCTTGGTGCGCACGTGGGGATCACCACGTAGCAAAAAGGCCTCTTGCTTAGCGTTGAACGCGGCCTCAGAGCACTGACGCCGGGATTTCCAGCCACGTGCAGCGGTTTCTCTCTTTCACGTAAGCGGATCTGGTAGATGAAACGCTCCTTTTCAGAGGCGGGGGAGAAAACTGCGGTACAAATCCAGTTTGGGATTTTGATGACAAAATACATTCACCAAAATTTCGTGTTGGGGTAGAACCCGTCAGCCTCTCCGGAGGGCGGTAAGCTGAGCGTTGCCTGGGTGCTTTATCAAACGTCCTCGCAAGAAATGCGATCTTCATTTCACCCAAAAGCTTTATTTTTGTAGAGCTCTGTCGTTCCACAGGCTGCTGTTGCCAAAGGCAGCTTTGACTCGGTGATGGGTTCGGGCAGATGCGACGCCAGGCTCTGCTGGAGAAGGTGGCTCATCTGCGGGGCGGCAGAGGTGGAGGCTCGCTGCGTGCAGCGGCACGGCTGCGAAACAGTGGAAAAAATGAGATCGTTCGTGAATATTTTGTTATTATTTTTGAAATGCAGTCCTCTGGTTGCTTCTCTAGTTACTTTCCGTCTGCGAAAATAACGCGTGCCAACGTAAAACACGGCAGAAACGTAAAACACGGCAGAAACGGGAAAAGTACAGCGGGAGAAAGCGAAGCTGTCTCTTGGTCAGCGCTCCATCAGCTCAATAACGTTTTGATTAGGGAAAGCACCGCGCCGTGCCCCAGGGAGGCATGGGTTTGCTTTCTGCCCCCTCCAGCTGTTGGGGGAAGACTGACCACGGTGTGGCACAAGAAATGTGTTTTTCTGCCCCCCCCCCTAGGGACATGGAAATCATTTATTTTATTTTTTAAAGACTAATCACATCTTCCAACATCTCGTCAGGCTTCAGGACCGAAGAGCGCCGGTCTCTTGGCAGCTCCGGGCTTCCAGCAGGTACGCAGTTAATCACCACGGTGCAGCTGAAGGGAAAGCCTTCACCCGTAAAAGAAGAGCGAGAAAGAAATGAAGTCTTGCATAAATCTCTTGATTTATGCCACAGCATGGTGGTGGCGCTGGAAAAATCCGCGCGGACCTCAACGGTAATGGGAACAGGAGCAGCAGCACTGGGTTATATTTAAATAAAGTTTGCCTTTTTTTTTTTTCCCAGTTAGGGAAAATTGAGCGTGAAGTTGTAGTGGTAGAGTCTGCGCACCTACATCAAGCCTTTAACGTGTTTCACTGACTATTTTCACGGCGGATTGGGATTGTAGAGGATGACAGAGCTCGAAAAACGCCCCCAGGGTTCCCGTGTGCGGGGTGGCAAGCTGGGTTTCTGGGCCGAGAGGGAGCAGCCTTGGGGGAGCGATGGGGAAGATGAAGCGATGAAGCCAGGTGTGCTGCTCGCACCTTCGCTGGTGGGGAACACCTCGGCGAGACGCGCGGCAGCGGCCGGCAACGCCGCGAGCGTCGCCGCTGGGAGCGGCGTAAATCTCCCCGAGTCGCTTCAGCTCAAACCCTCCGTGCTTAAAAACCATCCTGGGGACAGAGGAGAGGTGGAGATGCCAAAAATCTGGGAGGAGCTTTGGTGCAGGGGGCTGGAAAGCCGCTTTCCTGCCTGGGAGACCGAATGGACGTGTTCCGTAGGCGCTTGAGGCTCGGGTCACGCGGGAACGCCGGCCTTCCTATTGCTAATTGTGTTCCCTCCTGGCCGGGCCCTATTTATTATTTCACTCGGGTTATAACTTCCTTGTCGGCGCACGGGGGTGTGGGAGGGGGGGGGGAAGGAAATGACACTTGCTTTCTTTGCAGGATGGTTGGAAGATCTGCAGATTAAAGGCCGGGTGTTAGCGGAGGCGATAGGAATGAATTCGGCTGAAATTCCTGCAGGTACGGCGGGGGTAACCTGAGCCCTGGCATTCGGGGCGCGGCGCAGGAGCGCTCCGGAAGATTGCAACCCGGCCAGTTTTGCTCTGTAACGTAACACACGGTGGAAAAGAGCCCGGCGGTTTATTTTTTTCTAAAACCTTTTTCTAATTTAAAAAAAATTTTTTTTTTTTTTTTTTAGCCGCAGCAGGGCGGCACCGGGCGCTCCCCAGCCCTTGTTCCTGCAGGGGAACGCGCGCGGGGAGCTGGAGGTAAACGCGCTTTTGTTTGCTCAGTCGCAGAGCCCCGGTTCCCTTGGCCTGGTTGCAATCGAGCAGGAAACGGGCTGCTTGTTCCCTGGGCCAGCCAGCTTTTCTCCCCGGCTCTCTGGCACCGGCTCCCTCCTGGCCGGGTCCCGCTGGGAAGGGCTCCAGCTCCGCCGCCCCTGCGCCTCTCTCCCCGCGTTTCCCAAACCGGAGCTTTCGGTTGCCCACTCGGCTCTGCCTCTTGCTCCTTCACCTTTTTATCCTTTCTCCCCACATTAAAACCAAGCAACCAACCGACCCTTGCCTGCTTTGTTTTTAAGTAGCCTTACATAAAAGGTGGCGGGCACACCCACCGGCTTCCGTTTCTCTTTTGCCCGCCTGGGCGCTGCTGTGCTCGGGGTGCCTCGACTCAAAACGTTTTGTGTTGGGACGCGGCGGCCGCAGGCTTCCCTACGGCCCCGGGCAGACTCTCAGCGTGACGTTCAGAGCTTCAAAACGCTGCAACCAGCTTTCCGACAGTAGCTGGTGGTGTTCGAAGAGCGGCGTAAATAATCGGGAGGGTTTTGTTGGTTATTTTTTTTGCGGGGAGGAGAAAACCTCCCCGGGCTTCCCTGCGAGGCAGCGGGATGTTAGCACTTACAGGGCTGAGGGGAATCTGAGGCAAAGGGTGACATCAAAAGGAAGGGACCATCGTTATCCGGAAGGTTTCCAGCATCCGGCTGCGGGGATGTCTCGTAGAGGACGGAACCTCTGTTCTCATGCATTTGCCTTTTTTTTTTTGCAGTGAGTTGTTCAGAATAAAACAGCTCATCAGCCAGATTTCTGTGCGGTTACGGCATCGCAGGCCGGCTTTACGGCATGAGCTCTACCAGAGGATGAGACAGCTGGGAAGGTCGGGTCACCGGGGAGCTCAGAAGGTTAGCTGAGACCTCCGGGGCTCTCTGGTCCAGCCCCCTGCCCAAAGCAGGGCCGTGTTGCTCAGGGCTTTATCCGTGTGGCTCTTGAAGACCTCCAAGGATGGAGGTTTCACAGCCTGATGCCCTGCTTGACCAGACTCGTGGCGCTGAAGTTTCTCTCCGTAGTTTGAACATCTCTCCCTTCACCTCACATCCGTTCTCTCGTGTCCTCGTACCACGCAGGCTGCTGCAGAGCCTGCCTTCTCCTTGACCTCCCTGGAGGTGCAGGAAAGCCGCTCAATTCCCAGCTTAGTGCTGGGGAGGAAGGGACAACCGTATCCTGGTGCACCTAGCAGGCACCTGGTGTTTCTCCTCGTCGTCTTTACGTGTTCCTGTGGTCCTTCCTGCCTCCGATATGTCCGTGGATCAAAAGTGGGCAAAACGGGTTTCTGTCTTGGTTTCGTCTTTGCCTTTCTGTCCTAGTTTCAGCAGGGATAAGCCGCAACCCTTCCTCAGCTCAGATCCGACTAAATTAGTATTGTGATGGAGCTCTAGGAAATAAAAACTACACCTGTAGCTGGTGAAGAAGCTACCAAAAATCTGCATGGATCTGGTCGGACCCGACGATCTCTCGAGGTCCCTTCCAACCCCTACAGCTCCGTGGGGATTAGCAGTCAGGTTGCATTTGCTCCTGGTCGTTAGCCCCCACCTTTGGTGATTAGAAACTCTACAAAATTCACTAGTAAATAGGTTTTTCCAAGATTTTCTTGCTTCCACTCTTGCCCTGCCTGCTGCTGATGCACCTAAGAGGTGTCCAGAAGCCGCTGCATCCTTTGGCACCGAGACATTTTCGGTGCCGTGGCCTGAATACCGGGCAGAGAACCGCTGAGCTCATTATTTTCAACACGATGTCGAGTATTTATCTGTTCTTTCTTGTAGTACTTTAAAAAAAAATAAGACCGGGAGCATTAGAGCAGCTTATTTCTTGGCAATTCCTCCAGCACTATAGAAATAGCAGCCCAGAACACATTAATTTCGTGCGCTGAATGCGTTGGCTGAGGAGAAAGCTTTTGTGCTTCCTTTACGCTCAAACCGGCTCCAGCCTCGTCTCTTAAAATGACTTATTTGTCCCCAAAAAAAAGGCCGAAATGGTTAATAAAAAGAGAAACTGCACCGAGAAGGCAGCGGCTGCGGCCGTGCCCACGCTCGGCCCGACACGTGCCGCGGGTAAGAATGAGGCCGGTGGTTTTGTCCCCGCGCTGGATTAGGCACAGTTGCCACTGGTTACCTCCTCGGCTCCTTTCTGCCAGCTCTTTTCAGCCTGCCTCCCCTTTTTTTTTTTCTCTCCGAGCCTGGGGAAGGCAGCGGGAGCCCAGCGGGGCGGCGAGGACGTGCCTGGAGCCGGCGTCCCCGCAGGGGGACGTGCTGCGGGGTCCCAGCCCCATCCACAGGAGGCTTTTCCCTCCGGGATCGGCTTTAGGGTGAAGTTTTCGTCCCTTTACCTACGTGACTTCTAAATAAGAACCATAACAACCTTTTGGGGCCGTGCATGAGGCGGATCAGTTTGGTTTTATCCCTACCACGTGCACGGGCACTTGTTGGTCCCCGAGCGGCCGGCTGCGGATTTGATGGCACCCAAAAGCAGCTGGGGGTCGGGTCCTGCTCCGGACCTCCCTGGGGTGCCCATCGGTGTGGCTCCTGTCGATCACAGCACTTTTATGCCAACAAGGCTGCGAAATCTCTCCTGTACATCAGCTCCGGGGCGGTGACTGCGGGGCACAGCCTGTCCCCGTGTGGCTCTGTCCCTGTGCACGTCCCCGGCCGCCTCTGCTCGAAGAGCAGCCGTGGCAGGGAGAATAATTCGGATGGAGATGGGAAAGGGCAGGACTGCACCTCGGTGCTCTGCAGCAGAGCTCAGGTTATTTCCCTCCTGAAAACAACCCGAGCGTGGGAGCTCTGGGACCCCCTGCGAGCTCTCAGCGTGGTCCGATAAAAACATCTTTAAGGGCTGACGGGGTCTGCGGGGGGCACGGCCAGATCTGGTCCTGTCCCGAGCTCCTGCCTGCGCTGATTTGGGCAGGGATGCGGTCCCACAGCGAGACGCCCTTGTCTCTTCCTTCCACCTGGCAGTGTTTCGAAAGGAGGAGACGGAAAGCACCCGGGCAGCGTGGCTGTGGGCAGGGTTTGAACAGCACGGGGGAAATTCATGGAGACAGAAGCACCAAGCGGCCACGCTGCCCCGGTGGGAATCGTTTCCTACGTCGCCTTGTGCAGCACGCGGCGCGATCCCCAAGAGCAGAAGGGGATTTTTCGCCTGCGTCGCGGTGGAAAAATCAAAGCCCCGGCTGGGGGAAGTCGTGGTCTGACTATCCAGTTGGGCGAGCCCGGCTCTCCCCACGATTTAAATCCACTCGCCCAGAATTTTAATCGTCCCCGTCTCCATAACTACGTTTTAACCCTTTAGGGGCACGCGGGGTTTCCGAGCCGCCGCTGTTTAAATGACCCAGCCTTGGAGGTCGGCTTAAATATATTGAAACGAGCCGAGAGATTTCAATCTAACGCGTTGGAATGCATCGATTCTGTATTTTGGGGGCTTTGCTGGCACTTGCATGCTCTGAAGCGTGGCGGTGCCCGGAGTTTAATCCGAATTAACAGCGTGCGGAGCGGATTTGTTCCCGGTGTTGGAGAACGGGCTGCTCGGGGCAGGGAAAACGGCGCTGAAAACACTTACGGGAGGCAAACAGAGGGAATTACCTCCAGTTTCAAGTAAAAGGGGCTGTCTCGGGTGGGTGCGTTGTGGTATCGTGGGAACGCCAGTGCGCCCAGCCGCAGCTGGGGCTGCTGCAAAACCTGCGCCCGGCTCGTGCTGGGGCCTTTGCTGCTCGCTTACCTGTGCGTTTCCTCTCCCATCGGCTTCCCAGCAGTGAAGGTTGCTGTGGCAGATGCCTCATTTTAACAGACAGCATTCGGGATGCTAAGGAGAGGAACAGAGCAAGGGTAGAACAACGCGGCGGCGGAGCCAGGAAAAGGAGCTCGGCTCCTTTTTGCTGGGAGCCCGCGCTGCCCGCAGCACGTGCCCACCCTCAATGGCTTTCTTCTTTTTTTCTTTAGGGCTGTGGAGATTTTGGGGGGGAAGAACAGTTACGTGAGAGGGAGATTTATTTAGATTTATTCTCTGAATGCCCGTTGCAGGTGCTGGTAGGCTGGAGACGTCCCCCCCGAAGGGGCTGCTGGTGCTGGCTGCGTCCCGCTGCCAAGCCTCGAGCAGCACCCCGGGCACCGGGGGCCTGACCGGCAGCGTACGATCTGCAGGAAGAAGTTTCGGTTCCTCGGTGCCTGGTAAATGCAGGAAAAAAAAGAAAAAAAGGATGACACAGGGGGAAAAGAAACCCTGCCCCAGCGCCGTGCCGGCACAGCCTGCTCCATGCAAAGCAGCCTCATGCTCCTTCGCCCTCGTGCTCGGGCGGAGGAGCCTCCGGCTGGGCCGGCAATTTGGTTGTGCAACCCGACGTCGAAATCGAGACAAACTTCTCTCGTTGGCCACGGAGAGAAAAGGAAATGGGGAGGCGGTCGCACGCAGGGCGTGCTGGTAACCCGGGCTTTGCGCTGGTGGCACGTGTTGAACTCAAAAGCGCTCTGGTCCGGGGTTTTAAAGCTCAGAGCCTTTCAAATTTTGCCTGCCGTGGGCTTTCGGAGTGTTTCGAGGGTGCTGGTGGGTGCCTGACGCTTGGCACCTTCGCTGTGGGTTATTTTTTAAGAAGCTGAGATCACGGGTCTCAGCAGCTAAGGCAGGAATGGGGTATCCAGGGGAGGCGGCAGGGGTTTAAACAGTCCAGGCTGGAGGTTTGACTTCTGTCGGGGGAAGGCCATGAGCGGATTCGAACTGAAGATGCGTGGCTTGCCAGAAAAGCCAAACCCAGCCCTTTAAAGCAGCATTTTATGTCTTTAAACAAGTACAGCGGTACCCAGAGAGCGGCCGGAGAGCCAGGCTGCAGCGTCTGCGCTGGTGAAACGAAGCAGAAACCCCGAAACGAAGCAGAAACCCCGAAACGAAGCAGAAACCCCAAAACAAGGCAGAAACCCTGAAATGAGGCAGAAACCCCGAAACGAAGCAGAAACCCCGAAACCAAACGGAGCCCTCTTGCATTCCTGCACCTCCAGGCCGCGGGGGATTATCGCGACGGATTCAAGTGAAGCCCCACAGCTGCACGCACCATCTGGCCCCGCGGCTCGGCCCTGGGATTTCCATGCAGGGGGAGCTCCTTGCCTGTGGGTTTTGGCTCCGCTTTCCATCCCCAAGCCTGCCAGCGCGCACCCCGAGCTTGCAGAATTCCCAGGGTGGGAATTGTGCAGCGGCACTGCGGGGACCTTGCTGCGACACCAGGAGCCCGGCGGGTTTTGTCCCGTCGTCCCCAGCACCCCGCTGATGAATTTTTCCAGCAGGACTCTTGCACAAAAAGAGCCTGGTTTAGGGTTTGTGCTCCTCAGGTCCTCGGAGATCCCCCGGGTACCTGTGCCGCTAGGCGGGCGCGTGCCCAACCTCTCCCATTTCCTCCACCCTAAAAGCCGCAGCAGAGCTAACGGGACCGGGGCCGGTGCCTTGTGCTCCTGGAGTTACTCGGGGGGCAACCCCTGTCACACCGGGGCTGTTTCAAGCCAGTTCTAAATAAACGTAAGCAAAACCAGTTGGTGATGGTTCCTCGCGCTATAAAAAGCGGGTGGGCGTGCTCCAAAACCCCAGTTTGTTTTGACAGTGGCTCGCAAATCGGAGCCTGACGGTCAAGCCCGGAGGTGGAAATCTTGAAATTGTAGAGTGCGAGTGCCAGGAGCGAAAACCCTGCTTCCTTTGGCCTCGGCTGCTGTGGTTTAATTTCTTTTTTATTCGCTGTTTCAGCTTGCCTTTCTGTCGAACCTTTGCTGTGCACCAGGATCCGTCCGTCACGAAGCGGGAGCCGCAGAGGTGCTGACGGGGGATCCAAATCAGCACCGATAACGGGGATAAAAGATGCGACACCAAAGCCTTCTCCCAGCAAAACAACAAAAAAAAAGGTGCTGGGGAACACGGGCACTTGTAGAAATCTGGCTGGATTTCTCGAGGCAGCTTCCTGGAGGGCCGCTTGGCTTCCCTGCCCCGCTCCTGCGGGCGAGAGGCTGCGGGAAATCTCCGGGAAGGGCTGAAAGCGCCACCGGGCGAGCTGCTGCGCTGCAGGGACCTGCCTAAAACGCGCTCTCCAGTGGCTGTGCCTCCGCTTGGCACTCCGTGGGGTGGGCTTTGGCGAAAGGACGGGGATGTTTTAGGAGGGGAACCTTTAGAAACGCTCGAGTTCGCTGCCTCGTGGACCCCGTGAAGCCAAAACCTCTGTTTGCAGGGCAGGTTCCCACCGCGGCGGCGCAGCACGCTGCATCCTTAGCCGTGTCAGCCCGGCGTGTGCGTGGCAGGAGCAGCCCACGTCCTCGCTCCGTCAGCGATAGGAAGCCCAGAATTGGAGAGCTGGCAGGGAAACGGCCAGCTGGGGCCATGGGATTTTCCTCCAAAACATTTGGGGAATTGAGGGGCGAGAGGCACGGCCGTCGGTTCGGCGCGTTCGTTCGCTCCAAAACCTTCCCGGGAAGGGAGCTGGCACCAAGTCGCAGCAGGAGCCGTGCACAGGAGGCTGACCGAGTCACGTGTGTTCTTACTTTTCCTTCCTAATTATTTCCGTTCATTAAGGAAGTCTCAAGAGGAAGAGGAATTAAAAGGCTGCCGGTGTTTTACTGAGCTGGAAACCAGAGCCCGGCTGCTGCCGCGCTGCGCGTTGCCCTTCGCGCGCCGCTCTCATCAGCCCTGACGTCCGTGGCGCAGGGCTCAGGGGCACTGTGGCACCCCAAAATGAGCTCGGGCAGGGTCACAGCTCGTCTGTGGATCTGCCAGCACCCAACCTGGGCATTAGCACCTCTCGTTTACGGCTCTGCCGTCTCCCAGCGAGCACCCGCTGGGTTCCTGGGACCTGGCCCTCGGGGACTGTGCCCACCCTGGCGCTGCCTTTGGTTTTCCCACCCCTCCCGGCCACGTCGCTTCAATTTTTAGACAATGCCCTTTTCCTAAAGCTTTTCTGGGTCGCCTGGAGGGGTGGCCTGGCATCCGCCACTATTCCTGACGAAGAGCGAGGTCCGAATTTGGCCGGCAGCAGGAGCGGATTGCCGTGTGCTGCCGCGTTGGGCATCGGTGCCGGGCATCGCCCGTAGGAGCGGCGCCGGGAGGCAACGAAACGGGGCTAAGCAAACCCAAAGGGCACCTCTTGGGCGTGCACACGCGGATCCGGCGAGGCAAGGAAAGCAGAAATATTTGCCGAGGGAAACGGCCTCGTTAGGCTCAGAGCCTTTTCTTTAGGTGTTTGTTCCTCCCCCCCCCCCGCCTCGCTCAGGGCGCGCAATGGAGCTTTGGAGGTTCGAACCCTTGGGCTTTATCTCGGGGTGTGTCGGTGCTGCCGCCTCTTATCAGCAGCGTGGCGGCGAGCCGAACGGCTCGAACAAAACCCTCGCCCAGAAAAACCCTCGCCCAGAAGGTTGGGTGCCCCTTCCATGTAACTCTGGGTGCCGGCCGCTGGGTGAAGGAGTTCGCTCGGGGCTCGCTGTCTGCCCCCTGTTAATTCAGGGTGGGATGCATCCACAGCGAGCGTGGCTTTAGGAAAAGTACCCAAAAAAAAGTGATTTTCGGAGAGGTTTAACGAGGGCTTGCTGAGGGAAGGAAGTCGTGGGGCGGGCGAGGACAGCCGGGTGGGGATGAAATGCCAGGGGGGGACGTACGGCAGGGCTGGCACCCAAGCGAAGGCGGCCGCGCGGCGGGCGCTGTGCTTGGAAGCGTGGTAAAGATGTAAAGGTTTTTCCTTCCTTTCAGCTTGTTCGGGCGCTGGGGAGGCAGCCAGGCGCTTTCTGCCCTCCCGATCACTCGTTCGGCTCTGCCACGCTTCGTGCTCGCCTGGAAGGAGCAGCATCGCCGGGCAGAGCCGCGAGGAGTCCCGGCGCTCGCCGCGGCCGTGCCTGCGCGGTGGCGGCTCCTGCCCGGGAAGCATGCAGGTGTTCGGGTACAGAAATTACAGAAATACGTGCTGGGGGAGGGGGTTAATTTTTACAAGCAAGGAGATAACGACTGGGTGCCGTCCCGTTTCAGGGCAGCTATGGTTTGCCAGGCTTGAATCGCAGGAATTGCCGGGGCGGGGCGGCGGCGGCGGCTGCCGGGAGCTCGGCCCTGGCAGGGACTGGCCCAGGTCCCCACGCTGGGCTCCCTTAGAAGGAATTAAAGAAATTGTTTGTGATAGAAAAAAAAAAAAAAAACATTGGTTTTATGCTTTAAAGGGAGCTGAGGAATCATTTTATTGGATCCGTCTTATAAATCTTGGTGTATTTTGTTCCCAGCAGCTTCCAGCGGACGGCGCAGGCAGCTCCTGTTTTGTGTTTGCCTTTTTTGAACTCATTTGTTTTGGAAAGTCTCCGGGCGAGCCCTTCAGCGTATATCTATGGCTCAGCTGCCACCCCAAGCTAACGTGCTGGGGGCAGACCCAAGCTAATTGTCCCCCAGGGCTGGGGAGAAGAGCTGTCCGAGTGCCTGACCCTGCCGCTGTGCCACGGGGTTTTGTGCCTGGGGGGGCTTGGGAAGCTCCGGCAGTCAGGGTGCTGCTGCTGGACCGTGCCAGGAGCTGTAGCAGCTCCTGGAGAGGCAGAGATGAGTTTGTTTTTGCTGCTGGACTACTGGTAAAGATGGGGGAAAAATAATAAATGAATAAAAAAAGCCCCAACTCATCAATTCTTCCTCAAGGGCGTGCGTCGAGCTGCGGAGCTGGAGAGGGGCCCCGGCTGGTTTGGTGGCTGAGCGCTCAGTTGTCTTCGTTAGCACTTGCTAATTGCTTTGGCACTGCGCTTCTGCTCATGGAGCCCCCCCGGTTCCAGCCTGCCACCCCCTGTCCTTTGAGGATTTCCCCCTCTGAGGCAGCCCTCGCTTTCACCTCGATAACTCCTTTCTGCTCCCGCTTCCTTCGCCGCGGGTCCGTTGGGGTTCGCTCGCCGTGCCTGGCCGTGAGCAGCGTTTGTGGCTCTGGCCGTCACTCCTCCAGGTGCCTCTGTGGGATTTCGTTGTGTTTGCGGGGTCTCGGGGCTGTGCCCTGCCTCCGTGCCGGGGACTTTCAGCTTCTGAGTGCTCCAAACCCATCCTCTGATATTTATCCCATCAAATTGGCAAAGGGATGCGGTAGTGCAGGAACACCGGAGCTGAAGGCCTTTAGAAACCTTTCACTCAGGCTTCCCTTCCTGGGCTGCTTTGGTGTTTAGGCCCCGTTATTCTCTGAGAAATCAGCATTTGATGTTTTTAAGCACTTTTAGCCGTGGGTCAGCACTCGGGGCTCTTCTGCAGCGTGTTTTGTAGCCAGGCGGAGTGCCAGCACGGCTGTCAGAGGAAACACTCCCGGCTGCGTCCCGGAGAACAGACCGAGCTCGGCTTCCCTCTGAAGTGAGAGCGAGCCCCAGTCCCCCAGGTAGGATTTCTCATCATAATGACCCCGTTTGGCAGCTAAATTGGTGAGAGGTTCTGGTAGGGAAACGGAAGGAGCTGAGGAGCTGCCCTGCTGCCAGCCGGAGGCGTAAGGGGCCGGGCAGGAGCAGAGCCACCCTCGGCAGCTCCCGTCCTGCTTCCTTCCCCATCCCAAGGGGGTGCCTTGCTTCTTTGGGGCAGGTCAGATAATTAAAGCCCAGGGGATTTGAGTCTCCTACCCTTTATTATTTTCCTTGTGTGCACATCGGTGTTTGCGTGGTTTATTTTCCAGGCAGCCTCCCCCTGTCTCCGTAAATCAGCCGGTGGGGGCTCGGGGGAGATCTGTGGGAAGGGGAATTTGAGCTTCAGGCGGTGCCAGCGGTCCCTGCAGGTCTCCTGCCCCTTTTTTTGGTGAAATGGCAGGTTGCAGACAACGCTCGGCACATCTAAACCACCTCAACCGCCCCGGATTTCCGCCCGGGTTGTCCTGATTTACGTGCGATCAAACCAAGCGCGGAGAGAAGCGGGTCCGCTTTCAACCCAAGCGTAAAGCCGCCCGCGCCACGCTGCGCCTGAAGCACCCAAAGGCTGGGCTCCGTTACCAAACCCTTCATCTCCGCCTCGGTTTGCCCCCGAAGCCGTGGCAGCACGGAGGGGCGTGCGGCAGGAGGCAGGAGAAGCAAAGCTCCCCGGACCGAGATGTGTAGGGATTAGGGGGCAGCTTCCATTCATTCCCCCGGGAACACTTGGCTTCCAGGTGGATTACGTGGGTGGTGGGATTTGCTCTGTCTAGCCCGCTGATACCTGGCTTACCGCTCCCTTAATTGGTTTAATAAGAGACGGAGCAGCCCGATAGCCGTAAGCCAGCTTGGGCAGCCCCGGCTGAGCGGGGAGCGGGGTCTTGAGCACTTCAGCGTTTTGCAGCCTTAATGTCCTGGACCAACAAACCCGGTGGAGTTGTCTCAAGCCCCAGCGCGTGCTGCAGACCCCAAAGCGCTTCGTAAACGGGGCTCTTCGATAGCTGCCCTCGTAGATCCTGAGCCTGTCTGTCTCATTTCCATACGGATGGAGCTGCAGCGAGCTTGCGAACCCCCAGCCCTTCCTCTCCTACTTGTGCATTTCAAGATTCATGCAGCCAATCCTCCTGGCTTCTTAGCAATAAAACTTCCTTCCAGTGAACCTAAAACAGGAGAGCACACAGGGAACTTTTCCTTCATCGCTTGCGAGGTGTGCGGAGGGATGTGGAAGCTTGCAGCGTTGGCTGGGAGATGTTTGGCTGCTGGCTCCCGGGCTCTCCCTCGCAGCTGAAGCTCCTCCTCGAGCAGCTTTGTGTTGCTGTGTTCTCCAGAAATGCTCGGACCACACTGGAAGGAAGGAGCCAGGTGCCCATCAGGAATCCCCGCTCCTCCTGCTCCAGCTTTCCAGCCACCTCACTTCTGCTTTCGTTCCGGCTTTGCCTTTGATATTTTTATTATTATTGCCCCCCAGCACAGGTTTTTCCTACGGCGCCATGGCAGCTTCCTCCCAAAAGTCGCTGGGAGGACCCGCCGCGTGCGTCGCGCTCCCGACTTTGCCAAAACTTTGTGATTTTTTCGCAAAAGAGCTTCGCCGATTCCCTCCCAGCTCCCAGGTGACGCTAATAACTGGGGAGGGGCAGCCTGTGCCCTGGCACCGCTTCCCAAAGCTGGAAATGCCACGGCCTCAGACTTTTCACGAGCTCATCGGTGCCGAGGCCGTGCCCGAACCCGGCAGCTTTGAGCACGGATGGAGAAATCACCCGTGAAGATACTGACAGCGGAGCTGCTGATGGAAACCTCATGGTTTGGGCCAAACCTGGCTTCGAAGAGCTGGTGTGGGTCAGCAAGGTGTTGGGAGGGAGAATTGTAGTAGGCTGCACTTGACCCTACAGCCAAAGTCTGCACCCAGAGGGGCTTGGATGTGGGGGACCCCGGCAGTGCATGGCCATCAAGCTGTGGGGATGGATTTGGGGTTTGGTTGCCTCCGGTGCTTGGGGTGGGAAAAATGACCAAACGCGGAGCCGCTTCTCCACGTATCCCCGCCGCCCGGGGTGAATCCACACTCGTATGGAGCCACGAACACGATCTCTCTCCTTTTTTTTTCTAGCTGTGGTTTCCCAAATGGTCATTTTTCATTCCTTCTGCCTCCAAGCCTGTAGGTAAAACGGCGCGGAATTGCCTCGCAGTGGAAATTCTGCTGTAGTGCGAAGACGTCGCCCAATTGTAACCGCTTGGTTTTAAAAGCTCTTTTTTTTTTTTGGTTTCTTTGCAGGGGGCACCGCTGGAAGAACCTTTATGGGCTCCTAATGACATGCAGGTGGACGATTTGCTGACGATAATTAAGGTAGGGAGAAGAGTTGTGAATTTTTGGCCTCTCGG
The DNA here is from genome assembly GCA_011075105.1 of Heteronetta atricapilla. Classification (NCBI taxonomy): domain Eukaryota; kingdom Metazoa; phylum Chordata; class Aves; order Anseriformes; family Anatidae; genus Heteronetta; species Heteronetta atricapilla. The sequence goes on along the minus strand of JAACYQ010025522.1, from coordinate 15,592 downwards.
AGTTTTGCCCCCTCCTTGAAATAAAGCCCAGCTCGCTGGCGGCAGACCGCCCGGCGCTATTTCAGGGTTCGGTACACAGCCACGGCACTACGGAGGGGCATTAAGGCATTGCAGAGAGTCCCTTTAAAGGCAGGGGAAGGGAAATCTTATTTAAGAATTACCTGGGAAACAGCTAAGTGGAAAAAATCCGACTTCCTCCCCCAAAGGATAATGCGGGCTCTGTTGGCGTGGGGTTGGAAGGGGCACGACTCCCGGTTGAGAGCGCTCAGCACAGGGGTTTTTTTGTTCCGCTGAAGCCTCGTGGTTGAGTTGGAATTCAGGTTCTAGCTTGTCATGCCCTCCCCCCCAACAAAAAAACCCTAAAAATATATTTTATTAGTTTATTTTCACCGGCTTGAGCTTCTGTGGAAAGCTGGTCCATCTCCAGGTGCGGTACGGGAGAACTCGGTTCTTGATGAATGAAACGGAGGAAAACAACACTGGAAAGAAAACCCAAGTGTGCACGGAGCTAAAAAATAGGCAGTTTTGGCAATCCCTGCTCAAGAACCTGAGGTCTGGCCTTGCTGAGGCTGGCTGCGGAGCGCGTCGGGGCGCTGGAGGGCACTGTTTTGGCACCTAAATGTGAGCCGACCTTTGCAGTGGGTAAAAAAAAGTCGTGGCGGGGTCTTCAGGAGCTGGAGGAAGGGATTTCTGGTGCTTTGGAGGTGACGGATGGGTGCCCGTGGCATCTCCCCTGGCTCCTGCTCTGGGTTTTCTGCCCTAGGGCTCATGTGGGTCTCTGCGGCTCCTTCGTTCCCTCTGCATTTTGGGGTGTCTTTGCCACGGGGACACCCCTTCAGCCGGCTCTCCAGAAGCCACCTGGCTGTACATAACACTTCGGGACCCTCCACCTCCACCTGAGCTCTTAAAACATTTGGGTTGAGCGTCTTGGAAAGGTTCCAGGCTCCAAGTTCCCACCACACGGCAGCAAACACCCCAAACCCAGCAACGTTTGGGGGGATGTTTGGGAGCCCGGGTGGGACCAACGCCACGAGCAGGATTTTGTGCTCACGTTTTTGGGGCTGTAGATGTTTAAGAAAGTCTTTTGAGCGAGTGTGGGTTGCGTTATATCCCCGTATACCTCCGGCCCTCTACCACGGGCGTTGCTTGATGTTGTGGTTGGGGTTTACGCTTCCTTTTAGCACCGCTGGAATTAGTGGTTTCCTCGGGGTTTGGCGGTGCTGGATAGCGTACCGGCAGGGAGAGGGGGAAATTCAAGCCGGAACAAGAGCAAATTCTTTTAATGCAGGCTTATGGATCTCCAATGTATCTGTACTTTTTGTTTGGCTTGCGATAAGATGCGCTGCTGTGGAATTTGCTCGGAGCGGGGATTTGCATGAATTACCATTTCTTACAAAACATCTGTGCAAGCCTTCTCCACGAGCACCCACGGGTGTTTCGCAAGGTTTGTGCGCCTGGGGGACAGCACATGGCTGCTAAAATTCGGGGAAAACTCCTTCCATCCGGGGCGGATGGGGCCGTGTGACAGCAACCTGATGCCCGTGTTTTATTTTCTCTGCTGGCCTCTCTCCTTCTCATCAGCATTTTCCTTCTCGCCATTTGAAAAAGACATGCCCCCAGTTATAGGGGGAACCCGGGACAGTTGTGTTTGACCTTTGTGGGGTTGAGCTCCGTGGCTGGGAGGAATAAGTCCATCAACGGCAGGAAATACAGTCCCAAATCCGCAGAAGATGGACATAAACACCCATAATGGAAGGTCTCTTGATTCTGCGCTTAGAGCGTTTCGTTTGAAGGGTTTTCCGTTCTCTTGGAGAGATCTTCCTGTAAATTACTAATTAAGCAAATTAGCTACAGTGCCATCAGCCTGTCTTCAAAAAGGAAGAAGCTGACGTTTCGAAGAAACCTTCAATCTTGCAGCCTCGAATTATCCAATGTTTAAAATTTTGATGTCTCGTGGGAATAGGAAGAGCTGTGAAAGGATCACTCGGAGCTTGGGTGGCTTAAAACCAGGCTTCACGTGAAGAGGTTGGCTTAGTCATTCTGAATGGATGCTAAATCCATCACCGTCCCTTAAAATTTGACTAAACTTGCTGGTATTAAATAATTAGCTGATAATCCTTTATTCTCCTAGACGGTAGGAAAGTAGACCGTAGAAAAGATGAGCACGTTAGGCTGCTCATCTGAAAGGCTTTGTCTAGAATGTACTTATTTCCTCAAAAATCCCTTTTGATAGGGGGCAAAAGGAGTATTTCTTCCTTTGGGAGAGCAATTCAGCATGTCGGAGGTGTGGTAGACGAGGCTGGTGGTGCACGCGTGGTCGCACCGCTCCTATCTACGGTGTTGGGTTGGGAAGAGTGCTGCGGCACGCCCAAAGCAGTAGGCTGGACGTGCAGACCTCGAAGGTCTTTTCCCACCGAGATGGTTCTGTGATGAATAACGGCTCGCTGCTGCGGATACAGCTGGGCTGTGTGGGGTTTTTGCGCGGGTTAGAAGTTCAGGTTGAGCGGTGAGCTGCACAAAAATGGGGTTGGTGACAGTCAGATCGGCATTGGCGCTGCGCGGAGCGCCTGCTGCGACGTTTTGTTGAGGGTGGGTGTACTAAAACCACATTTCTTCTTCCAAGAAAACCCACCAGAAGCTGCCCACCTCCTCCAGGTCATCCTTGTCCTTCCCTGAGCCTTCCCCAGCCTCATTGCCAGGCATCCTTTGGGAGGTGGGGAGCGAGGCGCCGTGCCCCGGGGCGTCGCGCGATACTCAACGCGTGTGGTTTTCTTCTCGCCGTCTCGCTGATCACCGAGCCGATGTTTTCAGCGCTACCCACAATAACTGAAAGATCTTTCCTGGCAGATAATGGTCGGTAATTGTGGTTGGCTCGCTCCGCTGGTATGCGTTCCCTTATAAACTTGAAATTTAATTTGTTGGTGGAGCGCTGCTGCTGCAAGGGAGGCTGCGCGGAGGCACCGGCCGCCCTCGGAAGGGACCGAGGAGATTTCCAGGAGCCAGTCTGGAAGGTAAACTCCTTGGAAGACACGTTTGTGTCATCGTTTTGTCTTCTCACCGGTCACACGGCAGCTGGGAGCAAACTGAAGAAGAAGCAAGGAGGAGATGGCCCAATCGTGTCACCCTGTTCCTTCGCCATGCGCCTGGTGGCCAGGAAGACCTTGGTTCTTCTGCGGAGGTCTTCACCCTGGTGGCTTCTGCATCAGATGGTGGCCAAGCTGAGAAAGAAAACTGATTTTGATCTTAGAAGATACAGTTTTGATCAAAGCTGCTGCTGGCTGTAGTCCTGGTCAAAGTTTTAAAGGCCGCCCTCAGATTTTGGCTTTTGCTGATGTGCAGATCGACCCCTGGGGTACATTTCAGACCCACAGAGGATGCCCCGAGACCAGAAATGGCAGATCTCTGGTGCTCGTGCTCCTGAGTCCTGCAGGCACTTCGACCAGTCCTCTTCTCCACAAAGCTTCCACCTTGCACCTTGAATCCGGCATCGCTGATGCGAGCCGACCTCCTGGCCCTGCTAGTGCCAAAACCACCCCGGATGAGACAACTGTGTGCAGAAACCCAACGGGAAGCGTGCAGGGACCTGCTGGCCCTACCTGGAGCCGCTGTGTAGGAGCAAACACCTCCACCCTCCGTCTCACTGCTGGCAGCTGCCTCCTCCCTCACCGGTAGGGTTTTTTTTTCTGGTGCCTCGTTCTGCAAACAGGTTTCCCCTCGCAGGTGTTGAGGAAGACCTCATCTTTATGCCACCTGCAGCCCATATGCTAATTGGGCGTAAAGATCAGCGCGTAGAAATCTTGAAATAGGTGATTTATTTATTATTATTACTTTTTTTTTGCAGTATGGTCTTGAAAAACTGCTGGCAGCAACTGATGTACCTGGCACCTGAGCGGGACGGGTGCACCAGGCTGGTGGTTGCGGGGTGTAGCCACCGCAGCCCGAGCTTTCAGGAGGCTTGCAGCTGCCATATGCATCCTGTGCCCGGCTTCTCGGTGGCGTTTACTTGGTTTGGAGGGTTTCCTCAACGTTGTGCCTGCGCTGAGATCAAGCAAGGCTAATTAGAGTCAGCCGCTGCTAGAGCTGGTGGAGCTGAATCCGTAGGAACCTTTATTTCACGTCAGGGACTTCAGACACGTCTCTGCTCTGGTTGCCTTTGATTCCGCGGAAGGGCTGAGCCAATCTGCCTCTCCTTGAAAAGAAAATATCCTTCAAATCAAGCGAGTGACACACGAGGTGATTCAAATGTTTGCTTTCCCAGCTCGAACCAGATCTTTTTCTTACTGAGCCTCGGCGAAACCTGCGTTCCTCTGCGTGCGCGGCGTTGGGTAACAGAGGTGAGCGCCCGCTCCCTGCCAGCAGAGAGTTTATCTAATCCCGGCGAGAACAATGGGAGGAGATGACAAGTCGAGGAAGTGAAAACACAGAAGGGAAGACGTTCGGACTCCTTAGTCATCGCGGGAGGCTGGGATGTGCCTCTGAAGGATGGAGGGGTGCGGGTTTCCTTTGTTTTAAGTCGCCTCTGTCCGCTCCTGCTCTTCCAGGGCGTCCTCGGTGCTGATGCTGGCTTCCCTTTCCCCCATCCCTCCGTCGCAGGGGGGTGTTAACAGGTCAGGTCCCTGCTATCTGATGATAAAAAGCCAACAAAGAAGCAGAGCAGATGAAAGGACTGCGGCAGGAAACCCCCGAGCGTGAGTGGCTGTGGCCTCCCCGGGGCAAAGGAGGCTGCCAAACGTCAGGGGGGATTTGGAAACCCCGGGGATAAACCAGATGGCAGAAGTGCCTGCTGAATAACGCACGGAAAGGAAATGTAACCAGTTGTCCTTTGGGTTTGTTGGTAAAGAGATGAGGGGAATTATTTTACAGGCTGGTTAGTGACAGATTCGGGGCACCCTTCTGACAGTCGCGGTCACAGCACCGCGCGGAGAGGCCACCGAAGGCGGAGGGATCGATGAGAGCACCCGGCTCCGCCTTACCCAAGCTGAAGGCCGTGAAATTACGGAGTGGCACCCACGAGTTTCCTGCCCCAGGACCTTACGGCGTGACGTAAACCCCGCGGAGAGCTGAGCGATCCGTCCGACGGGCTGAATGCGGGTCAGCAATGCGGCTCAACAGGTCCGACACGGCTGGCTTCGTCCTCGCTCATTGTCTACAGCGCAATTCTCGTGATGCCATTTGAATGTTCTCTAGCCCAAATACTCCCAAGTTCACTGCTGGAAGTTAAATACATTAGCCAGCCAGGTCTTTCCAGCAGCAACATGCTGGAACCCCCCTGTCCTCAGGCTCACTTTCCTCTTTTACGAGGCGTCGTCCCCCTTGACCGCTGCCCTTTCCGTTAACGTCGCCACCTAAATCTTCCGGGGCTTCTGCCGCGATTCGAGAGAAAACAAAAATGACACGTGCCACAGGAATTTGGCAAGCAGCACGTGGAGCTCTGGCAGTTCCAGCCCGCGGTCGGGCGGCTTCGTCATGCTCGTACCGCGCGCACGCCTGAGCTGCTTGCGGGGAGGAACCGCTGAGGTTGGCGCTGCTCGCTCGGGGACCTGTTTCCTTTTCACGCCGGGTCATTTTTTATTTAGGGCAAGTAGATAATCGTGGGGTTTTATGCGAGGATGGAGACGGGGGATGAGGCAGGCTGGAGGCAGTACCCCCTGGAGGAGCGGTGTGCTCGCGGTGCCGTGATGTTCCACCCGTGATGGTCGGCGGTAGACGCGGTTTTCGGGCGGCAGGAGCTGGTAGCAGGTAAGCTGCTGCAGGTGGGGAGAGGCAGGCGAGCTTTTGAAGCGTAAATCCTCCGGTTCTGAGACAAAAACCTGTGTCGGTCTCACGAGTAGAGCCAGTTGCTCTGAGCCTGGTCCGAGCGTCACAGCACCTAGACCGAGGACAGGCGGCTAGTACCTGTGGCGCCGAGGGATGCGCTCGCTGTGGGAAGAGGTAACTTATTCCTGATGGGTCCAGCAAGGATTATTTGGAGGCCACGGGGGAGGGAAATGCTAAAATGCAGCTCGGTTTTGGGTGACCGTGGCTCGTTGGCTCATGAATTTGACTCCCAGACTTGCTTTCTGAATGCAGCGTGTAGACACCTGTCAAGGCTGGTGTGTTTGCAAGGTGTACGCACTCTCTCCTGCCCCTTCTCTGCTATCCAGGTGCTTCTGTCCTGGGTCTGGGTTGGCTCTGGTGTCCTGTGGGGGCGGGTGGGTCGCTGGCTGAAGCCTGCTGCCTGTGGGGAAAAAAACTATTTCAACCCATGGGGTTTTGCTGCTGCCAGAGCATTTGCTTTGATGTGCAATTCAGCAAGGTCAGGGGGCTCCTTGGAGAGCTGGCGAGAGGGAAGGAGCTCTGTAAAGTAAAATTCTTCACAGGGGATGGAGTGTATAGTCCAAAACTGTGCTTTATTTCTGCGTGGCTCTTCCCTTTCTCCACTGCAAAGTCCCCTGTGGGTGCACAGCGTGCCAGTGTGCCCGCACCTCCCCTCGGAGATGCCGTGGGCAGCCTCGGCTCTGTCCTCGTGCCGAGCTCCGAGGAATCACGAGGCCAAAGAGGTGGAGGTCTGCCAGCAGCAATGGACCTCGTCCTTAAAGAAAAATGAAGAGAAAAATCACCAAAAATTAAAAAGCCACCCCAAAATGTTAATGTGGACTGTGGGGGGGGGGTTGGAGAAGTGACCAGATTGAGCGAATGAAACTGTGCCGCTAGGGGAGCGAGGGGCACCCAAGCGCCGTAATTTTTGTAAAAGACTTTGCATTTGGGGACAAACCAGTTCTGTGGGTTAACTGCTGCTGCTCCTCTCCGGACGAGTGGATTTATTACGGCATCTAAACCGCTGGCTGAGCTGCTGAAGGGCAGGGGGCAGGAGCAGGAAGGGCTCTGCAGCCACAAACCGTCCGGGTTTCGTTACCGCCCGCGGCTGCGCGCCGCTCCTCCCTGCGGAGCAGCACGGGGAAGGGGGTGCGGGGTCTGCCTGGGGAAAGGGAAGAGGCTGGGGATGGGATGGCAAGAAGGATGAGCCGAGGAAGGGCTGAAGCTGAGGAATGGGGTTGGGTTGGCCAGGAGAGGCTGCCCGGACCCCGTGGTGCTGGTGGGCAGGGGTGGCATTGCGGTCGGCTTTGGCTGGGCGCGCGGCTGGAGCTGCTGGGGTTCACGGCTGGAGCTGTTGAGGGGTTCAGCCCCAGAGCAGGTGTCCCCGTGAAGGCACAGCTGAGCCTCGCCCGAAATTACAGTTGAAAAACCGTTCTGAGCCCGCCGTCGCAAGGGCTCACTGCCTTCAGCTGCAGGGCGCCGACCGCGCGCGCGGGGCTGGCTCAGCGACCCGACGCCGCTTCTGGTAAAGCTGGGAGCAGGGCAGGGTGCTCGGGGGCCAGAAGGTGCCCATGGCACATCGCTGGTGCTGCTCTGCCTCCTGCCAGAGCCGTGAGGAGGCCAAAATCTGCTGGATGAGATCTCACATACGCCTTATGAAGGTTTGTTTCCCCCGAGGACCGAGCACAGGAAAGGGATCTGCTGCTCAGCCGCCAGCCCAGCCCGCGGGGTTGCAGCGATGCCCCAGCTCCCCCGACACAAGCCCTGGCTCGGGGGACACACAGCCGGGTGCCCAGGGGCACAGAAGCTCCCCGAGCCCCCCCAAAAATCCCCGTCCATCAGCCAGGTGCTCAGCAGAAGATGTTGGGTGGGCAACCCGCGTCCTCTTCCGCATTACCTGCTCCCAAACATCTCCCCGCTGCAATTTGCCCTTTAAGAAAAGAAGGCTCTAGCTGCTAGCCACTACTTCGCTCGCCCCTCAGGCAGGTGTTGAAGAGTTTTCTGTTGTTATCAAAGTGCCCGTTTCTGTGCTTTTCGCATGCTGTCAGCTGGCTGGAGACGATGATTCATCTTTATCAACTGCTTAACCGAAAATGCTGCTGGGGTGATGCGACGCAGGTCGTCGCCGGCACGCTCCGGATCACTTTTGGTCCCCATCCCGTGGTTGGTTTGAGCGTCACTGCTCGATCCCACCACGAAAGCAGCTGGACCGTGCCCAGCAGGCTCCTGGCGAATATCTTCATGCTCTTTTTTTTCCCCGAGATCCCAGCCTTGGCTATGAAACCTGCAGCGGACTGGTTTTATTTCCTTACGCTGGGGAGCTGCTGCTGCTTGCCGGGAGCCAGAGTTTTTTCTGAAGTGCTTCGGTGCTTCACCAGAAAAGGCACGACGGTGGCCTGCGTCTGCAGGACCTGTTCAAATCCGTGCCCACGGCGGGGCTGGCTCCATCTGGCCCCCATAGACGTCTGCACAACCCGGTGTGAGAAGGGAATTCCCCCTTGCTTTTACATTGAATTAATTAAAAACGCAGATCTGTTGAATTACAAGCGACCTCCTGAATGGTTTTGGTGGGTTTTGCCTCAGTGCTGGCCTTCTCCTTTCTTCTTTAAATCAGGTTCTGAGCGTGCTTTTCCCAAAGCTGTCTCCAAGAAACGTCCCTGGTGCTGGGTCCCATCCAGGTAGGTCGGAGCCACCGCCTCTTGCTTTGCACAGGGGACCAGGAGAGCGCCGGGACCGCACAGGTTGCAGCGGCTCCGAGGCACAATCCCAAAACTTCCCGGGCTCCCCAACGCCTTCTGAGAGCCGGCACCAGCTGTAGGGCTTCCCAGGAAGGTGTCGGAGATGCAGAAAGGAGCAATTCGGGATCGCTGGGCTCGTGGGGGTGGGAGCTGCCCCCCCGGCCCGGCAGCGCTGTAAATTAGCGGTTGGCTCGAGCCCTGTGGTGCAGCTATTCAGATCTCCGACTTGAATTATAGCTGAGCAGATGATATCATCCATTTGTTTAATCCCTTTTTTTCTTGTTTGCTGCCATGCTTTTGACCTCGGTGATTTTCCAAGCAGCGAGTTGCATTCAGAGCGGGTTCCTCGTGATGGTTTCTACATGCAGGGAAAGGGAGGAATTGGGCAGCTCTGCCTAAATCCCTCGAATTTCTCTCGTGCTTTCCCTTGCTCGTTCCCTCTCCCAACAGCCAGGCCGTTATCCGGATACTTTTTCAGAGGCATTCGTATCGCTGACAGCGGTTGTGGCCTTTCTGGGGCTTTTTATTTTCCCTCGGAGGCTTTGAAACGCCGCGTGCGGGGCTGGGGGCCAGCCCTTCCCATCCTGCGCCCCCCCTAATAACGCTTCTGGCTGATGCTGATTCTTTTTCTTTTGGCGAATCATTAAAAGGTGAAGTGTTTGGAGTGAGAAAGCATTAAGGTACCAAATGCTAGCACATCAAACCAAGTCCAGCGGTGTTGGTGAGCTCCAATTCCACCCCTTTGCCTTTGTCTTTCCCCCAAATCCCCTTTTTTACACTTCCCAGCCTCCCTGGGAAGTGGAGATCTTGCATTTAAGGTAATGTTCGTATGAGTTAAACCCTAAAGTGTAGGCTGAGAAAGTCTTGACCATGAGCGTCCATTTATTTTCCTTCTTGTGCCAGCAGAACGGCCCAGACCAGGACCCTGAATAGCAGGGGGGCTCTTAGGTCAACGGGGGAATTCTTTGTTAAATTATTTATTTCCATTCTGATTAATCCCAGAAATATCCCAAGGAACTCGGAGTAGATCGTACCACCGATGGGCAACCCAACGGGCAGATCTGGGTGTCCAATTGGGTAATTTTGTACTTAAAATCGACCAGGAAAGGCGCTGGCACGTTGCAGTAGACTTCTACGATCGAGGCTTTCTTTAGGATGTTTTCAATCGAAACCTGTGTACGCGGGAGGCCCAATTTGTACGAAAACGGGACTTCTTCTAGGAGCAGCATTTCAGACCTCGGTTCTTCGTGCCCAAAGCCAGCACCTGCACTTTGCCCACGAGTCAGGCTCTTTCCTCCTTCCGACTGGGAGCCAAGGGGAAAAGCCAAATTATTTGATAAACCCAGATCCCACATCCACAACCGGGTCAGGAATACTCATCAGAGCCTGAATTTTCGTAAGTGCCGGGACTTGTAACCACCCGGACTGCCCTGAGGGGCCGCATCCCTCTCCTTTCTCCCCCCATCCCACTCTTTCCCCTTTTTTCTCTGCCTTCCTCCCTTTTCCCCCAAAAAGGAGGGGGGAAGGAAAGGGAACGAACTCGCCTGGGTAGAGGGGAGCTGTAATTAATTATGAGCAGCGGGACCAATTTAAAATGGAAGATGTCAGCGAGACTCAAGACTTTGTTTGCCACCTTGGTCCTTTGCGTGGAGGATAAAAGGAAAACACGCTAATTTATTCCTGAACTGCGATTCCTTTTTAGTATTAATCTGTTTAATTAGCGTAGCTCATAAAGGCACGCGGGCAGGGGAGGGATGGGGGCCGCGAATGGAAAAATGAAGAAATTTTCAAAAGGAAAACCCGACGGGGACGGCTGCCCGGCGGGGAGGTGCTGGGGAGGAATAACGTCCCGCGAGGAAAGGTGGAAACGCCGCTGCTCTGGGCTGGCTAAGGAAGAACTGGAGTATTTGGGGCGTTTTCTTGTAGGGAAACGTCTTTGTGGTGAGCAGGACGAGGTGATCTAATGGGTCCCGTCCCTGCCCAGAGCTACGGATGGGTGACCCATTGGGGCAGAGCATAGCTGGCTTCGGGTGTTTCATTGCCCTCCTCTCCTGGCCTCGGTAATCTGTGCAGGTTGGTGTTGAGAGAACCTTCTGAAGCCCGTTGGTGATGCTTACCTGGGGACGGGGGGAGCGGGGCCGAGCTGGGAATTTCAAGAGGGAGCAAGCGGTCGTAGGGCCCGGGAGGAGGGAAAACACAGGAGAGCATTTAGTTAGATGACCCCGGCGGGGGTCATATGGGAAACCTGTACAAGGAAACCTTTTATTTTAGCCTCAGCGGAAGAAAGATCATTCATTACGTTTCAGAAGAGTGTCAGCAGCCCTGCAGTTGCTGACCGCACGGTTATATTCGTCCTTGAAACACGGGTGCGTGTGCGCGGTGCGTTACCCGGGTGGCTGTTCCTGAGGCCGTACGAGCTGCCGTGCCCACCTTTATTTGGTCCTGTGCGGCAGGGGCTCGCGTTTCCTTTAAGTGTGAGAAATGGGAGCAGACCAGGGGCATTTCCACCTCCGGTGTCCTCCGTGAGAGTCCCCAGGGCCTCCCCTCGGGTCCGCGCTCGGGGCACGTCCGTCCCCTGACGGATCTGACGGATCCGCTTGTGCTCCTTGGGAAGGGAGCTGCTTTGCCAGGTCCTTTCTCCTTCACAGCTGTTTCATCCCCCTGCTGGCTGTAATTCCTTTAATCCCACTGATTTTGGGGGGGGGCAGCAGGAGCTGGATGCTGTGATTCCCAGTCCTACACGGTTGCTGCACGCCTCCTCTCCATCCTGATGGCTACATTTTGTTTTAAAGGACACCTCAATCGTCTCGGGCGATGGGAGGAGTATTTCTTCTGGGACTCCCCTTGTGTGAAATGTTGCTCCCCGCTCAGGATTTCCTATTAAAAATAACAATAACACCGACAGAAGGGCCGCTGGGGCGTTTTCCTCCGAAATGACCCCTGGACTCGCAGCCCCAGCAGTTACGGCTTCGCTGCTACGCAGGCTCCAAAACGTGAACGTGGCCAAAGCTCACCTGGAAACCAGCCCGTTCCTGCTCCTCCTGCACGAGGAGCCAAAGCGTGCCAAGGGGATGAGCGCGGCCAAGCGTAGGGGGAACCCAAAGCCCGGCAGAAAACAGCTGCAGGCAGCATCGATCGCTGGGGCAAGGCAAATTTGGGTGCCTTGCCTCGATTTAGCCGATTCTTAGCAGCACAATGGCAGCTTCGAGGCGGTTATTTCGGATGGGATCAGAACAGAAACACAATGCAGATAGATTTCTTCGCCCGATAACGGGTTTGAGCGAGGTTCCCTTTTATCCCGCGGCTTTAAAATAGCCGTCCCCTGCGCTCTCTGCCCTCATTGTGCTCGGGGTATTATGAACTCGGATTGTTTCGTAAACTGCTAATTTTAGGCACGTCGTGACGCTTCATTGTTCCCTTTATTGCTTTTCTAATACCGCGGCGGAGCGGCGGAAGTCATCCGCGTCCTGGGACTTTTCAGTCTAGACTGGACGAAGGACGAGAAAATACAGCTGGGGCGCTCATCCACCGGCCTTTTGTGCTCCGGATCCCGACCCCACGGCCAATTCCCTTCACCGTGGCGGAAGCCAGCGGTAATCGGACAGCAATCACAAATACACCTCTATCTGCGGGGGAAATGCCGCCGGCTTTCCAAACCAGTAGCCGGATACAATAGTCAGCGCGGGCACAATGGGGTTGCTAAGGCAGGGCTTTGCGGGAGTGCCTTGCATAGCCCTGGTGTCGTCCCATTATTCCGCTCCAGCCTCGGGTAACAATGAGGGGGAGATAAAAGCTTGGCACCCGCTCGGCTCAGAGGGGTGGGTTCATCCCAGCCCCTTTGTAGGGCGGTGTAATTTCAGGCTTTTACACGGCGGCTAACGCGGTGTCCAACCCCCCCCCGAGCCCCGAGGGAACGCGCGCCTAAATGGCTCGGGAGGGGACGCTGAGTTGCACATGCCGAAAACGTGCCCTGCTTCGTGAGAATTACTGCTTTTTTTTCAGCAAAAACGAGACGGTTTTGTTCGGTTTGTGAGAACTGGGTCAGTTGGACGAGTGGTGGGCTCGGCTCGTGCCAGCGGCGTGTCGGTGCGCTGCGCTCGGAGGGCAGGGCTGAGGCTTTCTTCAGTAGCAAGGAGCGATTTTTTTTTTCCCCAATAGGATTTTTTTTTTTTCTGAAATAATCCGTAGCGGGTGTTTCAGCCCCCTCAACGTCAGTCGGATGCACCGGGTTCATGTGGCATGGATTCTGAATCAGCCGTGGGGCTCTTTCTCGGCTCCGGTACCGCTGGGTGACCTTGGGTCTCGTCTTGGGAAGTAGCTTAATCCTCACCCAGAAAAGAAGGATCTCAGCCTCCTTTCACAACTCCCGTATTTTCTGCTACCGAAGGAACTCCAGCTGTTGGGCATGGCCAAGGCTTGGGGTACAGGTGGGCAAAAGAGCCAGGAGTCACGGGGTGAGGTTCCTCGTCCCTCCCCTCTCCGCGGGCAGGATGCTCATTACTCGGGGAGGAACTGGAGGACTCCGCAAGGCCGAGCCAAGGTAAACAGAGCTTGGGCCCTGCCTTTAACTGACTCAGGGCCGTCGGGATTACACGAGGAGTCCTGCTGTCAAACAGCTGGGGCGGCGCGGCCCGAGGAGCGCAGATGGCTTTGAACATCGGCTGCGAAACCCCGGGAGCATTCCTTCTTCCAAGCAGCAGGCCGGGGCCTGTCCTCCCGGGGCTGCTGGGGAGCGTTTGGGGATCGGAGCGCTACAAAAGATCAATTAAAAAAAAAATGAAATGCTTTTCTGTCTGCCTCAAGCTGGGTTTTGCTCCAAAAACCACGCGTGGGGAGGGCGAGGAGTTGTGTCGGAAGCCCTGAGTTCTTCCACCCAAACCACGGCCGGTGTTGCTGGCGGGCATGGGACACCTGCGTGCCAGAGATGCTTTTCATTTCGCAGTCTCGCTGTGGAAAAGGAGGGGAAAAAAGGCCACTTGTGTTAGCCCATTCCACGGGAGAGCCGGGGCTCGGGGCAGCAGGGGTTTAGCTCCTCGTCGGGGTTGCTTCGCTTCCTGAGCGGAGCTGCCTTCATCTCCTGCAACCAAGGGACTCCCGGGGTAAGAATTCAAGTCCCATTTTCCTTTTCCATAAAACACGAAGGGCTGTTTGAGGATGGCCCAGCACAGTGACACGAAGCAGAAGCAGGAGGAGGAGCTCGTCCTTTTCTTTTGCCACTCGGTGCCTTCATTAAGCCCAATTTACATCTTTTTTTCCCTCCTTCCCCTGCTTCTTGGGCCCTTCTGCGCTGATGATGCTCAGGTTACACGGCCAGAGGCTCCTGGTGCAAAGCATTTGGAAACTCAGCTTGAGCCAGGAGGGAATTTCGAGCTGGCCCCTCAACCCTCTAAAACCCCATACCTACAAATTCAGCCCCCTCCCCGCTCCCGCCCGGAGCCGCCTCTGATCCTCGCGCTGGTTTCCTCCATGAAATGGGTGGCAAGAGGCTGAACGGCCACCGCCACAAAATCACCCGTGCGCTAAGGGGTCAAAAGCCCAGGTTTGGTGCCCCACATCAAGGCTCTTTCACCATCCCAGGCCTTTTGAAATGGAAGACAAGCAATAAAAACCGCTTCACGTGAAGGTGCTGTTAGGCTGGGAGGACTTTGTGGGACCCAGAGACAAGGCGGGCGCGGTGCTGGGCCGTGGGGTGCTGCAGGCAGGGCTGGTCCTGAGCCGTGGGCATCGCTCTGGGAGGATGCTCCTACTGGGGAGGGACAGCCACGGGGACCTCTTGCCAAGTCGGTCTATGTTTCTGTACCTGAGGGTGATATTTGTGGAGTGAGGTGGGTTTGACTCATCTCTGCTTGGGATCCAAGCACCAACCATCAGTGGGAAGACCCAAAGTAGCTGGAAGTGAGCCCACCACCGGCCCCACAGCCACCTTCTGCTTCCTGGAGCCACCCAGAGCCGTCTTGGAGCCACCCAGAACCGTCTTGGAGCCACCCAGAACCGTCTTGGAGACTCGAGAAAAGCAACACGAAGGTTTGGTGGTGCGAGTTCACAGACTCCCGCATTGGCTGAGGACCTTTGGATGCATCTGGTCCAAGCCCTGCTGAAGCAGGTCGCCCACAGAAACTGCACGAGAAGAGGGAACAAAGATGCTGAAGCCCATGAGATCTCCCTGATGCTGGGATATTTGGCACCCCTTTTTTGAGGATCGGGCCTGAGATGCACACCCGGATCTCTGCGGTGGGTAGTCCAGAGCTGGCTGCCACAAAATAAAGAGTTTTATCTTTGGGGTGAAGGTGGGGATGAGTGTCAGTGGGGGGAAAGCCTGCTAGGCAGCAGGCTGGGAGGGTGCTGAATAATCCCGTACGTTTGTACGGTGCAGGAGAGGAAGGGGTCGGCGCATGGATTTGTTGGCCGGCCTCCGCTCGTTGTCACGGTACAGTCGCCGCATACGGAGGTCTGGGGATGAGGAGCACGGCTGCCGTGTGCCGAAGGCATCGCGGGGTGTCCTGGCCACGGTGTCGGGGTTGGGATCTTGCCGTGATCCTCTCCTCCTCCTCCTCTGCAGCCCAGCTGCTTCAGCCTTGCGCCCGCAAGGAGCCCGACCTGCCAGGGGAACAGCAACCCTCTAATCCGACGGAGTCAATCGCATGCAGAAATGTTGTCGTGCTCGGCCCCGGCCCTCCCGGGATACCTTATGTAAAGTTACGCCGCTTCTATTACAGGGCTTCAGCTTCTGCTCCCTGTCGCACAGGCACGGCATCCTCAATTACAGCCGCAGCATCTGCCAAGCCGGGGCTGGGGTTTTCCCATCAAAGCACAGGCACTGCGACTGCCTCCGCCCGGCTGCCTGGTGAGCCAACGCCGAGCTTCACCGCCCTCCCTGCAAAGGTTCCCAGCACTGCCCTGCTATTGGCTTGACACCTTCCTTTCTCTTTTTCTTTTTCTTTCTCTCTTTCTTTTTCTTTCTCTTTTTCGTTTTCTTTTCCTTTTCCTTTTTCTTTTTCTTTTCCTTTTTCGTTTTCTTTTTCTTTTTCTTTTTCTTTTCCTTTTTCTTTTTCTTTTTC